>OU015754.1:73467954-73478487 GCA_907169655.1 Acomys percivali | reverse complement strand
GGGGGGGGGTGAATGGATGGATGGGTGGTTGGGTGGGTGGATGGATGGATGGATGGGTTGGTGGGTGGATGGGTGGGTGGGTGGGTGGGTGAATGGATAGATAGGTGGATGAGAGGTAGACTGGATAGATAATGGGTGGTTAGGTGGATGGACGAGTGACTCTCTTAATGAAAACCCAGAATTCCATGGGAGTCCCAGAAGAGCTCTTCCTTGAGACCACACATGCCATCCTCACAGACAGCAAGAATGACACAGGTGGGGGGTGTAATGGCAATTTCTGCATTCCTTTGAGCCAGGGTTTTACTCTGTGGCCTCATCCTTCTCCCCACTGTCATTTTCAGAGCCTCTCTTGGGCAAGTGATAAACAGGTGGGCCAATAGACTCAGCTGATGCTCCGCCCACACAGCCTGAGAGGGCTAGGTCTCTATCCTGGGCCCGCAGTCTGTTCCCCGGTTCCTACACTCCAGGAGTTGAGAGGAGTGAATACCAAAACCGTGGAAACACCTCTGCTCTTGGCACTCTTGGGCTGTGTTCTCAAAGCAGGCAGGGGGCCAGGCTTTGCTTGCCAGGAACTACAAATGGACTTCCTGACGGTGGTGGGATGGGAGGGTGCGAGCAGCTGGTCTGACGTCCAGAAACAAGGGGCAGCCTTGAGGGAACGAGCTTCAGGCCATCTGCTGCAAACACCCATCTGCACGAGAGCTCGGAAGGACAGGAGTGTAGTGGACTCCTCCCAGGCCACCCTCTATACCCCTCAGGGTCAGCTGAACATAGGGGCCACTGTAAACAGCTCAGGAAGCAGAGGAGGCTGTGTGGTCATCTGCCTGGATGCTCTGGGCTCTGAGCATCTCCTGAACCAGCTGACCTCCATCCAGGCCCTGCGTTCTCCTGCAGTGGAGGCCCTTTAGCGCCCTCTGCTGGTTGAGGCTGGCAGTGACACAGACCACCCAGGACCATGCGAATCCCGCCCCCCCCCCCCCCACCCCCCCCACAGGGCTTCTCCCTCTGCAAACTCACCTCCTCCACAACACCCAAGAACAAGGGAGCAGGCGAGAATGTTGCTTGGCCTCTCAGAGCCTTCCTATGCTTGCAGGACAAGCTCTCAAGGATGAAAATTGAGATGACATAGAACATAGAGTGAAGGGGGAGGGGATGGCTTAGAGGTGGATCCTTTCTGTCCTCAAACCTGCCATCTGCCAGAATAGTCTAGAACTCTTGCCCCCACCCCTGCCCCCGCCCCCGCCCCGTGTCCCTGGCCAGCGCTGCACCCATGCAGCTGGCAGGTGGACACAGCAGTGGAAATCCTCCTCCCCTCCCCAGCCTGCCCTCCCCTCTCAGCAGGCTGGGCCCGTCCCTCTGCCCACACGGCCCTTCAGATGTCTTCCTCGTGCTTAATTAATAGTGCCTTGGACTTGTTCTCAGCGAGCGAGACTGGCAGAGCCTGGAGCCTGCTCACATCTGCCTGCTGCTCTGATTTCCGGAGTTAAGTGAGGGATGACAGTACCCTAGAAACTGTGGAGTCCGGCCCTGGCCCTGCCAGCTCTCCGATTAACCCCATGGGCTTTACTTCTCAGTGACGCTATGACCACCGCCCTTCCATGAGCTGTGTGTTGCATCTGCTGGCCTCGGTGCCTGCACACAAGACCATTCATAGTTTGGCTGAGTCTGTTTGCAAATTAAATGTCTTCCCCCCCACACACACACACACTAAAGAATAAAGCTGCAGGACACTTGATTTTTATCACTGTCCCCTTTACTAGTCCCCAGCCCTGCTCCAAAGCCTGACATATGGCCAGCTCAGTAATTACTATTGAGTGAGTGAACAAATGAATTAATGAGGGGCGGGGAGTCAGGGAACATGTGTAATTGACTCTATGGGGACCTTGGACGAGTCTCTTCATTATGTGTGGCCCCGGGTTTTCCCCTCTGTAGAAAAATGAAGAAGAGAAAGCCAGGCAGCCCCTCGATCTCCCACAAGCAAGGGGGACCCAGGGCATCCTTCACCTCAGCACGTACAGAGGAGAACAAAGGCTGATGGCTTCACTCTGTCCACACCTGTCCCCCCTCTCCAGCCCCCCCTCCCTCAGGAAATCCCCTGGTAGTGGAATCCTGAATTTTGACCCCAATTCTTCCTCCCTGTGTGATCTTTGGCAAATCACAATGAACTCTCTGGGCCTCTATGAACTCAGCTGGACAGAGGGGACGATGATGGTGCTACCTTTCTCCCCCACTGACCTGTGACACCCACAAGCTCAGGGAAGATCCATGCATTTGTGGGTGCTGTTGAATCCCCAGATCCCAGCTGCGGTGGGGCACACAGTAGGGCTGTAGGGAAGATGGAAGGAGGCAGCCATGCCTGGGGACTGAGTGAGCCTCCTGGGGGCTAATGTCTAGGACACCACCAGCCTTTGGAACTTGCTCTGCTTCCCGCGCTGCCCCCCTCTTCATGACGACCTGCATCCACGCACCACCCCTCTCTGACCCAGTCTTCCTCTTCACACAGTCGCTCCCAAAGGACCCAAAATCGTGATGACTCCCAGCAGAGCCCGGGTTGGGGACACAGTGAGGATCCTAGTCCACGGATTTCAGGTCAGCCTCTCTCCGGACACCTGAGTCGGGTGATGGGTGGGTAGAGACACACTGTGGCCATGGGCACCAGTGTCTCCGGCTCACTCTCCTATACCCACAAGCAAATGCGTTCACATCAACCTTCTGTCTTTGCATTTATTCCAGCCCTGACCCCCAATCCTCTCCACCTAGACTTTTGTTGTCCAGGCTGTTTTCAGATTCCCTATTTACCTGAGGATGACCTTGAACGTATGACCCTCCTACCTCCCTCTCCTTGGTGCTAGGATTATAGGCTGACATCCTCACAGCTTTAGGATGAAACCTAGGGCTTTGTGTGTGCTAGGCCAGCACACTACCAACTAAGCTACATCCCCAGCCCTCTTCCTGGGGTTCTGAGGTACTGCTTGAAGCCTGTTAAATGAAAATTGGGGCCTGGAAAGCCTCTGTGTTGACAGGATGCCCCCCTCCCCAGTGACTCTACTGTTCCTTACTTTCGTCCACAGAACGAGGTCTTCCCAGAACCCATGTTTACGTGGACGCGAGTGGGCAGCCGCCTCCTGGACGGTAGTGCTGAGTTTGACGGGAAGGAGTTGGTGCTGGAGAGGGTTCCTGCTGAGCTCAACGGCTCAATGTACCGCTGCACTGCCCAGAACCCACTGGGCTCCACTGATACACACACTCGGCTCATAGTGTTCGGTAGGGACCTCACCAGACCACCCGAGGATGGGCCCTGCCTCTAAGCTGTCCACAGAACCCCCCTAAATTTGCCTCACAGAGATAATTCAGCCCACTGATCACAATGGCTTTTGTCCTCAGAGAGATTCTGGGTTCACGTCTCGGCTCTGCCATTTAGCAGGCTTCAGTTTCCCCCATCTGTAACATGCTGAGATACAGAGAGACCGAGTGGCTGGATACACCATCCCAGTCCATACAATACCATATAGTGGGTGCCCAGGAAGGTCCTCCATACTGAAAACTCATTGCTACCCACTCTGCTGTTTCTTTCTGACAGAAAACCCAAATATCCCAAGAGGAACTGAGGACTCCCGTGGTAAGTCTCTACCCTCAAGACTGCACACTTAAAAATGAGTGTTTTTTCAGTGCTTCAGAAAACATCTGTTGCTGAAGCACCGTCGGCTTCCCCTGGCCTCTCCCCCTCCTTCAAGAAGCCATTGAGGCACATAAACAGAGTCAAGGTTAGGCAAGGCAGGCACTAAGCAAGGAAGGCTCTACACCCCCAAACAGCCAATGGGAAGTCAGAGACCAAGCTTGCTTCCTCTCACTGCTACCCTCTGACCATGGGGTCTCTGACATCTCCACGGGACACTTAAGAACCTAGACAGATGCCCCAGGTTGCTCCCTCAGCCACCTCAACCTAGAACTACCAAGGGATGCCAACACTACCATTACACAGCAAATCTCACAGTTCTTGGTGAAGCTTCCCACTCCTGGACCATTCTGACGGCCTCAGCCCAAAAGGCCTGCATGGGCATGGGCCACTGGACCCATGGCAGGGAGATAGCAAAGCTGAGGTCTGAACCGGGTCACCTGATGCTGCCCCCTACCGAGCATCTTTGTTGGGAACCTGCTTACTCCACACAGGCAGGCTGCAGCCCTGACACCACCTCCACCCTCACAGGTTCTGCTTCTGGCCCCGCTGGCGTCCGGCTCACCCTGGTGCTTGCCCTGACAGTGATCCTGGAGCTCACGTGAAGATGCCGCCTCCTTCTGATGTTCCGACGGCCCGGCATCTCTGCGATCGATTTTCATTTCTTTTCTAAACTATTTCCAGTCTTGTTCTTAGTCTTTGCCCATGTCTCGGCTTCTTTGCTGGGTTTAATTAAACAAACAGACGGATTTTCCCCACCCCGGTGTGTGGCTCTATGTTTTTCCTTAGTCTAAAAGAAGCTACTGGGTACCTGCTGACATCCATTCTTGGGACAGGTACAGAGATAGGATAGCAAAGGAGATGGAAAGCCTATGATACTATGAGAATGAGTAGACATGCAGCTTCTGTCTCATTCAGTCTTAAAAACAGCCAGGTATGGGAAATGGCCATGCTCCCTCAAGGGAAATGTAACAGTCAGCTGGAGCCATGATAGTGCTGCCTAACAAGTCAACCCAAATCTTGGTGGCATGCAACAGCTAGTATGGATACTTACATACAGATAGCAGTGGTCTAGCTGACCTCATCCAGGCTCATCAGACAGCTTAGCTTCAGATAGCAGACCACCACCATCCCCCCCACCCCTGTTGCCAGACCCTACCCCGACCTGTCACAGGCTACACTCTAGACTGGTATGTAGTCCAGTTTATAGGCTTATAAATTCCATGAGCAGTTTTCCTGCAGCTGGAGCAGGAGCAAATGGAACAGTACCCACCTGACATCTGATCCTCCTACAGTGTGTATTAGTCAGCTTTCCATCACTGTAACAAAACACCTGACATAATTTACTTATCAAAAGGAAAGGTTTCTTGGGCTCACAGTTTTGAAGATACAAGCCTATAACCCATCAGCCTTATTGCTTTGGGCCATATACCATGAAGCCATACACCATGGCAGGAAGCTTTGGAACTGTAGAGGCACATCCCACAAAGAGGCAGGGACAGACAGAGAGGAAGAGGAAGACTAGGCCCCACATCCCCTTTGAGAACACACCCCACCTGTTGATGGTCCCACCACCTTTCAATAGAGCCATCCCAGGAACCAGGGCTTGTGCACATGCAGCCAGATCATAGACCTAGAGAGAAACCCAAGGTAGTACATGTAAAGCCTCTGCCTGGGTCATGTGTGTGGACACTGGTTGAGCCAAAGAGATGGATGAGGTTGACCCCCATCCCACCCCTACTCCCCACCCCTGCTGTGGTAAAGACCTGAGAGGCACCAAGAAGATGATGGGAGACAGGGCTTATCAGAGGGATCAGATGGCATGGAATGGTGTGGGATGAAATGGCATGGAATGGTGTGGGATGAGATGGCATGGGAAGAGGTGGGATGAGATGGCATGGGATGGGGTGGGATGAGATGGCATGGGGTGGGGTGGGATGAGATGGCATGGGGTGGAGTGGGATGAGATGGCATGGGATGAGATGGCATGGGATGAGGTGGGATGAGATGGCATGGGATGAGATGGCATGGGATGAGGTGGGATGAGATGGCATGGGATGAGGTGGGATGAGATGGCATGGGATGAGGTGGGATGAGATGGCATGGGATGGTGTGGGATGAGATGGCATGGGATGGGGTGGGATGAGATGGCATGGGATGGGGTGGGATGAGATGGCATGGGATGAGGTGGGATGAGATGGCATGGGATGGGGTGGGATGAGATGGCATAGGATGATGTGGGATGAGATGGCATGGGGTGGGGTAGGATGAGATGGCATGGGGTAGGGTGGGATGAGATGGCATGGGATGGGTATGTTGCAATGAGCCCTGAGTCTCACTCACTAAACACACTGAAGATCTATCCCAAGCTTGTGGGCTGCCCAAGGCTGTTCCTAACCACACACTGGATACACACAAACACCCTTGCGCTCTGGAGCACCCCAGGGTGGAAGAAAAGGCATTGCCCCAGGCAGGATCATGATGCCCAAAGCTGCCCTGGTCCCAGCACCTGAGCAGGGTTGCTGATCTGAACCAAGGCTAGTGGCTCTGAGCTCTGTGTGGTGGTGGTGGGGGTGGCAACTGAGGGCCCCAGGTGGCTTCAGCTGGATGACTCAGCTCTGCATCATGTGACCTCTCAGGCTCCATCAACTGAGCTCAGTGAGGGTGGAGGAACGAAAGAGCTGAAGCACACTGGGTCACCCCAACCCTCACCCCCGGGAAGCTGACACAGCATCCTTTCCATCCTACTCAAAAGAAAACTAGAGTTCCCTTTTGCTGTGTGGAGCTGAGAAGTCATAGGGATATAGAGAAAGGAGCAGGGTGAGTGCGATTGTTTAGGCTACAGCAGCCCTCAGTTCTGACCTGAGGTTTTGCTGGGTGTGGTGGTGCACAGCCATAGTCCTAGCACTCGGGAGATGGGGTCTGGAGGATAGAGGGTTCAAAGCTAATCTCAGACACATAGTAATTTTTGGGTTAGCCTACATGAGACTCTTATCTCAGAAAAGACAATCAGCCTTTGTATTTTACTTTCTGTGTGTGTGTGTGTGTGTGTGTGTGTGTGTGTGTGTGTGTGTGTGTGTTTGCACATGTGCATTCATGAATGTTCATTCTCTGGGTCCATGCTTGTTTCGTCTGTCTGTAATAGTGGAGATGATTGCAAATGCTCTCTGCATGTACCGCTTTTAGTGAGTTCTGGGGTTTTGACCTCAGATCCTCAGGCTTACTCAGCAAGCACTTTCACCCCTGAGCCACCTCCTCAACCCAACAACTAACCATTTAATTATTATTTATTTAGATTTATTTATCTTTGTGTGTTCTGCCCGCATATATGTCTGTGCACCACATGCCTGTCTGGTGCCCAATGAGGTCAGAAGAGGGCACCAGATCCCCTGGAACTGGAGTTACACACTTGTGTGATCTTCCATATGGGTGCTTGGAACTGAGCTCCAGTCCTCTGCAAAAGTCTGCAGCTCCCCAATGTTCAGCCTTTAAACTTGATATTCTAGAGTTTGGGTTTTTCCCTTGTGTCTTTTTATCTTCATTTAAGCTTGAATTTTTTCCCACCCACCAATTGGTAATTTAAATACATCAGAAACGAATGATGGATGCAGTAAATATTTGGCTAGTAAATATTTGGCTAGTCAGTCAACAACAGTAATGGAGTTGAAGGTCCCCTCAGACATCCATCCGTATGCAAACATGGAAGAGAGATGAGCAGGTAACCACCACACTGTACCATCAGTCTCCTTCCTCAAAGACCTGTCTGTCTCCCAGGAACGACCTGCCCACCCTGCTGCTGTCCAGCAGTTCTATATAAGGCCCCTGCTTCTGTTTTCTGAAGACATTTTAATACACAGCTTCATTCTCTTAGCTTTCTTGGAGGGAAACCCACGTAGGCATGAAATTGGACTTGCTTCGCCCTGTTAACAGCAGGGTTGCTGGGCTCCGCTGACCCCTGAAGTGCATCGACAGCTCAGTAGTCAGCAGATGAACCATGGGAAGTGGTGGAAGACCAGGGAGGGCTAGCTGGGAGGCTCCCGAGCTGCAGCAGGAGGGGCAGCCATCTGCTCTGCCTTTGCATTCAGTCTCCCGTGGGTGCCTTCATCCATCCCACAAAATCTAAGCCTCCTCCTCCTCCTCCAGCCAGGGCCTGAGCTGGGCCTGACTGGGTAGGTTCTGCCATTACGGAGCCCCCGTCCTTCAGAATGATTTGCCCATTAGATAGGGCTGCACTCCACATATACTGGGGGTGGGTCCACACTTTGTGTGCCATATACTGGGGGTAGCAGAGTGAGGAGGGAGCACCCACAGGGAGATTGTCCTGGATGGGGATTTCCCTTTCAAGGATGAGAGGGGCAACTGAAGTCAGTGCTACCCCTGCATGGTATGACCTCATGGTGGTTCAGGTGTGACCCACATGTGCAGATGGGACACAATCTCAGAGTCCTGTTTGCTGTGCATGAGTCCCCTGAGGCCACCCCTTTTGAAGCTACAAGCTAGACATGTGGCTGCTGGACCACATCAGGTCCCAAACAGCTCATCTTTCCCCATTCACCAGTCACAGTTCCGCGAGGCCCCTGCTGCTCGCCTGCCCCCGAGGCTACTGTCACTATAGATCTGCTGATTCTTGGAGGATTTTGAGTGTGTCCAGCTGAGCCAGCAAGGATAGAGATGGCTTCAGGGCCCCCATCAGGCCCACCCCTAAAGTGGTATATGAGAAGATTCACCGTGCTTCCTTTTCTGTTCATCTCAGTTGGGCTCACGAGCAAGTGTCAAGAGTAAGTGCAGCTGCTGCAAGCACTTAGTGGCCACTCTGCGAGGCCAGGTGTTCACACTCAGCCTCTGGGGTGCCTTCCCCCCTGGGGTGGGGGATTTGGGGACACTCACAACCTGTATCCCTCGGTTGGAACTTAGTTTTTGTCTGCCTGTCTGCCAGGAGCTTTGGAGAGAGACTCAAACCTATGGCTACTGTCCCCTCACCGACACAGGACACCAGGCCTACTGTGACTCACCCACTCTGTCCCCCAAGGCTCTTATAGATACAGACAGTCAGGGATAGCACACTTCATTCCATACTTCCAGGGACTTTTGGGAGTCCTCTTGAGGTGTCTGTGACTCCGGCCACAAGCTCCATCCTGAGCCACCTTGACTATGGGGAGGACACAGAGAAAAGAACAAAGCCCTGTGGACCCCCATGAGACAACCACATGGGGCACCCTGGGCTCCAAAAAAAAAAAAAATCTGTGGGTTTTATTAAGAGTGTGGATACAACATGGAGGGAACAAAACCCAGAGCCCTTGGGCTTGGCCCCTGCTGGGGGAGGTGGCAAAGGTCAACCTTGGGCTTGTACATTTCCACCCCTGCAAGATGTGTAAGCCAGCGTCAGCAACACCCCTCCCCCCTTCCGGAGCCCTGACCTGCTGGTGAAACCTGAAGGGGAAGGCAGGTGGGGTGAAGGCAGAGAAAAGAGGGAAGCGAAACTAAGGAACAGAAATGGGCAAGGGATATGGGAGAGGCAAAGAGGGGAAGAGAGGGTACCAGTCACTCAGGTTGCTGGGCATTGTGGGCCAGGCTGCCCTGGGGTTAGATATGGAGTCAGCTGCTGGATTTTTTTTCCCCCTGAGACAGGGTTGCTCTATGTTAGCCTTGGCTATCCTAGACTTGAGTTGTAGACCAGGCTGGCCTCGAACTCACAGTGATCCTCCTGCCTCTGCCTCCCGAGTGCTGGGATTAAAGGTGTGCACCGCCATGCCTGGCTTTTTGGCCGCCGGGGGTGGGGGGAAGGACAGCTGGATTCTTGAATGTATGAAGAGGTGGGGAGAAGGATGCCACTTGGAGAAGAGGGAAGAGAGGTCAGCAGTCCAGCTGGGCTCTAGGGGACAGAAAAGGGATAGACAAACCAGCATTCATGGGAGTGCCAAGAGGACTGGAGAAGCAAGGAGTAGACACAACTGAGGAAAGGGACAGAGCTACAGAGATAGGACAGGGAGCACCAAAGATAGCAGAGGGAGGACGGAATGAGCAGCAGGTACCAGCAGCAGCCTCGCGCGCCTCCCCTGTGACATCTTCCACCATGACAGCCTGTAACCTTGGGTTTTGATCTGAAATCAACTCTCTTCCCCTTAAGTTGCCTTTGTCAGCATATTTTATCACAGCAACAGGGAGGAAAAAAAAAAACAAAAACCCCAAGACACAGGGAGACAGTGCAAGGATAGTGAAAGTGAGCGAAGCCAACGAGGGAGGGACTGAACCCTCCCTGTGTCCAGCAAAGGTGGGGCCCACTTTTGCTGTCCGTGGCCAAAGGAGGAGTGAGCTGGTGAGGGGAGTGTCCCACAAAACACTTAGGCTCTTGGCTCAGGAGTGGCTCTCTCAGCTTCCTCCAGAACGACAGGCCCAAGTGAGAGGCGGATGGTAACAGGCAAGTAAAATACAAGTGGGGTTTTTCCAAATGCCAAAGTCTCGGTGATAAAGCTAAATGCCAACCAGCCCTGGGCCCACAGACCTCCTGACCTTGGGCTGAGCCTCCCTTGCCTCCCTTGCCTCCCTTCACCCTTCCCTGGCCCTGTCTTTGGACCTGGCCCTGGCCCTGTCTGCAGTTGTCACCTTGGGCCCAGCCCAGGCTCTCACAATCTCCACTTGCTTCAGCTTTCATCAGACCTGAAGTTCCCAGAACCAGAGAGAGAGGACATTTGGGGAAAGAAATCGGCTCTCAGACTGGTGGGGATCTCCCTGGTCTCCCATGAGGGAAAGTCCAAGGCCCAAGGCTTTGCCATGGAACCAGAACACCAGCACCACAGAAGAGGCGGCACCACCACACTAGTGCTACACTACTGCAGCACACTACAGCACCACCACAC
>OU015754.1:73440516-73467944 GCA_907169655.1 Acomys percivali | reverse complement strand
TACACTACTGCAGCACACTACAGCACCACCACACTAGCGCTACACTACTGAAGCACACTACAGCACCACCAAAGAGCAATGTACGGAGACATGGAGGAGGGAGGTCTGGGTGCCTGGACCAGTAGCAGGGTTAACCATGGAGCTTAGCAGAGTGTCCCAGCCCTCATCCCAGTGATGAGGTGGGAAATCTCAGAGAGAGAGAAAGGGAGCTGCCTGTTCAGGTAGACTGCTGGTTGTCGGGAGAACCAGAGGTTCCAGAGAACTGAGCAAATATGGGGCTGGAGAAGGAAGCAGTGTGGGGTGATTGATGAGGGTATACGCAGCAGGTGGCAGGGATTAGCATGCTTCTGGACAAGCCAAGCTTAAGGGGTGTATTAGTCAAGGTTCTCCAGAGGAACAGAACTGACAGAATGAATGTAGCTCCAACAATGGCTGCCCACCAACAGAAGGCCCAAGAATCCAGTACTTGCTCAGTACATGAGGCTGGATGCCTCTGCTGGTCTTCAGTACATGACAGAATCCTGAAGACGTGGGCTCTAATGCCTGTGAAGGAATGGAGCTGCCAAAGAGTGAGGGCAAGGAGGGAGATACACACACACACACACACACACACACACACACACACACACAGAGAGAGAGAGAGAGAGAGAGAGACAGAGACAGAGACAGAGACAGAGACAGAGACAGAGACAGAGAGAGGAGTCCTTCTCTAGGCTGCAAGCAGAACACAAGGACCAGGTTAAAGATGGGTCTTCTCACCTCAAAAGATCCAGATTAAAAGTGAGTCTTTCCACTTTGAATGATTTAATTAAGAAAAAAAAAGTTCCACCGGGCATGGTGGCACACGTCTTTAATCCCAGCACTCGGGAGGCAGAGGCAGGCGCATCGCTGTGAGTTCGAGGCCAGCCTGGTCTACAAAGCAAGTCCAGGACAGCCAAGGCTAACACAGAGAGACCCTGTCTCAAAAAACAAACAAACAAAACAACAAAACAAAAACAAAAAGAAAGAAAGAAAGAAAGAAAGAAAGAAAGAAAGAAAAAGAAAAGAAAAGAAAAAGAGTTCCCTACCCAGCCACTTGGGTTTTAGTTAATTCCAGATGTAGTCAAGTTGACAACCAAGGTTAGATATGACAAGTCCAAGCCTTGTCAGCTTGACGGACAATCATATCTCCTTATAGCATGTTTAATTTCCAAACAAAAGCAATAACAAGGTCATAACTATGCTTAACGTGATGTAACTATGCCATGTTCAGCCACAAATGCATTAGACAATTATAGGATAGGTGGCAATGCCCCTTGAGAGACACTCCTTTAGTATCTCAAGCTTAAATACAACCACCAATACTCTTTAACTGATGTTACATTGCATGACAAAGAAACCAAGGAAAGAAAACACATACATACACAAATACATTTTTTTAAACAAATACATTCTTAATAAAATACGACAGAAACATTGGTGTCAATGATAATCCTCAATTCTGCAGCTGGTCACATGACTTTAGCTGGCATTTATAACCACCCTCCTCTACTGCACATTCTACATTCTTCCACCCTCGGCAAGCACTGCACCTGGTCTTGGTTCTTTATGTGGAGGGGTGACCCATACCCTCACTCCTGATGGGTCTGTGCCCCTTTGTCATCCTGCCTGGATTAGGCTGTGGTAGTTTCCCATTGCCTTTAGATGTCACAGGACATGGTAGCACCAGGAGACGCCCTAAAGGATCTCGTGCATCCAGACATGATCCTTCTTACCTCCTTTGTGGAGAAGCAACCCCCAACTCCCCTTGGCAATTTGGGTCAATCTCCCTCCTAAGGCTGTTAATTCCTTTCTGGGCCTGTTAGCTTAAGGGCATCAGAAGCCCAAAGCGACAAGACAAGAGGGACGTGTGAGCTTCCAGTTCAATGGGTGTTTGTTGTGGGTGCTGGCAGGAGCGCTCACTCCTCCCTCTGGTACCAGTGGAACCTAAAGTCAGAGAAACTGGAGGGGTCACAGGAATGACAAGGAGCAGAACTAGTCCCTTTGCCACCCCTCTCAAGTCCCAGATCCAGGTGTGTGCGTCTTGGCTATGGGAGAAACTATACTATATATTGGACAACTGATTCTAAGCAATTTTGAAGAACCTCAGCCCAGCCCTCCAGGATGCTGAAACTTAATTGATTGACCCTGTAACTGCCATATCCAAAAGGCCATGTCATCTTCCTATCATGCCAGCAGCTTCAGGATGGTGGGGGGACAGTGAATTCTATGATCGTGGGTCCAGTGTAGCTCTTCTCTGGCTGTGAAGTGAGTTCCTTGGTCAGAAGCAATGGGTGGTGGCTTTAGCAGAAGCATTACACATAGGAAAGGCAAATCCATAACCAGAATAAGTATCTAACTCCAGTAAGGACAAAGCATTGTCCTTTCTGTGGAGGAAGTGGTCCAATGTAATCAACTTCTGGTCACCCCAGAGAATGATGTGATCATACTGGAAGTGTTGGTTTCTGCTGTTAGCAGACCTGGCAAGCTGTTACCAGGTCAGCTATGGTGAGTGGAAGTCTGTATTGGCAAGACCATGCATAACCCCCATCTCTGCCACCATGGCCACTCTGTTCATGGGCCCATTGGGTAATGACATGGATGGCTGGGGAAAGAGGCTGACTGTCCACAGAATGGGTCATCCTACCTACCTGATTAATGAATTCCTCCTCAGATGAAGCCACCTTTTGATGTGCATTTACATGAGACATAAGTATCTTTGCATCCTTTGCTCATTTTGGGGAGATCTATCCACATCTTCCCCAGATGTCTTTCTCACCAATTTTCCAGCCACACTCTTTCCAAGCCCCTGGCCATCCAGCCAATTCATTGGCTGCAGCTCATGAATCAGTGAACACTTACACATCTGGTCAGTTCTCCTTCCAAGCAAAATGTATGACCATGTTTACTGCCTGAAGTTCTGCCCACTGAGAAGATTTCCCTTAATCGCTGTCTTTCAGGATCGTCCCAGAAAGGGGTTGTAACGCTGCAGCTGTTCACTTTTGGGTGGTACCTGCATAACGTGCAGAATTATCAGTTAACCAGGTCCTAGTCTTCTCTTCTTCAGTCAGCCAATCATAGGGCACACCACATGAGGCACAGATGGCACAGGTAGCAGAGACAGCACTGTAACAGGAGTAGGAACCATAGGATGTGGGCAGGTTTTCATGTCACTTGCCCTGGCCTTCAGGACCTCCTTTACCCTCTGCCCTGGCCAGATAGGAGACCAGAAGGGAGTTGTGGTGGGAGCCACCATGCCTGCATCTTCCAAGTCCTCAATGGTGGCACAAATTGCTGCAGCTCCTCCAGGGATGTGATACTGTTTTTGATTCACTATGTTCCCTGGCAGAGGCCACTATAAAGACTTTCATTTAGCCTTTCCAGCCATAGCAGCCCTCACTCTACAGGTCAGGGAACCAATGTGAGGGGGGAAAAATATATATATATGTATATATATTTATATATTCCAATTAGACATTCTGGGGCTGGGGAAATAACCAAAAGATGAGTTCCAGAACCCACTGGACCTACTGTGACTCAGACTTCTCCATTAATCGATCCCCTGACCCCCATGAGCCCCTACTGTAACTGGAAGGTAACAATGTTTCTTGGGATTTCCCTGAATCAGCCAACATCAATTCAGACCCAGTATCCAATAGACCCTGGGAAATCTGATTGTTTCTTTTCCCCCAGCACACAGTTACCCTTGACTGGAGAAAGGCTAACAGTAAAGCCCTTGGGTTCATGCACCAAGATTGCCCTTTACCACGATCCAATGCAACCTTTCTTTCATTTGTTTGAGAAACCTTCTGTTCATACAGACCAAACAAAAACGCAATAGGCTTCTTATCTATTTCATGTCTGGAAACACCATGATTGATTAGCTAGGACCAAAGGCCCATATGGGTCATGCCAATGTAACAAAACTCACAGCCCGGGCCGACCATTATGGGTTAGGCCACTGTGGACAGTGCTTTGTCTATGCTGCCTAGTTTAATAACGAGGGTCACCTTGCCTTTGGTGAGTCAGTGCTGCTATCTGGCCCCTGCTACTTTGGGGCCCCATTAAACCCACTGCATTTAATTCATCCAATCATCCAGCGTCGTCTCCAAAGGAAAGGGCCGACAATAGAGCTCTTCAAATATGTTGGCGTGCTTCGCCCCGGTTTGTGTCTTATAGGATTAGCGAAGGGCATGTTGTCTGGGTCTTCCCATTGTGGAAAATTAGGTTTACGCAGCACGCCCACTCTAGCAGTGCAATTTCTCTGAGCCTCCAAATCCCTTCATCAACACTAAGTCAAGGGATCTCGGGCACCTCCAGCTCCTTTTCAGTTGGCCATCTTTCGACAAGTGCTTCAGGCAACCGTTCAAATAAACCTTTGACTCCTTTTTTTTTTTTTTACTGTGAAAGATTTCATATTCAGCCTAGAATCTCTTCTCGGTGGTCTCATATCAATAAACTCTGCCTAGTCCAGTTTTATGTTCCCTCCTATACCCTTAAAACCCATTCCCAACTGACTAGCACCTTCCCCAGAATTCTGCTTAAATGAATTAGTAAACTCATTAAGCTCCTTTGTAATGTAGCAAAGCTCCTTGTGGACCACACTTTCTACCTCCCCTCCAGAAGCCTGGTTAGCCTTAAGTCTGATTGTCAGTCTAGAGGCAGCTAATGGTGGGCCCTGAGGGTCATCAGTGTTGTCTTACCTGGCACCTCCTTCAGAGAAAACCACTGCTGGTTTAGCAGACAATGATGGATTAATTTCCTCAGTCAAAGGTGGAAAAGGCAATATTTCAGGGGGTGGGGTGGGGTGGAGTACATCTTCTGCTGAGGATGGAGAGGCTACTTCCTCAGGTGAGATAAACCATGAGACTCTGAGGGTTCAGAGTTCTCAGCTTCTGTAAGGCCCTCCCACACATCTCCGTCCTGAGTTACAGACTCCCTTTCTTTATCAATTAACACCCTTTAATTGCTGACCCCTTCCACGGTTGGGACTTGAATTTTCACTGTAATTCAACCAACCTTATAATGAGGGCTTCGGTTTGATTTTTCTGCAACTTGAGCTCTGTGGCTGCTGGAGAGAAGGTTTTCTTCCAGGGCATACTGAGAAACCTTTTGACGGTTGATGCACATCTGGAGCTGGCCAATTTTATCACTAGGTTCCTTGTCGTCCTTCTCCGTATTCTGAGATTCTATACGATGGTTAATTTTGTCACAGAGCTCATTCTTCTCCCTTGTCAGTTTTTCCGGAGATGCAGGAGCAACTGACTAGCACCATCATTTTCCTTATCATCTTTCCACAAATTGTCAGAAGTTTTATATGCAGAGTCACTAGACCATTGCCTCTCACAATCGATGAGTCAGAGTAGCCAAATGCATTGTCTCCTTTATAAAATATTTCATGCCATGGGCTTTCAATACTCACAGAGCTTCTAGGAGAGGCTTCAGTGACTGTAGGTGTTGGCAAGTTGGGAAGCCTATTCCAGACAGTTGGAATATTCATCCACTTATACTGCTGTTGCTCTAGAACCACTTCTGGTACCAAAGTCTGTACTAGTCAGGGTTCTCTAGAAGAACAGAACTGATAGGATACAGAATATATGAGTTATTAGAGTGATGTAGAGGTTGTGGTCCAGCTAGTTCAACAATGGCTGTCCACCAACAGAAGATCCAAGAGTCCAGCAATTGTTCACACGGTGAGGCTGGATGCCTCCGCTGATCCTCAGTAGATGCAGGAATCCCAAAGAAGTGGGCTCTAATGCCAGTCAAGGAATGGACTTGCCAGTGAGAGTGAGCAGGCACAGAAAGACCGATTCCTTCTCCCATGTCCTTATATAGGCCGCCAGCAGAACATATGGCCCATACTAAAGGCGGCTCTTCCCATCTCTAAAGATCCAGATTGAAAGTGGGTCTTCTCACTTCAGACAATTTAATTAAGAAAACAACCCCCCACCCACCCAGCTGCTTGGGTTTTAGTAAGTTTCCAGATATAGTCAAGTTGACAACCGAGAACATCCATCGTAAGGGTTAACAGACACCCAAAACCCACAGCAGCATCTTGCAGCTCGGGAGCTCATTTGTTTCAAAAACAACTAGCACACATTAAGCGCTGACTGTTCACACTCCATCTCCATCACTCTAAAGACGGATGGTGGATCCGTATCGCAGACTTGTGAGTGACAGCTCAAAAAGGTGTGCCATTGGCTGACGAACAGCAGCTCCCGGATGGGCCTTCTACCTGTACCACTGCATCAGGCATAGGCACTGAAGCCCTACACAGCTAGCGGTGTTGGTTTGCAATGTAGAAGATGACACAGATGGTCTGTGGGATGCAAGGTGCACAGTGGGAGATGGGGAAAGAGCCCAGAAGATGCTATGAGAATTCCAAGCCCGCGCTGCAAGGAATGGTCCCAGCAGCCCTGCAGTTCGGCACCGCTCTCCTCGGACTCCCATCCCACAGGCTGGACTCAGTATCTGTGCTCCCGCTGAAACTTGAGAAACCACAGAAAGTCCCATGAAGGTTCTGCGATGAAGCCACAAGCTTACAGACTGCAGGTGACACCTGTAGGCTTTGAGGGGGTCATGACAGCACCTGTAGGTGCTCCTCAGAGTCCTCTCAGCCCTGGGGCAGAGCGATGGACCATCACTAGAACTAAATGGGCATTTCTACCCATGTGAGACAGTGGCAAGGGAGTTGAGGTGACACCTTTGTGAGTGGCGCTGGTCCCCTGAGATGTAGTCCTGGGAAATTCCAAGTGTTCCATATGGCAACTCTGCCAGAAGATGGCCAGTCAGGACGTAAAGCCCTCAGCCTTCAGGTGCCTCTTCTCTTCCCCCCCCCGCACCATTTCCGTCTTTACAGGATTCCGCGAACACCTGTTTAAGAATGCATGCAGGACAACTCCGCACAGACATGTATCATCTGTCTGTCTTGATCTTCACAGCAATCTTGCATCCAGAAGGCATTCCCTCCATTTACAAATAAAGAAATAGCGGCTGGCAGGTTATGCAACCTGCCCACAAGTCACACAGCCAGTGAAGGATTATCTGTGGCTAGGGATGAAACTCCAGGGAATTTGTGTCCCGGGGGAAGAATTCCAAGGTAGCACTGACAGTGTTCACTCCTTTTCTCCCTCTCTCTGGGTGCTGCCTCCAATTCTATGGGGTTCTTCTCTGTCCTGGTGATCCCCCAATTGTTGAGTCTAAAGACTCCCACATAGTGGCTAAAGAACTGAGCCCTAAAGCCCAGCTTCCCTGGGTTCAAATCCTGATGTGGCTGCAGACTAGCTGTGTGACCTTAGGGCCACTTAGGCACTGTCCCAATAGCAAGAACATGAGATGATTCCTAATGGTGTTCTGCTAGGCTCATAGATCAGCACCTAGCCCAGCCGTCACCAGGGAGGCTTCATCCAGAAACTGGTGGGAGCAGATGCAGAAACCCACTGCCAAACGTCAGGTTGAGTTTGGGGGAACCCTTCTGAAGAGGGGGAGGAAGGATTGTAGCAGCCGGAGGGGTCGAGGACACCAGGAGAATGTGGCCCACAGAATCAACTAAGCAGGGCTCAGAGGGCCTCTCTGAGACTAAAGCAACAATCACGGAGCCCGCATGGGTCTAAACTAGGCACTATGCATATATGTCATGGTTATGTAGCTTGGTGACTTTGTAGTTCTCCTAACAGTGGGAGTCGGGTGTCTCTGACTCTTACGCCTGCTCTCGGGACCCTTTTCCTCCTACTGGGTTGCCTTGCCCAACCTTAACATGAGGGTTAGTGCTTAGCCTTATTGTAATTTGCTATGTATGCCCTATTTGGTTGGTGTCCCTGGGAGGCCTGCCGGTTTTCTGAAGGGAAACAGGAGTGGATCTGGGGAAGAGGGGTAGATTAGGGGGACTGGGAGGAGAGGAAGAGGGGGAACTGCAGTCAGGATGTAATGTATGAGAGCGGGATTTGGTCCCCTCTCAAGGGTTCCACCAGGGTTTGCGCCGGGCTAGTGGCTGCCCCAACCTTCATCTGGAAGTACCCAGCTAAGGGCTCAGCACAGGCGATCCTAACTGAGCAGGGGCTCTCTGGAATCTGCGGTGCTGCTCCAGCTTTGGAGGGAGGGGACCCCTCAGGGAACTAACCCTGCACTGTGGCCACCTCCCTCAAAGACAGCAATCTGGATTTGTGTCACATGCATCCTAGAGCCTGAGGCATTTGCATGCCACTGGCTTCTGATGGCTGGGAGAGTCCATGGACGGTGCCAGTGGCTTGAGGAGACCCGGCTTCAACAGTGGCTTTACCTCAGCATGAGCCTACTTTGACCTTGTCATTTTTCCCTTGATTTCTCCTAAAATAGGAACGTGTGTGTATGTGTGTGTGTGTGTGTGTGTGTGTGTGTGTGTGTGTGGTGTGGTGTGGTTCCTGGGGGACTATTAACTAAGAATAATTTATCCAAGAAATTTGTTATGTTAGAATTACCAATTAGATATGATTATAACTTACCATGGCTAACGCTGTACTACTGTTGGAAATCTGAATCCCATTAAAATCTAATTAGCATATATTAAGTCAAAGGCGGTTTCACTGCAGTGCGCCAGCGCCAGAGGGTTGGAGCTGCCACAGGAGAGCTCGTGGATCCTCCCATTCAGGGCACCTGGCCCTTCTGCCCCTGTGCCTTGGTGTGTGCCAGGGACCTTGGAGCAGCTTCTCCTTCTTGGCTGGAACCAACCATGCCTTGGAGAGGGGCATCTTGGGAAAAAGCCATGGTCCCAAAGCTTTGTCTGTGGGTGACTGTCTAGAGCTCCTGAAAAGTTCTTTGGGAGTGGCCAACCTGGGTATCCTGTTCTGGGTAACCGGATGGGGAGTGGTTTTGCAAGCCCTGGGAGCTAGTTATGCTGATGTGGTGCCCGAATGCTGAGGTCACGGAACATTCTTCCCAGGATTTCAGGGGTGGCAGGTAGCAGGGTGATAGCGGTACCAGTCAATACCTTCTGTCTTGACGTCCAAGGACCTGTGTCAGCTAAGTGCCACATGGCCACCAAGACATAGGTCAGCACTGCGGCTCAAGTGGTTTTGTTGTTGTTAGTTTGTTTTTAATCATGGTCTCTGGATAACTTGTTGAAGGAGTGAGTGGAGTGGACCTGCATTCAGGTGGGGTCTTACCAACAGTGGGGAACAGTAAGAGGTGGGGAACGTGAGCCAGGAAGCATGTGTGGGGCTGTCAGCTGAGACACCCCAAAATGGACACTGGCCTAAGATGTTGTCCCAGAAAGATTTGCTGAGGGCAGTGGGCTCAAGCTATGACTTCTGATATTCTTCATTTGTGAAAAGGTTAACTTAGATCAAGGTTCAGTAAATACTGCCTCTCTGCCACCCAGTAAGGGAGGGGTAAATGTCCCTCCTCAAAGTGGTAGCTGTTCCTGTCCTATTGCCATTGGGCATGGCCACAGGTCTTGCTTGGGCTGTGGTCATGTCAATGGGCCGCTCTGCACATGAGCTTTGCACATGCTTGTCTGTGCCATGAGAGCACACTCTGGGACCAACCAAGTGAAGACAAGAGGTAAATGAAGCTGTGCCAAATCATCAGAGGCTGAAATGCTCTTGAGTGCTTCTGAGTTGTGGAGATGTTTGTCACACGGCAATAGCTGACTGATACATCAGGGGGACACCTGTACATTGTAAGAAGAAGCAAATGTGATGATGATGAGTGCAAGACGGGGACAAGGCCCCCTCTGGTCTAACCACACCTTCTTGTCAATCACCACCAGCCCTAGTGCTGGTTCACAACCTCAGCAAGTGGCACTTGCCTAGCACCTCTGAGCTTCCTCCCAGACTCTGTTCTCACGCACCTCACCATTTACTACTCTATATCCCACAAAATGCACAGTGACCCCAGTGGGCACATGTCACCTGCTGTGTTCCTGTCTCCTCCATGGAAGGGAAGAACCCAAGGTGGCTGGATGCCTGGCATTGCCATAAGAAAGGCTATGGCCTGGAGGACAGGGGCTCACATGGTCACTGGGTCACTTGGTTTCCATTGCTGAAACAAAACCCCCCAATCAAAGCAGCTGGAGGAAGGCTCAGTCCATCACAGCAGGGACGGGAGGGCAGCAGGAGAGAGAGAGGTGACTGGTCACATTACATCGAGTCACGACACAGCGACACAGAGGGGTGAATGCTGGGAGAATGCTCTCCTCCTCCCTTTTTCCTTCAGTGCCTATGGAGCGAGGCCTCCCACATCCAGGACAATCGCCTTATCCGGTCAACCCTTCTGGAAACATCCTCATAGAAACCCCCAGAGGTGTGTTTCCATGATACTCTAAATCCAGCTGAGTTGACCATCAAGATTAAGCACTACAAGCCGGGCGTGGTGGCGCACACCTTTAATCCCAGCACTTGGGAGGCAGAGGCAGGCAGATCACTGTGAGTTCGAGGCCAGCCTGGTCTACAAAGTGAGTCCAGGACAGCCAAGGCTACACAGGGAGACCCTGTCTCAAAAAACCAAAAAAAAAAAAAAAAAAAAAAAAAGATTAAGCACTACAGTAGGCCAGGCTAGCTCAGAACTATCACCCACCCCTCTTCCCTCAGAGTGCTGGGGTTACACGTGACTATGTTTGGTTCCTAATTCCTTCTTAAAGTTCTATCTGTTGGGTCGGGGCCACCCTAAAGACTTCATTTTCTTTAGCTCCCTACTTAAAAGGAGCTTCCTTCAAATGCTCTTCCCTGATGCTTTGGGGGTTGAACTTACAAACAGGGGGGTGAACCCGAGATACCCCACCTACTCACTGAGTTCTGGTTGCCCCCAAAGCAAATTACTCCCCCTCTTATACTCCAGGCCCATAGCTCCCCAGGTCTCTTTCCCTCATCCTGAAGGGTCCACATTGTCCTGGCAGGCACTGGTACTTCTAGGCATCCTTTTCTGTGACTTGGGGCTCCCTGTCAAGATGTGGTGACAGCTGATCCTCCTGATCCCACCCCTTTCCTGAAAGCCATATTCCAAGGTTGATGAGGGAGGTGAAGGCAGGGACCCAGGCCACCTCTCCACAGTGCCCAAAGGAAGGAGAGACCCTGAGGGCACTTCCTCCAGCTCCTCCAGGTAGGATAGCTGGGATGAAGGGAGCCCACGTCCTTCATGCTCTGTATAAGCTGTTTGCCCACAAGCAAAGAAGCTGCAGCCAATACAGGGTGACATGGCCATGACACTCAGAGGAGCAGAAATGGGGAGGCAGGGTGTAGGCTCACAGAGCCACCCAAGGCACTGGGGGTCAAGCTGCTCTATGGACCTGGGAGGGAAGTCAGGGGTGCAATGTGGGGTGCGGGTGATGGTTTTGCTCAATCTGGGTGCTCTTTACAGGTCTGTGCCCCATTTGATATGATCCACTGAGCTGCTGCTTTGGGTCTAGTTAAGAATATGGAACCAGCTGGGTGAAGGTGGCGCTAGCCTTTAATCCCAGCAATTGGGAGACAGAGAGTGAGCTTGAGGCCAGCCTGGTCTACAGAGCTGATTCCAGGACAGCCAAGGCTACACAGAGAAATCCTGTCAAAAAAAAAAGAAAAAGAAAAAGATAAAAAAAAAGGAAAGAAGAGAATGTGAAACTGAAAGCTGGGAAGTTAATTCAGTGGGTAAAGTGTTTGCTGCACCTCAAAGTTGTCCTAGAAAAATATGCGCGTGTGCGCACACACACACACACACACACACACACACACACACACGACTACGTACCCAGCTTTGTTTCAGGTTTGTTTAGGTTTGACCACATCTTTGTTTGTGTAAGGCATCACAGGAGCTGCTGGGCTGGTGGGAACTCTACTATTTCTGAAATTTGGGAGTCTTAGATTGTTTCAAAATCATTTAAAGTACTATTTTAAAACAATCAAAGCAAAATATTTTAGAATTCCTTTCAGACTATCCTTCTTTTTTTTTTTTTTTTTTCATGTTTCCAGTCCCGGGAGGACTGAAATAAATTTTAAGATTAGAAACAAAAAAAGGCAGATTCACTTTCCTGTGGGCGCTTTTCAGTGAAAAGCGTAGGTGAAGAAGCATCCTGAGGCTTTGTGCTCAAAATGGAGTCAGATGTCCCTGAGAGCACATGGGACAACGGGCCAGGCACCACTGGCCACTGAGTGCCAGTTCATGGCTTCTGAAGAGAGGGGAGAAAGGGAGAGCGGGAGAGAGAGCCTGACTCCCTTTTGTAGAGGGGGAGAGAAAGGCCTGGTGCATCTGCTACTTTTCCCATTGCTGTCATAAAACAGCTGACAAAAGCAACTGAAGGAGGAAGGGTCGCCTTAGGCTCCCAGGTTGAGGGCAGAGAAGGGATGGCTTCTGGAGCGTGTGGTGGTATCCCTAGTCAGGAAGCAAAGAGAGGCGGGTGCTGGTGCTCAGCTGGTTTTCGTTTCATTCAATCTGGGCCCCCCGTGGGATGGTGCGCCCCACATGGGAAGTATGGAGGGCATATCTCCATCTTTGTTAATCTAGCCTAGAAAATTCCTCCTTATGTGCTCAGAGGTGTGTTTTCATGGTGATCCTAGATAACGGTTGTGATTTACCATCCTACTCAGAGATGCCAAGGGGCTAGCCTGTGTCACACAGCTTAGCCAGGTCCGAGGTTCAAGCTGAACAGTCTAAGATTGGTCCTCAGGCTCTGCCCGCTCAGAGGGACACCTCCCCATTCCCCAGGACTGCCTCGCCCACCTGGCTACCACTCCCACTCTTGATTAACTGGCAGTTAATGTGGGTCTTCTATGCCCAACCTCCGAAGCTCCCTACCACTGGGACTGACCATAGAACCATTATTAGCATCATTAATTAATTGTAGTGCTGAGCATGCAGGCCTCTTTCTGGGTTCCCTGTGGACCCCAAAACATGTTCTGTGCAGAGTCAGCTTTCCAACCTCCAACTCGCAGCTATATCCTTAGCACCAAAGGTCCGAGACACTGGGAGCTTGGACTAAATTAACTCATTAATCCAAGCAGCCCTGGCGGGGGCGGGGGGGGGATGCTACGCATTGCTACGGACCCTAAAATTAACCTGGTCCATCATGCTCTCGGATTTCAGCTCCAGCAGCACTTCCGGAGGCTTCCTGGCATCTGGAACAAGCAGTGAAAAGGTTCTGAGATTCTCAGGGGGGAAAAAAAGTCACAAGTTTTCCTCTGGGAAAATAGAAAGGCCATAGGCACTAGGGATGTAAGCATAGTCCGTTGCTCCTGTAACACTCTCTTAAATTTTTTTTTTTTTTTAATTTCATGAAGACCATAGTGTGGTTATGGAAGTCAGAGGTCAATATGCGGGAATAAAATCTCTCCTTCCCCCGAGTTCTGGGGATTGAACTCAGGTCATCAAGCTAGGCAGCAAGTGCCTTCACCCACTGAGCCATCTATGTATGACCCAGCTACTTTAACAATCTTATGTGAAAGATCTCTCTATAAAAAGCCGTTTGTCTCTAGTTGTCCAGATTCAGGGCAAGGATTCCTAATTGGGGTGGAATTCTTGGCTCTCAGCTGGCGAGAAGGCCCTCGTGGCCCCCCCCCCCAACCCCCCTAACACCTCCAGCCATGGTTCCTTATCTCTCCCTGTCTTTGGCTCCTGCCTCTCTCTTCCCTGTCCAATGATGGAACCCTGGGGATCAAAGAAGCCTCTGTTTCTTTTTCTGGCTCCTCCATCTACTTTTTCTGTGACTTTGGGAAAAATCACCTCCCCTCTCAGGGCATGGTGGCCACTGCTAATAGAACCTTACGTTGGTGGATGCTTTTAAATTTATCAAAATGTACTCGTGCGTTCTTTGAGAGGTGTCAGAGACCAGCTTTATCAAGGCGCTGATTTGACAAGCGAAACAGTGGAGAATCCAAATTGCCCATAGCTCCTTGGAAGTGCTCTCCAGAGAGGGCTCTCGCAGGCAGCCCCTCATAACAAGCCCTGGGATTCTCCCCACAACAAAGCGAGTCCCTGGATATGGGCCCACGGTTGTTCTTTCAAATGACGCTGAGATCGTGCAGTCCCAGGGTGACCTAAGGACTGGAAGAGCTTCCTTTATCTTTCCTTTTTTATTTTTATTTTTTATTTTAAAAAAGCCTCCACTCTGAACATTTCAAAGATTCCCAAATAACTTTTCGAATTTAATTTTAAAGATAAAAAAAAAGGTTGACTCCTCTTACGTGGCCACATGAATGAAAAACAGGCCATCCCTCCAGGCCTGGGACAGCTTCTCACTGACTTGCCAGGTGGGGAGCCCCACAGCCTCAGAGCACCAGGGTGTGCTTTAGAAGGGGAGAGGAGAGATTCAGGTCCCACTGCCTCCTGGGACCTCCCTCGAGTCCAAGGCAAGCTGCCTCTGCCTGTGCCAGAAAGTCTAGTGCTACTTGCCACTTCATACCCACCTTGGAGGATACATGCCCATTTTACAGATGGGTCAGTTGAGGCTCAGCAAGACAGAAAGGCAAGCAACTAGGCTTGCCAGATGGCTGAGGAGCGGTGTGAAGGAGGTGACCTTGCATGCCCAAGGGCAGTGGACAGAGGGGACAGGCCCCTGAGAGATGTCCTCTGTGCTCTTCTTGCCCTGAGGTATGAATTCATGCACACACTAATACATAGATGAGTATGTTTCCATATTTTTAAAGTAAGTCCCTCAATTGGTACTCGGCCGGGTTGGATTGGGGCCCTTGAGTGGGTGTTCGGAAAGCTTCCAGGGAGACGCTACCAGAATGAGAGAAACAGGAACAGGACCATCCCTGGGCCTGGAGGCCACAGCAGCCATTGCTGGCTTTTTCCCATCTGCCCTGGGGCCTATCCATCCCACTTCCTGCAGGCACCTGCTTCTCACCCTGGTCAAATCCCGCCAGCCCAAGCCCTGCCCCCTCCGCCTGGACACGTGATGGCACCTCGGAGGCCCCTGCATTCATCTCCGCCTCCCAAGCCTTTGGTTCATAGAGCGGCTAAAGCACGCTCTGTGTGCGTGGCTCTGCTTCGCTCTGGGGAACCTCGATGGGTCTCCTAGGTCCTACCTGATTTTCCTAGCTTCCTCCTCTGGCCATGCAGAATCCCCCTACAGGACCCTAGCCCCATTGCTCACCCCAGGTCCTGTTCTTCCCTGTCAGCATCCCTCTCCTTTTTTTCTGGGTCATATCCACTCCTCCCTCCCCGCCCCCCCCCCTTCAGCTCATACTTGATTTCTTTATGCACCCAGCAAATATTTGCTCACGCCCAGGCATTGTTCTAGATGGATGGGGAGCTGGTTTGACACCTGGAGCTCACATTTTTCTTCCTCCAGGACGTCTTTTTTGATCGTTCTCCAAAGCTGGGTAGCCACGTGCAGCTCAGAGGCATCGCCGTCGGCGGGGGGTGGGGGGGGTGGGGGGTGCCTGGGGGACTGGGGGGGGGGCCTGCCTAGGAGAGGAGGTCTCCTTGACTGAGAGCTTTGTCTGGATATACAGTTCCCTGTAGGGGGCTAGCGGAAGCAAATGGCCCGGACCCTGGAGCAGCCAGAATCAGGGTCAAGAGTTAGGAGTTGCTGGGCCTATCTGACGTCTACTGTTGGTGGTTGAGCACACCCATGGTAGATGCTCTTGGGTGGCACGGATGGGAGGCTCTGCTACCGCTGTCACCCCGGCCTTCTGCAGCTGCAGATTATCTGGTGGCTCCCCCTGAACTAGCTGTCCACCATACCCCATTCCCATGTCTGTTGCTAGCAGCAGCTGCGGGCTGCGATCTTCAGTCTCCTCTCTAAGGCTTTCCTCTCCGGCAGGCGAAAGAATCCAAACTTCTTACGTGTTTGATCTAGTTGGAAGTTGATTGTCCCACCTTGGTAAACCTTATGGCTGCTGCTGTCCCATCGCCTAAACAAGTCTCACGGCTCCACCCAGAGGCCCTGTGGGAGGAGCCATGGAGGGATAATGTTTGTGAGCTTGATATCCCAATTGGCTTTAAGCAAGTCTCACCGCCTGCCCAGAAGCCCTATGGGAGGAGCCAATGGGAAGCTCAAAGTAAGCTAATTGATCAAATCTGCCGCATAGCCTTGGAAAGACCAACGATAGTGCGCTAACAACTAGGGAGTGGAACCTTCAAGCTCCGCCCACCCCTGACGGACAACTTTAATTCGCTTTCTGCGCAGTCTGTCACTATCTACTGCTAGGAGTCATTGGCCAAAGTGCCCATCTGTCTTGGACTCCTTTTCTTCCCTGGCACTCTCCACATTACCTCACTGTGCATCCAGAAATATGTTCCTGCGCTTCGGAGCGTCTCAGATCAACTTTGAGTAACTGGAGGCAGGAAAAGAACCCAAAGTGAAACTCCGAAGCATGCTTTAGATTCGGCCCTATCGCCCCTGGGATATCAGCCCGTGAGACTGAGTGAACACGGCAGTATGAGGGTTGTATACAGAGACAAAGTTGTCACAGAGAACTCCGGCTGCCCTGTGTTTCCAGGGTAGAGGCTAGCCTGGCTGACTGCTCACCTAACAAAGGCAAGAGATCAAGTCGTATAAGAATGCCTCCGAGTAAGGGAAGACATTGCAACCACCATCAGTTTCCCCAGACCTATCCAGATGCCCGGGGCTGTACTCATAACTCACTGGCCCCACACTGATTACTCCCCCCGCATTTTCCCAGTTCTATTTTTACTGCTTATGCAAATCTCCCATCGGGCCTAAGCAAAGCAAGTGAGGAGAAGTGGGCCAGTGCACAGGATACGATGGAAACGACAGATTGCAACCACGTACTCTGGTAAACACGGTCTAATTGCTATTTCCGAGGGGAAAGTGTTGGGGGCGAGATCAGAAAGAACACATTTCCAGTCAGCTGAGGCAGACCAAGGAGCTGGGCAGGGCTGGACCATGGCCTGGGGAGGGGTAATGGGACATGAGGGGTAACAGCCCCTGTCATTTGTGTCAAGGACACTTTGCAAAAGGTGGTGCTGAGAGCCAGATGACCGGTGCTCACATGCATCTTTATTCGCACCAACAATGCACAGGGCTGTGGCACAGTTGGTAGAGTGTCCACCTAGCATGCACAAAGCCCTGGATTCGATCCCCCAGAGCCCCATAAACCAGGGATGCTGGTACAGGTCTGCCATCCTAGCTTTAGGGAGGTGGAGGCAAGAGGGCCAGAGTTCAAGGTCATTTACTGCAGCCTGGGCTACACCAACAATGGCAATAGCCCCCATCTACCACGTCCCTAAGGAGAGTGCTGAAGTAAGGCTGAGATTCAAACCCAGACTGTCTGATGTCAATGGCGATGCCTTTGAGCTGTACACCAGCCATTGTGTTTCTAATTACAACTACACAAGTCTAAGTAACAATGTATCCAAGTGCTCATTAAGCAAGTATTACATAACAGGCCCCAGGCTAGGGATAAGGCAGGGTTGGGGCTCCTTAGAAATCCCTAGTCTAGGGCTGGAGAGATGGCTCAGAGGTGAGGAGCACTAGACTGCTCTTCCAGATGTTATGAGTTCAATTCCCAGCAACCACATGGTGGCTCACAACCATCTATGATGTGATCTGATGCCCTCTTCTGGCCTGCAGGTGTACATGCAGGCAGAGCACTGTGTACATAATAAATAAATAAATCTTTAAAAAGGAAATCCATGGTCTAAAAAGACAAGGACAGGAACCTTCCATGGATGCGCAATGGCAAGGGAGTCTAGAGCTATCAGAGCAAATGCCTCATAGTAGCCAAGGCTCTGGGCAACAGGGGCACAGAGGTGCCTCACATGATAGGTGACTGGGCAGGGGATTGTTCAGCAGCCGCCCCCACAAATGCCAGCCATAAGCCTGGACCTTCTCCCCACTGCCCAGCTTTGCTCAGGCGCAGTGAACTCTGCAGTCTGAGGTAGAAATAGCTCAGCCAGCCAAGCTCAGGGTACACGTCCTGTCGCTATTCTCAGTACACATGGGGAGGCGGAGGGGACTTCTGAGTAATCCAGGAGGCCCTCCTTGCAGTGGTCTCTAGAATGGCCACACTGTCCAGGACAGAGCCCTGATGTGAGGAAGGAGTCGCTCCCTGCCTAAGACCCTGTTTGATCTTAGCCTCTGTGCAGATCTAAGAAGAACTGCACCAAGCCCCAGTGCTCCAGGGGGGTTCATCTAAACATGATTAAACAACCATTAGGGCTCTGCGGTTGGGAAATGCAGATTTACAGACTTCCAGACCTCCATTTAAATGCAAATGCCGCTTGTAGGCTGGAACTGGCTGCCGCAGCAGCGTTAAAGGCACCGCCTTCCTTCGCCCCTTTACTAGGGGCTGAATCACCTTGAGCCCTAGGGAATCCCAGAAGACTGGGACCCCCACCCGAGGCAGGAGGGGGTAGGGCCAGGACCTCAAATGGCACTGTCTGTCCATGTCCATAGCCACCCTTCCTGGCTTGACCCATGGGGCAGAAGCTAACCCCAGGCACATAGCAGCAAGTCCCTCATGAGACCTCAGAAACTAGTCACTGACCAAAGCAGAGAACCTTCCACCAAAGGTGGGCAAAGAACACACACAGTGGGCCTTGGTGATCACACACTGTGTGTCAAACAACAAGTGCCATCTTCCTCGTCCCTAGATCCTACAAGACAGATTTTGGAGTCAACACCACACACTCACTGATTTTTTTTTTTTTTCATTCAATGCTCTGGATGGAAGCCAGAGCCTCCCACTTACTAGTTAGATGCTCCCACTCACTAGGTAGGTGCTCCCACTCACTAGGTAGGTGCTCCCACTCACTAGGCAGGCGCTCCACCCTGAGTCACATGCCCACCTTTAAAAGAGAATCTGCAAGGGGGAAGGTGAAGAGCCAACAGAATCCACTCAGGAGGATGGAGCCCTGGGTCAGGATTCAAACCCAAGTCTCCCTACCTTCCCAAACCACTCAGTCACCTCTCTGCGCTCCGCTCCTAAGCTCCTGTGTGGCCTTGGTGAGCAGCTTGCCCTCTCTGGGCCTCTGCTGTGGGATCTAAACTGGGTGTTTAGAGGAGAGTAAAGCCAAGCAGGTTCCAGGAAGCAGGTGGGGCTCCCTGAGGAGGAGGCATCACACACAAAGTCCTTCAAAGGCAAGCCTGCTCCTGGGGACTGTCTGTAGCCACATGCAGTGAGGGAGTAGGCAGGGGCTACCAGGGACCATGGCCAGGAGAGGACTGTGCCTGAGTACCTGGGTGCTGTCCCTCAGTACCATCTCACTTCCTCCTCAAAGCAACCTTGCCAAGTCGGCTTTTAGGATTACTACACGTGTTCCATGAGGCAACCATGAAGGAGGGGGGAGTCAGGCAGAAAGTCATATAAGGCCACCCATGTCCCTGTCTAGGCTCCTCACACCCCATGCCCCCATCCTGTTGCTTTCTCTGACCCTGATCTTTCCATCTGGATGCCCAGGTGGACCACATTTTGGGGGTTCTCAGAGCATCCTCCTTTTGTCCAAGGAAACCTGACCAAGTTATCATCCCTGGGCTGGCCCAGGCATAAGACAGAGGTGGGCACTGTGTTAGCCAAGGCTATGCCATTGCGTACAACACCTCCACTTCAACTGGACTGTGACAGTTCTCAAAATGAATTCAGTTTTACAAACAAAATATCTCCTCTAGGTTGCTGCTCTCCTTGCCCTATAGCCCATGACCCCGTCCCTCAAGTGATGGCCAAGGTCAAGGAATGTTTGCTCATCACTAGACACTGCTTAACCCCTAGCAACATCCAACTTCAGACCGAAAGAGAAAACGTTTTTTGTTTCCTTCCTATCCACCCCTTTGTGCCCATAAGCACCCCAACCTGTAAACAGAAGTAGACTCTGAGGCTCATCACAGAGAGACACCCTGCCCCCACCAGTGGCTTTTCCTTTGAATGGTTGTCAGTCACTTGCTCCCCTGTCTGCCCTTTCTTCCAGCTGACCTAACAAATGCGGAGCAGGTGGGTGGCAGTTTTTGGCAAATTGAGATAAGGTCCCAGGGACCCAGCTGTAGCCTTGTTGTTCAGGCACAGAACCAGGCCAGCAAACCAAACTTGGAGCCAGCCATACAGACCCACGGAGCCATGAATGAGGGTCCTCGGGGAGGGAGCCTTTCTTCCACAGACTAAGAGGGCTGGACTCCATCCCGCTCCCAGCAGCCGTGCTCTCTGGCCTCCTGGACACTTACTCAAGGCTTGACCAAAGGGAATTGGGCCCCTGTGTCCTCTGGCTCCAGGATGGCTTTTGTCCTGAAATATGCCCTGTCAAGTTTCCCTGCAGTGCCAGGGAGGAGAGAGGCCAACGGTTCTTGCTGTCTGCAAGCCCTTTGCACTTCTCCCCAGCTCACCCTGCCCCTGACCTCTTCTCCTCTGACCTTTGACCTCAGTGATGGAATGACAAGCATAAACGAAGCCAAGACCAACTCTGAAAACAGACACTGCCATCCCCTAGGATAGCAGTTCTCAACCTGTGGGTCGTGACTCCCTTGGGGAGGTTGATTGACCCTGTCACGGTGGTCATCTAAGGCCACTGGAAAACACGGGTGTTTACATTATGATTTGTAACAGTAACAAAAGTACAGTTATAAAGAAGCAATGAGAATAATTTTGTGGTTGGGGGCGGGGTCACCACAACATGAGGAACTGTATAAAAGCAGCATTAGGAAGGTTGAGAACCACTGCTCTAGGATAAGGAGCAAGGCTGTGGCTGCTAGGGGTGATGAGGTCAGAGGCCCTGACTTCTTAGGTTCCGCATCCAGATATGCGGTGGTTCTGCCAATTCCTTGGCATAGGAGTCACAGGGGAAGAACACAAGCTTAGGATGTTAGGGGCTCTGACAGGCATCAACTGATGCTGTGACCCTGAGCAGTGGACCTCAGTTTTCTCATCTGGCTGAGGGGTTACCATGGTAACCCATTCTACTTGGTGGGATGCTGTGAGCAGAAGCTGGTCAAGACCATGAGCAGTGCCACCGTTAGGAAGAAACAAGAGGACAGTGAAGGGCAAGAAAGAGAGGGAGCGGGGTACAGATGAACAGGTACTGGGGGAAGCTACACACTGGTGACAGAAGGCAGAGGTAGGTGAGCGCATGCTAAAGAGGGGAGCCAGATGTGTGCCCATCAATCAGCTTTTATGTCCCTTGCCCTCCCCTCCCCACCTTTCCCCGGCCCTCCCTACTTTGTGGATAATTGGGAAGGACACCAGTTAGGAGACTGGGCCCTGGGCTCCTTTGTTTGAGGTTTTCTAGGTGAATTATGCAGGAGGTTTCGAAGTGAGGGCCTGAGAGCACTTCATTATTGATGAGAGACAGCGGATCCTCTGCTGACAGCCTGCCTGAAAGATATGATTAGCTTGTAAAATATTAATCACTGTTCTGGGGAGGACATGGATTAAAGCCCCCAAGGAGTGGTGTTATCGATGGTCCCTAATTTCAGGGGACTTTGAAAAGGTTTTAGCGTAACTTGGAGGAGACAATTAAATTCAATTAGAATCATGAGTGCCGAAATGTCACTCCCTCCCGGGAGGCTGGGCTGAGGGGGGAGTCTCCCCCACCCACTGGTGAGGTTCTGTCCTTGCTCTGTGAGCAAGCCCATCCTTACCTGTGACCTCAACTTCAGCCCAAACTCCAGCTAAGGTTTCTCCCCAAAAGGCCCCAACTCGGCTGGCTAATTTTCTGTTAACTTGACACAAGCTAGAGATACCTGGAAGGAGGGAACCTCAATTGAGATAATTTCTCCATAATATCCAGAGGTAGGGCATTTTCTTAATTAATGATTGATGGGGGAGGCCACAACCCACTGTGGGTGGAGCCATCCCTGAGCTGGTGGTCCTGCGTTCTATAAGGAAGCAGGCTGAGCAAGCCATGAGGAGCAAGCCAGTAAGTAGAACCTCTTGATGACCTCTGCATCAGCTCCTCTCTCCAGGTTCCTGCCCTGCTTGAGTTTCTGCCCTCACTGATTTTAATAATGAAGTATTAAATGGAATTGTGAGGGAATTAACCCCTTTGCTTTCCAAGTTGCTTTTGTCATGGAGTTTCAGCACAGTAATAGTAACCCTTAACTGAGGTGCCACCAACTGTGCAGGTGCCATCTCCGTGAAGTACCTGGGATACTGCAAAGCCACCTCTAGGTGGTCCCACGTGATGCTGAAGCAGCCATCTTCAGCCACTGGTCCCACGTGATGCTGAAGCAGCCATCTTCAGCCACTGGTCCCACGTGATGCTGAAGCAGCCATCTTCAGCCACTGGTCCCACATGATGCTGAAGCAGCCATCTTCAGCCACTTAACCTGATACCAGGCCCTTCCCTCAGCTTGACATGCCTATGAAAGAAACTCAGAAACAGCCCAGCATCTTGGTGCACATCCTTAATTCCAGCACCCAGAAAGACAGAGAAATGCAGGAGGCAGGTGGATCTCTTTAAGTTCTAAGCCAGTGGGCTGGAGAGATGGCTCAGAGGTTAAGAGCACTGACTGCTCTTCCAAAGGTCATGAGTTCAATTCCCAGTAACCACATGTTGGCTCACAACCATCTATAACGAAATCTGTACACGTAGGTAAATAAATCTTTAAAAAAAAAAAAAGTTCTAAGCCAGCCTGGTCCACACAGCAAGTTCCAGACCAGTCGGTGCTACATAATGAGATCCTGTCTCAAAAACAAACAAACAAACAAACAAACAAACAAAAACCTTGAAAGGCTTTGGGGGAGATCCTTCAGCTCTCTTTCACCTGAATTCATGTGGAGGCCCCGCCCCTGCCCCCCTCCTTTCCTGACTTCTCCCACAGTTCCCTAGGACAAGCCTCCTAGTGCCCTCTTGTCTCAGAAGTCAAGGCAGGAAGCCCACACTTGGCTTCTGCTAAAGAGTACTTACCCATCACTTGGATCACAAGGCAACTGACAGCAGGAGGTGGACCTGGTGGTGTCCTCTCTATACTGGGTCACCTCCTTGCTTCTGGGGGCCCAGCAAGTTAATCACTCAAGGAGTATAATGACCTCCAATAGGCCCAGTCCTCTGACCCCCTCTACTCTCAATTCCCATTACTGTGAAGAAAAATAAGTTCTTCTTTTCCTTTCCTTTGGGGCTTCTGTATCAAATGACAGATTAACAAGAGAGAAACAAACACCAGTGGATTGGCATTTGTTCCTGTTGCATGCTGGGAAGAATCAGTAACTCTCTAGAGTGGATCTCCAGGGAAGTTCAAGACTCCAGCTTCAACAACCAGAGTTTCTGGAAATAAGAGAAAAAGAAAGGCCAAGGAAGGCTGGGGCTGGCCGGAAGAAGAACTAGAAACCAGGCAAGTTTTGAAATTCAGAAACCCAGCTCAAAATAGCCCTTGTGCCACAGGGGCATATCTGAGGTTGGCATGTTCTGACCCATAGCCATATTTTAAGTGGCATGTCCTTATGGACACTTTCCACAGCCTCGTGTTTTCCAGGCTCACGGTGCCTGCCCACGTGACACACATTGCCTGCAATCCTTCCTTGACCTTTGCTCCAAGGCTCTTAATTCTTCCCCAGTCTTATCCAGTCACCAAACCAGTTGGGGTTTTTCTCTGCTAGCGCTAGAGGCTGGGCAGCTAGCTGGCTCAGTGACTACCTGCAGAAGGAGTGGGATCCCCAGCAGCCAGGGAAAGGCTGAGCGAGTTAGGTGCACACACACACATATTCTAGATATATATATATCTGGATATATATATATAAATATATATATATATATATATAATATTCAGGCTTAGAAGGTAGAAATTATGTCATATGATAGCCTCAAGGTCAGGGCAAGTCTGGGATGCTCTCTAATGGCTACCAGTCCAGACTGACTTGGTACCTCAGAGCCACGGCGATCAAGTTCATTAGTGAATATTCAGAAAGCACTTAGACCAGGGCCTCGCATCCCATGAGTAATGAACTGCCAGCTGTGATTCTCAAAGTGGCCGTTTTGTGTTTATTTGGGAAGAACGATTCACAGTCAAGTGGTGGGCTGGGCATCTGAACCGCGACTCCATCCTGCTGTCTGGTCTCCTGCCTGTAGCAGTTAGTTCTTCTCATCTTTTTCTTCCCTCCTTGGATCCCACCCCCCCTCCTCCTCCTCCCCAGCCCTGAGGCAAAGGCGCTCTGGAATTCCTCCCCACCTGATGCACTTCATTCCAGGAGCCTTTGGAGCCTCAATATTGTTGCAGCTAATTTAGCATCATTAAAACGCAGCAGTTATTAGCGACTCCTCCAGCAGGTGGATGGCGCAGCTCCAACTCCAGCAAATGAAACTCCCTGCTCTGGAAGACTGATCCGCTGCTCTTCCTCGGTGTCCTTGGCTTCTGGCGGGGGGGGGGGGGGGACTGCAACTGCCATCTCTGTAGCCTTGAAAGCCAGGCCTGAGCACCCAAACCCTTGTCCGGATGACACTGGGTGCTACACACCCCACTCACTTATGTGGGGGCCAGGTAACCAGAAATCAATGGCCTGCACTTAGCCTCTCAGCCCCAACCCTGTAGTTAATTAGTTAGTTAATTTTAATTTGCGGGGGCTGGACACATGTACCTCCAGAGGCCAGAAGCATCCGAATTCTGGAGCTGGACTTATAGATGGTTGTGAGCTGGCTGATAGGAGTTCTGGGAACCAAGCTCGGGTCTTCTAGAGGAGCAGCAAGTGCTCTTAACCAGAGAGCCATCTTTCCAGCCTCCAAACCCTATAGTTCATTACGGTGCTCTTAGCCAGGTCCTTCTCCCCTCCAAGACTCAGTTTCCCTAGTTGTGCACAGACAACACCAATGACTGGCTGCAGAAGAGGCCAAGTCTGTCCTGACAGAACTGAGAACTACTGAGCCCTGATGACCTGAGGATAAGGGCCCAGTAATGAGAGGAGTTTAGGCGTGAGGGGTGGGCACATTGCTAACACCTGACCTCCACTCTCAGAATGCAGGCCAGGATGCTTGAGTCACGAGAAAAACACACAGAGGTGTGGGGAGAAGTGTCTGGCTTGCAGCTAGGGGTCTCACTCAAGCCAGCTGTGGCCAGTGTCTTTCCCAAGAGGTACACTGGGAAAAACCTTGATATACTTCTTCAAAGCCCTCATCCCTGAGTTAATGCTAAATACCCTTGTTGAAAAAAAGTGACTGAATGAAGGCTAAGCTTACTCAGTTTCCCCTGCTAGCAGGGAAAGCAGCGTGTGTGTGTTCACCAAGCATGGTTTCTAATAGCCTGGGTGTGAAGTGAGTCAGTGACTGTCCATCTGGCCAAGATGAATAAGGTAAATGGCTAAGGCCAAGGTGTCCTCGGCACCATTCAAGTGTTGGTGTGTGGCTACAAGCAAGTGACACAGCATCTCTCTGCAGATTCTACTGAGTGAAGGGATGGGATGACAGTAGGGCACAGTGTGACCCAATATGTGTAACTGTGTTATGCGTGTGCACTCTTGTGTGCACATATGTGCATTCATATATTTATTTATTTCCTGGAGCAAGGGTTTCCTCTGTACTAGGCAAGCAGTTTCACTAGTGGGGCCCACTCAGGGTCACTGAGGCAGAGCAGGACATTTGTCACAATCCCAACAGTAAGTGTAAAGCGTAGTCATGATCATTAAGACGTTAGCAGCCGCACATCAGCATGGTACAGAATTAACTTTCACTACCAAGACCCCAATCAGGTGATTCGGTCATTACCATTGGCATAAAGGATATTAGCTCTGTGTGTGTGTGTGTGTGTGTGTGTGTGTGTGTGTGTGTGTGTGTCCTCCATGGTAACTATCTCATGATGCACACCAGGAGTCTCAGGCATAGGGATGGTTCTATAATGTGCTCAAAGTCACTAAGCTATTGTGTGGCTGCAGATTGCGGCATGGAGACCCCAAAACTATACATGTGGTGCCAGGTGACCTATTGTGAGTGCATGGCAAAACTGTGATTGAAAGGATCCCCCAGCCTCAGTGTAAGACTAGGAAAATCTTTACCCCTCAGTTTCCCTATCTGCTTCCTACCCTTTCCAGCAACATGCAACTGAATTTATAGTTGAGAACTGCTGGATGGTTTGTGCTAGTTTTTTTTTTTAAAGATTAAAATGTTATGTACATATATAAACATATGTAATATTATGTGTGTGTGTGTGGTGTATGTATGTATGTATGTGGATATGTGCTGTAGATGCCTCAGAGGCCAAAGGTGTTCAATAACCCTGGAGCTGTTGCTCACAGGCAATTGTGAGCTGCCATGTGGGTGCTTGGAACTGAACCCCGCTCCTTTGTAAGAGCAGCCAGTGCTCTTAACCACTGAGCTACTATCTCTCCAGCTCTCCTGACAGGTTATTTTTTGTTTTTTGTTTTTTGTTTTGTTTTTGTTTTTCGAGACAGGGTTTCTCTGTGTAGCCTTGGCTGTCCTGGACTCGCTTTGTAGACCAGGCTGGCCTTGAACTCACAGCAATCTGCCTGCCTCTGCCTCCCGAGTGCTGGGATTACAGGCGTGCACCACCACGCCTGGCTCCTGACAGTTATTTTAGACCATAAGTATTTTTCTTCTTCCTTTTATAAATGGTCCAGACAAGCAACCATCTGTACAGGTAAGGCCAGTAAGACAGCTCAGTGGGTAAAGGTGCTGGACACCAAGCCTGATGACCTGAGTTCTACGCCCCGGACCAACATGACAGAAGGAGAGAGCCAGCCTCTGACCTCCACCTACCAGCTCTGTTATGCATGCCTGCACATACACACACTCCACTTCCACTTACCCACTGTGTTATGCATGCCTGCGCATGCATGGTGGGGGGAATGCACACATTGTAATAAAAGTTGTTTTTGTTTTTGTTTTTTTTAAAGAAATATGCCTTAGTGGTATCTTATTTTTTCCTCTCTCTAGATGTGTCTTGGGATCCTTGTAGGGATAAGGAGCCCCATGGGGCTGACGCCAGAGACAGCTTCTCATACTCAGAAAGCTAATCAGGGCTCAACCAGAGAAACTTTCATGGACAACCCCTGCCCAGTACCAGAGCTCAAGTGGCCAAGGGCTGTCCATGCTGCAGGAACGCTGAGATTATTCAAGCAGAGCCACTGCTTTCTGCCATGCGCACTAACTCCACCTCCATTCCTTGGGTTCCCCACTTGGCTATGGTTCTCCTCCATCCTCCCAGGGCTCCAAGGCCTCCCTTCCTTGAGGTGTGGTCTACTCCCATGCCCGCCTGGACTCTGGATGCTGCCATCTCCATGTCCTGAACTGCAGCTGTCCGGCATGGGGTTCTTCCAGACCTCAGCTCCCCAGCCCTTCCTCCCTCTGTTTGGCCTCTCCATGTACCACACTCTTCCTGAATTTTCGACTCTATCCCTGTCCCTGACCAGCACCCTGACTTTGTATACAAGGTCTCCCAGCTTTTCAGTACCCTGTTCCTATCCACCCTCCTCCTCTCCCCAGCTTTCCTCTTTCTCAGAATCTCCTCTGATCCGACGAATTACTGCCCTCTGTTTGAGCCTCCCCATCTTGAGAAGTAGAGGTCATATCAGAGCCATTCTTGAATTTAGATGAGGAAGTCCATGGAGCATGCTGGGAGTGGGCCA
>OU015754.1:73407992-73433525 GCA_907169655.1 Acomys percivali | reverse complement strand
ACACACACACACACACACACACACACACACACACACACACACACACATACACACACACACCGAGAGAGACAGAGAGACAGAGAGACAGAGACAGAGAGAGAAACAGAGAATATGGATGGTCTGCCATGGATGGTCAAGGAAGGCTTCTCTAAAAAGAAATTGTTGAAAGGACATCCAAGTGAAACAAAGGAGGGAGGGAGCCGTGCCAGGTTCTGGAGACAGAGCATTCCCAAGAGAGAGCAGCCTCCAGTGAGGAGCAAGTTTGGAGCATTGAAGGGAAAGCGAGGTCCAATGAAGCCTGCGTCTCCGTGAGGTAATGGGTTGGCTGACTATGCTGACTCTAGTCATACCTTCTCAGTGAGCTCTGCCTGAGCAGATTCACACAGGCACCCTGCCCCGTCCCCTGGCCTCGGTTTGCTGTTTCATCACGCATGAGACACCTGGCAGGGGATCGGCATGTCAAGCCCAAATAGCCACAATCCTGTCATCTTCAAAGAACCGCACACTTTTCCATTAGTGGTGCCCAGGCTCCCAGGGCTGCTTTGTGTAGTGTGTGGGAGCTTTTCTTCCAGCCCTGGGGGAAACTTGTGCCTCTCAGCTTGTCATTGTCCCATGGGGGAGGCTGTGGTGTTCTGAAACCCTTTAGAGACTCATTGGGGATCCCTGCGGCCTATTCCTGAGGCTCATATCTCCATAAGGAGCCTCACCCTGGGAGATAGTCAGCAAACCCAGCTGGGGCCCAGCTTTGCCTGCCAGCCTGGCGTCCCTGACCCTCCACACACAGATCCCACGCTACCAAAGACAACTGTGACCACAACCCAACACAAAAGCACAAGCTTACCTAAGACATTGTAAGGATTCTTTCTGCGGTTTTTATTTTCTAATGTAACCATGCCATTCTCAAGCCTGAGCTCTGTTAATGACAATGTCATGTTGTGATCTCAAAAGGGTAGAGGTGCCTGCAGGGGGACTGCTCAGCGGCAGTCAAGAGCCAGGGCCCAAGCACCAAGCTGGCTGCTTGCAGATCCTAACCCAGCTAGCCTAGGCTTGTCCTGCTGGACCAGGTTCTTGTCTCCTCCCGCTGGTATGTCTTCATCTGCTCTACACAAGAATTCCCAGCACAAGGGATTCTGGGAGATTAAGGGCTTGAGGTACCTGGCACAGATGTTCAGTCCTAGAGAACTGTTATTCTACCAGGCAGCTCTTTTCTGAGATTAATTCTGCCACAGCCTCTCCCGTGGCATCCTGCAAGCCTGGGAAGTCTGGGCAAGGTCTCCCTGAGATGCTGTCATCCCACTGCAAGCCTGTCCATGACCTGCTTGTGACTTGACTGCCTTCTATTTTGGTTCATTACCACATTTGTTCTCTCTCTCTCTGTTTCCCAGCCACTCAGCTTTTCTTCCTGAATTTCTCACACTTCTTGGCCATGTGTAATGGTGCAGGTGGGTCACCCCAACTCTGGAGGGGTGAAGGTAGGAGAAGGAAGAGGTCTATGCTAACCTTACTCACACAGTTAGACCCTGCTTAATGCATTCCTACCACAGGACCTTTGCACATCCATCTAAGAGGGAGCCACTCGGTGGCAGAGCATTTCCCTAGCATGCATGAGGCTCTGGGCTTAATCTCTGGCAAAACAAAACAATAGCAACAACAATAAAGAATAAGACATGTCTCTTAAAGCTGGAGATGCCTGCCAATCTCCATTTGGATATTGTGCGGTGTCCTAAATGCTGGGTTACGCCGTACAAAGTTGACACTAGGCTTTCCTCCAGGTGTGTGTGTGTGTGTGTGTGTGTGTGTGTGTGTGTGTGTGTGTTGGGGGAGGGGGAGTTGTAGCTGCCAGCTCACAACTGAGCCAGTCCTCAAGCTCCTGCTAGTTTGGAAAAGCTCTTTTTCTTGCTCCAACTGGGGACCACTCTGCAGGGCCACACCAGAACCACAACCCCCAGAGTTGTAACTCAGCCCATCCTTGTGCCCAGGTCTGTCTCCTTCCCTCTTCCCTTGACTTGAACCAAAAGACATTTCCCAGTAAATTCTACCTAGCCCCAAAGGAAGTCAGAGAGGATGCTAAACAATGAGAATTAAATTATGAAGGCCCAATAGATCACACTTGCAAGGAGACAGGTTATCTGGCCCAGAGGCTAAACAATAAAACATTCACAGGAAACCCTCATCCTGTCTTCCTCTCTGGAGCAGCATTGTGAAGCTTACCTGGGGCACTGCTCTCAGGGGAGTAGGCCTCCCATGAAGGGCTGATTGCCCCTGGGCTGCACAGGTCCACCGAGGCTGGACCCAAATCCATTTCACTTAGGAATTATCTTTGTGGCCGGAGGATGGCACTCAGTACATGCGGTGAATGGGTCCATGAATGATTGTTTGAATGGAAGGGTGGGTGGGTGGATGGGTAAGTGGATAGGTGGGTAGGTAGATGATGGCTGGGCGGGTGGATGGATCGATGGATAGATGGATGCATGGTGGATAGACTGATAAATGAATGTATAACTGTGCTATACACATGATCCCAGAGAACAAAAGTGGTACCCACTCTGCATCCTCAAAGCTCTGCAAAGTATATGCAGGGAAGTCACAAAATAATCACTGAACTGAAACCAACCACCTCTGTAATGTGTCCCCAGCTACTGCCCACGGGTCTGCTCTCACAAGCAGATGACAGCAGCCTCCTGCCCAAGTTTATTCATTCCCCATATGGGCTCTTTCTGCTCCTCTCCGTAGAACATTGCTCCGTCTTTTCCACATGCTCCTCTGGGAACTTCATGTTCTCTAAGGCTTATGTAGACAAGTCTCCCTCCATCCTCCCACCCTGGTCCAATCTGGGGTTCCCCCTTTGCGCTCCACTGTGCGTTCATGTCACTGAACCTATAGAAGGATCCTGCCTCGTCCTTCTTTTCCTTCCCAAAGCAAAACTAAGCCACTGACCTTGTGAGGGTGGGAGTCCTGTCGTATTCATTACTACAGCCACACAGGCAAGCACAAGTGTGGGTTCTCACCTGCAGGACCCAATACATTAAAACAGCACACACCTGCAGAATCCCCAGGGACACACAGCAAGTCTGAGTGTAGTCATGATGAGGATCTGCCCTCTTGAGTGTTCATCTGAAAATCTTCCTGTAACCCTTCCCTCCTTTTTTCTTTATTCTCTTCCCTCATTGCTAGACTTTGAACCCAGGGCCCGCCTATGTTAGACAAGTGCTCTAACCACTGAGCACACTCAAGCTCCATCTTTTTTTTTTTAAGTGAAAAATCTATCAGACCTGAGAACACCCAGTTTTCCTAGCAGTGCGCATGCACATGCACACCACACTGCACACCACATTGCTTGCACATGCATGCGCGCACACACACAGAGGCTCATGCTCACACATACACACACACACACAGTCACTCCTCCCTCTTTCTTCTATGAGTACTCCCATACACACCTGGCACACCACTGTGTTGACTTGCTCCATGTTCATGGCTGAACCCATGGGAATCCATCACTGATACACTGGCTTACAGATAGAAGTGGCAGCCCTACAGCATGCAGCCTGCATGGAAAGAGTTATACCCTGAGACCTCTGAAGATGAGCAAGAGGGCCAAAGCCCATGCTAGTTTGGGGGGGGACTCCCACCCAGCCATACTGCTGCTCCCCAGCCCCCAACACAACTGCTCTATATACATGACAGAGACACCCAGCCTCCCTCTGCCCTCCCCTAACCCACAGGGACAAAAGGAGATTATGTGTCTAGAAGGTTCTGGAAAAGCAGCCTGGCCCAGTGACAGACAGTCTCCAGCTAAGACATGACAGGAAAAACTAGTTCTGCAGCCCCTTGGCTGGCCACCATCATGCCCAGCCTTAGCTAAGCCACAGAAAGGCAATGGCCTGATGCCCAGTCTGAGGGTTACAGGACAACTGGAGGCCACTCTATGTGCTGTAGAGGGGCCACAGACCTTAGACACTCCTAGGTCCTCCATTCCTTTTAAATTCCATATAATTTAGCTCCTTGGAGCCCAGTTTCCCTGTCTGAGAGTGATCCTAGCATGGGGCCCTTTGAATTGTTCTTCAGGATCAAGAGTCAGGAAGCACAAAGGCCGGCGATGATTTTCCTTGTTTGCATTGATAATTTTTACTCAAACGGAGTAAATTCTACAGTCTCAGGGGAAGTAGAGTCAGGAGCCCCAGCAGCAGACACCCTGAGCACCTGGGATTGCACCACTGTTCCTGGCAGCTCCTGCCTCAGAGCACACAGGCCAAGGGGTACACTCAACTCCCCACTTGCCTCACAGGTTGAGAGGCGGAGACTTGTGGGAAAGAAGTCATTTGCTATAAAACACGTGCCACTTTCTTGTACAGATTCCCACTCTTGCTTTTGGGGCAAAGGACAGGTGATCTTGAGTTTAGAGATTTCCAGTCTTTGGAGCTCCTTAGCCCGTCTAAGACCATCTGGCTTTGCTATTTATTAGAGAGAGAGAGAGAGAGAGAGAGAGAGAGAGAGAGAGAGAGAGAGAGAGAGAGAGAGGATGTGTGTGTGTGCCTGTCTGTCTGTCTGTCTGTCTGTCCGCGTGACTGAGAAGCCCAGGTACACATAAGTGCTTATGTGTGTGGAAGCCATCAGTCATCCCCTGGTGTAGTTCCTTGGGAGCTGTTCCCTTTGTACTTTGAGTCAGTGTTGCACTGGGCCCTGGGACTTGCTGAGCAGGCTAGAAAGCTGGCTAGGTGAGCCAGGGGTCCTCCTGTCTCTGCTTTCCCACTGGTGGGGATGCAGGTGTACAGTACCACACGCAGCCTTTCTATGGGCTCTGTGGGGGTCAAAGCCGGGTAGCAAGCACATCACCAGCTGAAATATCTCCCCAGACTCTTTTCCTTTGTTTTCAGCCTTCTCTGGCATCCAGTTCTGCACAACTGTCTCACCCTCACTCGGCAATGGCTTTCAGAAAGAACACACAGCTGAACTCAGACTTTACCCTTTCATATCCTGGGTCCTTGCCACAGACCATCACCCTGGCTGCTGTTACTCTGGCTCCTACCTTGGAGCCTTTGGGCAAACTGGGCCTCTGCCAGGGTTCCACCCTCCTGCCCCCTCCCCCACTTCTCCTATGATCTCTGGGCAAAGCAATGCCCCATCTCCCAGACTCAGGTGTTCCTATTGTCTGTGGCCTCCCCACCCTCCCTCTGGAGCCTGGTTCTGAGGACACAGGCTCACAGCCTTTCAGAAACTAAAGGGATCAGAGAAGCTCTGTCCTGGACTCTTCATGCCCATGGCCAGGGTGATTGTTAAAGGGTTTATTGGTCTGGCCTCAGTCCCTCCTTTGTTTGTTTAGCAAATGTTTATCAAATACCAGCTAGGAGTCAGGCCCTGTCTGCGGGTAAGGCCTGCCTGGTTTTGTGTCACTTCCTCTACCTGTCTCTCTCTCTCAGCTCTCCTGGGAAAGACACCTGAGAGATGGATCCTGTGAGAGGACAGTGGTTTGCATGAAGCCCAGCTCTTCCACCCCTACGAAGGAATCAGACAAGATCTTTTTACTCTTGGGTCTTTCTCCTTTGGGAAGCTAGGGAGTGCCTATCTAGAGGATGGGGCAAAAACCAAGGGAGTAGGTCCATCCTGGCACATCCATGGGGAGATGGGGACCTCCTGCAAGTGAGGCCTTTAGGGTCCTGGAGCAATGGTCCTGGCAGACACACTGATTTGGGGCAAGTCACCTCTTTGTATTGGCTCTGCTATCTCACCAGCAGTACCAGGGTTGGGCTCTCTGAGGTCCCTCCAGCTTGGAAAAGCTCTGACTTCAAGGATAGCCAGCTGCATAGGAACTGTGGCAGGCAACTAGGCAGGCAGGCAGGCACATAGGCAAGCATGAAGGCAGGTACACAGGCAGGCGTAAGGCAGGCACACAGACAGGCATGGAGGCAGGCACACAGACAGACAGGCACGGAGGCAGGTACATAGGCAGGCACACAGACAGGCATGGAGGTAGGCATATATGCAGGCTCATAGACAGGCCTGAAAGCAGGCACTTAGGTAGACACACAGACAGGCATGCAGGCAGACACACAGGGAGGACTGGCCTCTCTCTGAGCTCTTCTAAGGTGTCACCAATAGAAACCATGGCTTTGAAAGACATTATCAGGCAGTATGCATCTGCTACCACCTGGACGCCCATGAGAGAAAAGCACCCAGCAGTCATTATAAGCTGTGATGCTCTTTTTTTTTTTTTTTTTGGTTTTTCGAGACAAGGTTTCTCTATGTTATCTTGGCTGTCCTGGATTCTCTTTGTAGACCAGGCTGGCCTCGAACTCACAGCAATCTGCCTGCCTCTACCTCCCAAGTACTGGGATTAAAGGCATGCACCACCATGCCTGGCCTATGATGCTATCTTTAAGCTACAGAACTTAAAACTATTAGAACTTGAGACCCAGACAACCAAAAGTAATCTGCATCTTGGGCAGTATCTGGGGGCCTTGAATAGAGGACCACAGTTCAAACTCTTTTCCCTCCACGTGGAGCTGTTAGAGCTTTTGACAACTGCTGAGGAGACCACCAGACCTGGCATAGACCAAAGAATTACTTCCTTAGTGTTCTCCCCACCACCACCTGTGTGTGTGTGTGTGCACACATGTGCATGTGTGTGTTCATGTATGCATTCTGATGTGTATGCACATGTGTGTAGAGGCCAACATTCTCATCAAGCATCTCTCTCTCTCTCTCTCTCTCTCTCTCTCTCTCTCTCTCTTTTCTCTTCTTCTTCTTTCTCTCTCTTTCTCTCTCTCTCTCTTGCTCTCCACTATAGTTTTTGGGTCAGGGTCTCTCACTGAACTTGGAGCTCACTGACAAGCTACACTGGCTGGCTGAGGATCCTTCCTCCTTCACCTTCCCAGCACTGAGAGTGACATGGGTCCTGGGCATCAAACTCAGATCCTCCTGCTCACACTGTAAGCATTTCACAGACCAAGCTCCTTGCAGGCCTTCCTTGGTTCTCATCACCATCTTTCCTGATTCAAGTGCCACTGTTGGCTTGGTTCCATGTCATTCTACCCGGCTAGAAGTTAATTCTGATCACTTCTATACAGGGCCCTTTAGCCCAAGTCTCCTGCCACAGAGCCATTGTACAAACAGACTTGGGTTGTAAGAGCCTCATGAATTCCTTAAAACTCAGTACCGGGAGCACCTCATCCCCACCCTAGAGAATTTCTACCAATCCAGAAGCTTCTGCAGCCAACAAGCTCAATGCCTCATAGCCTAAGACAACAGCAGGCTATTTTCAAGGCAGTTTCTGGCTTGAGAGTGCAAGAGAGACTCACCTGTTGCCAGGGCAAGAGACAGACAGGCAGGCAGGCAGGCAGGCAGGCAGTCAGGCAGACAGACAGACAGACAGACAGACAGACAGACAGATGGAGACAGAGAGAAAAGGAGATAACACAAGGGTCCCTCCCTTCCTGGACTCGACCACCTGGTCATTTCCACTTGCCCCTCTCAGACTATGTGACTCAGCCAAATGCCTCTTTTTCAGCTGCAAAGGAGCCTGGGAAATATGTTTCTGGTTGTCCAGGAAAACTGAGTCATAACTAAACAGACACTCCTCTTCTGTCTGCTACAGAGATGTCATAAGGATTGACCAACAACAGCTGTGAAGTCCTGAGCTCAATGTCCAGAACATAGGTGTTTAGCAAAGCAGATAGCTCTCTTGGATTTCTTCCATCACCAGATCCCCAAGGGACCAGGTCTCCAAGTGATTAGAGCCCTCTGCAGCCCGCTGCCTCCTGGTTGAATGCAGGCTTCTGCTGTCTAGCACAGGGCCAGCTTCTAGGCGGTTCCCTCTGCAGCCCCTCTTCCTCTTTTCCCCCTCCCCAGTCCTGGCTGGAGCCATCCTTTCTGCCTTCTTCCTCCTGCACCTCCCATCTGCAAAGCATTGCTTTACAATGGGCTGAGGCAGCTCTGATGGGCCACACTGAGCTACTTTAAGACCATGTCGAGCCCAAAAGGTCTTTGTGTCTCTGGTTGTAGATGCCTCTCCATACCCTCCATAGGATGCAAGAGCCCCACAGACATGGCATCTTAGCTCTGCAGCAGCGATAGTTGGAAGCAAGTCTCACTGAGCCCTATTTTAGAGATGAAAAACAATTGAGACCCAGAGGTCATAATGTAGTGTTTCTAAAGTTGTTTGGCCTTTTCTTGCAGAAAGAAAATCCAAAATTCACGCTTCAAACCATGCCATCCTCCTCGGAAGCCCACCTGACATGGATTTCTTAAGAGCTCAGTGTGTGCCTGCCTTCAGCACAGGGCTAGAGCCTTCCAGAAATGCTTCAGAAACTTTCATGAGCAGGTATCTTTCCAGTCATGTCCCACCCCACCCCCCACCTCTTCCACCACTCCACCTACTCAGAGTGTCTGGGAACCAGGTCTGAGAGAACTCCTGCCCTGGTGTGAAGCCCTAGGGACAAAACCCAGTTTCAAGCTTGGGTTTTGCAAATGTGAGTTGAACAGCGGAGATCTGGGGAGGAGCACCACGAGTAGAGAGAAGAGAGATGGCCCATGTGGTGGCAGAGACAAAGGGACAGTAAACAGATGAGCTTGGCTGAAGCAGAACGGGTGTTTGGAGACAGTGACAAATGAGGCCAGGACACCACAGGGACTGGGGAGAATGGGCCAACCATTTAGATTTGAGTGGAGAGGCTTTGGGGAGCCCCTAGGATGTTCTGCAGCCAGCATGTGGCAGAAAACGCATGTTAGAGCCGAAGAGAGATGTCCTGAAAAGTCTGGGAGGATGGCCAGGCATAGAGAGTGCTCCACAGCCAGGCATCAGGACATTGTAAAGGAAGAAGAGTAACTGGATTGGGTTTGACAGCAGCCTGTGCTTTAGCAAGGGAGGTTCAGCCACCTGGCCTTGATAAGCCAACTAAAGCAGCCAAATTAATAGTAAAAACAGAAAAGAGAGACCTGTTCGCTATGACCACATCGGGAAGAGGGACAAAGACATTCAGTAATGTCCCCATGTCTACCTTCGGAGCCCAGATGTGAGGTCAATGTTTAAGAGTGCAGGCTGGTTTCTGGAGGACCTGAGTTCAGTTCTTAGTACACATATGCACATACAAACACATGTATCTACACATAATTAAAAGTAAGAAAAGAAAAAGAGGGGGTTGGAAAGATGGGTCAGAGGTTAAGAGGTCCTGAGTTCAATTCCCAGCAACTACATGGTGGCTCACAACCGTCTATAATGAGATCTAATGACCCTCTTCTGGCGTGAAGATGTACATGCAGCCAGAGCATTATATATGTAATAATAAATAAATAAAATCTTATGAAAAGTAAAGAAAAAGAGGGTCTGGAGTTGTGGTTCACAACTGGATGCTCTTCCAGAAGACAAAGGTTCGGTTCCCAGCACCCACAGGGTAGCTCACAGCCACCTGTAACTCCAGTTCTGGGTGATCCAGTACCCTCTTCTGGCTTCCAGATATGCATATACATGTCATGCACACACATGCACATAGGGAAAGCTCCTATGCACTTAAAGGAAATACTTTAAAAGTAATAATAATGAATAAATTACAAAAGAAAATAGACTGATACAAGAATTCAAATATCAAGGAGCCACCATCTCGGGATGGGAGACAACACAGCTCTCAATATCCAGGGTTGTGCCCCCTGATTTTCAAGGTCATGGTGGCTTGGGCATCTATCTAGGTACTTCTGAGCCCTCCCTAGAATCATACAGGGTCTAATATGAAGATTCTGGATTTGGGAGACAATGGTGGGGCCTGAGTCCCAGCATGCTAACCAGCTCCTATGCCATACTGTTTGGGGCAGATGGCAAGAATTTCTCAAGAACAGCATACAGGATGGATGGTTCACTCAATCTGAAGCCTGGCAGGGCTATTGTGGAGGGATGACATCTGCAGGTGTTCCAAGCACAGAGCTAGGATGCTGGAAGAAACTAGTAAACACTGCTGGGGCTACTGTTGTCAGTGTAGATTGTGGGCTTGGAGCCCACGGTGAAGGGGCATCTTGGCCACATAGGAGAGACTCACTGCCTCATGTTTCCACCTCAGGATTCTTCCTGCCTTCACCTCCCTCCTCCCCAGGAAGAAAACACCAGGAGGCAGGCTGCCATCTCCTTCTGCAACCACGAATCATTTCACATTCAATTTCCCTGTCAAATTCATAGGCACACCCCAACTTGCCCTTGCTTCATTTCCAAAATCTAAACAGCGCAGCCCTTCATGCCAAGCCTTTGAAACTCTTCCCAGGCTCCCTTTCACCAGCTGCAGCATGCCTTGCCATCTCCAGAGTCCCGGTGTCATTATCCCCAATCTGTGCTCACCTGGGACTTAAGTAACCCACAGTCCATAAGGGCGGAAGGTCCAAGATTAAAGGGAAGACTAAGCTCCACACAAGCCTTGAATGAGGAGGTCTCTTGCCTTCTAGGAGCCTGAATATCTTCATCTCTAAAATGGGTTGATGGGGCCTGGGGTGATGGCTCAGTTGGCACGGTGCTTGATGACTAGGCCTGTGGACCTGAGTTCAGATCCCCGTCAACCATGTAAAAAGCCAGGCACCTATAGCCCCAATGCTGTGGAAGCAGAGAGATTCTGGGGCTCACAGACAGCCTGCCTAGCTGAACCAGTCTCAAAAAGTAAGGTGGAGTCTGAGTAAGACACCAGACTTTAAGCCCCAGGGATTCCTGGGGCTTACACACACACACACACACACACACACACACACACACACACACATGCACGCACACATGCCCGCAAGCATGCATAGAGCTGGAAGGTTTCCACTGTGAGTGGATGGTGACCAGCCACTGCTCTGACCCACTGATCTGTTTCACATCCCCTGATCCCACACAGTTCCCATAGTCATGACCAGTCTCCTCAGCACTGCCTCCTCCTGTCCTGTCCAGGGTATATCTGGCTCAGCAGCCACTGAGTGTGTGCAAGTGAACGTGGGCATGAGACTGAGTGAGAGTACAGTGTGTGAGTGCATGAGTGTGAGTGTGTGATGGTGTATGGCAGTGTGAGATCCAATGGGTCACAGTGTATGTGTGTGTGAGAGAGCAATTGTATGTGACTGTATGGATGATTTTGTGTGGAGCAGGTGTCAGTATAAGTGTGAAGGTGTGAGAGAGTATTGTGTATATGTAAGCGTGTGAAAGTGTGATTATGTGGGAGTGTATGAGTGTGTCAGAACACATCAGCAGTGGCTGTGTCCCTGTGACAATGTGAGTGAGATGTGAGTATGCAATACTGTGTGAGTGCAAATGATTTGTGATTTTTTTGTAATTCTGTTATTTATGCTTGTGTGAGAGTATGTGTATGTTTGAGTGTGAGAACATGTGTGGAGAGCAAGTGTGTGTCACTGTGTGTGTATACATTTGTGTCACTGTGTATGTGTAAATTTGTGTTGCTGTGTGTGTAAGTACATGAGACTATTTGTGTATACATCTGAGTATGTGTGAGTTTGTGTGTAACTGTGTGCATATGTAATACTCTGAGACACTGTGGCTGTGTATTGGCATTTGAGTGTGGGTGTGTGAATGTGTGATTATATGCCTGTGTGAGAGTATGTGTTAGGGTGACTATGATCATGTGTGAGCCCCTGTGTGAGTGAAATTGAGAGTGTGTAATGTATGATTCTGTATGAGTGTGATTGTGAGTAAGTATGTGATAGTGTTTGTCAGTGTGTATGCATGTGTGCTAGTGTGATTATGTGTGAATATGTGTGTTTGAGGGTATTTGCATGAATATGTATGTGTTTGTGAGTATGTTGGAAGGTGTGTGTGAGTGTGTAATTGTGTTAGTAAGGGTATTTATAAATGTATGAGAGTGTGACTGGCTGTGTCAGTGCATGTCTGTGGGAATCAGTATATGAGTGTGCGATTAATAAGCATGTGTGTGTGTGTGTCTGAGGATGAATATGAATGTTGAATGTTTGTGTGAGTGTATAAGTATATGAGCATGTGAGTTTTAGTTTTGTTTCTTTGTTTTTTGAGACACGGTTTCTCTATGTATCCTTGGCTGTCCTAGAACTCAGGGTCCTAGAGACCCAGACTGGTCTCAAATTCACAGAGATCCACCAGTCTCTGCTTCATGAGTGCTGGGATTAAAGGTGTATACCACCAAGGTGTGCCAGGCATCTTCTGGGTGAGTAGCAGGATCTCATCCATGTCCAGTGAAGCCTGCTACCCTGAAGTCCAGGGCCTGTTGCTAGACCAGACCACACTCTCTAGGCTTTAATCTCCCAGCACCCAAACCAGGATCAACCTAGCTCTGACCTTTGCATTCCACAGGCTCACACCTTCCCTACTGTGTATGGGCACATGGACGCACGCTCTCCTGCATTGAGAGGGCACACATCTCCCATGTCTCTCTGATGTCCCCTTCCTCAGCCTTGGGCTCTCTGTCCAGTGTCTCATCTGCCATGGTCACCACGAGTGGGACCTCCACCTCGGGAAACTGGGCACAGCAGGGAATAGGCCTATTGATTTGCCTGGTACCCATCTGAGGGCTTTGCCTTCCCCCGGGGCCACCAGGAGAGTTCTCAAATCATGCTGTCCAAGCACGCAGGGGACCAGATTGGTGACAGACAGGCACATCCAAAGAAGCTCAATATAGATTTCCAATTATCTTTTAATTTCACTTCTGTTTTCGTTTGTTCATTTCAGTTTTCTCTAAGTAGAGACTTTTTTTTTTAAACCTGTGATTTATGGCATTTGTAGGTAGCGTTTGTTCACTTGCCGATGGAATGAGACTTGGGTTGGGGCCTGAGCTAGCATCCTAACATCCTGCAAGGGAGATGCTGCCTCCAGGGACCCCAGAGCCTCCGTTCTGCCTTCTGCAGTGCTCTGTATGAATCTTGGTTTCTGATCTTCCAGCAGCACGCTGTTCTGCCCTCGCTCCTCCTTTCCCTCTGTGTCCTGACCTTCCTAGAGGTCCCCAGAGTAGACACTCCCCCCTTGAGGACTATGAGTGACAAACTCACAGGCTCTGATGGCCTCCCCGTAAACAGAGGAACAGTGAACCCACATTGCAAACATACACACGCAGAACCACTGAGAGCTTCCCCAGCGGGGTCTGTGAGCATCAGCTATGACCTGCCTGGCAGCCCACCTGGGTCAGCTGACATCCCCCAACCCTTGCTGGCTCTTGTCCACATTACCCAGGGCTGCTAGGAGTCAGCCCTGCAGAAGATAGACATCTTGCTCAGGGCCTTTGGCTATAAAGAAGTAGGAAGGATCAGGAGAAGGGCTGGAAGACGGGACTGCGGAAGGAAAAGCTGGTTTGGGAGGATGGAGCACTAAGGAAGGAGTCATGGAAGAGTTCAAGGAGGCCTAGAGTTTGACAGGACCTAGTGCAGAGATCCCCACAAGCAAAGATAAGAAGGCTTGGCCTGCAAGAGTCAATGCAGCGATGCACACTAGGTTGCCACAATGCAGAAGGGTAAACTGAGGCAATCTGAAGATTTACATGGTGGGATGAGAGAATGGACTCCCAGGTTGTCCTCTGACATTGCATGCACATAGGCAAGCAAGTGCACACACACACACACACACCACCACCACCACCACCACAACAACAACAACAACAAAGAAATTTAGAGTTTTCCTGAGGTCAGAGCCATCAGAACCAAGTTCCTGTCCAAAGACAACATTTAAATATTGGAGCGTGTGCAGAGGGCATTGAGACTCACTAAGCGTTAGCAACGTGTCATGCATGCTGACTACAACCTGATGAGGTACACAGTGCTGATAAAAATGGGGGTATTTGGGGATTGGGATGTATCAGTCCTCCATGGACCTCTTTTCCTATGAGGTTGGCTCACCTTAAAGAAGAGGGTGTGTTCTGGGGTCTCTTTTTTAATCTGGGTGCTACGGCATTGTATTTCCTGGCTGCTTCAGCAGAGCTGGTTTCTCCTCAACTTGTCGGGCACAGAAGGAGGGCAGAGGCAGTCAAGAGTTTCGGTCACGTGGCTTGGCTGCTGGCCCAGGCTCAGCCTCCCCCACTGCTTCCTTGCTTGGTCAGTTAAATGCTGACCCCTCTGTTGAGGCCAAGACCATCCCTACACACCCAGTACCCATGGCTCCGCTGCGCCCAGCCCCAACCCCACCACCCCACCCCCCATCCCCAGGAACCACCGCAAAAGCTGCTCCAAGCCTCCAACCTACAGATTTGCAAAAGAGAAAACAAATGTGCTCACACACAAAGACCGTGCTTCCGGGCATCTGATGACAATCTGGCTAAGAGCTTCCCTCCTCTTCCAATCCCTGCTGGACACTCGAAAGAAATGCCCTCCAGCTGTGGCAGGTGACTGATCTGAAGCTCATCCTCCAGTTAAGACCAAAGGAGGCCAGCGGTGACCTTAGCCATCCCTTGCGCTAGTGCCACCTCAGGCAACTCAGTCACCTCTGCTCCAGCAACTCAGCTGGCCAGATCCGGCTAGGGACTCCCTCCCACTCCACAGCAGGATCCAGAAACTGGTCCCTATTGGGCAATCATTAATCGGATTCTTGGCATTCCTCTGTCCCTGGCCAGCATGCTCCCCTCCAGAGCAGGAGCAGAGACCCAGGACTGGCATTTGGACATGCAGCTGACCAGCAAGGTGGTGCTGTCCGCAGCTGTGCTGCTCCTGGTGACTGTGGCTTACAAACTCTACAAGTCCAGGCCTGCCTCAGCGGGGGAAGCGGGGAGAAAAAACAAAGACCAGAAAGCAGAAAATGAAACAGAGGACTTGGTACAACCTGCCTTCCAGGGGGCTGTACTGGGGGCCCTGCCAAGGGGTCCGAGACGCAGGAAAGCCAGCAAGGGGGCTGGGGCCCCACTGGACCCAGAAGACTCCTGTATCCTGGTCACTTCCAGATCTGAGGAGTCCACAAGAAAAGGTTCTGGTGAGACTCAGAACAGGCAGCAGTGCCCAGACTCTCAGCAGGTGCCTCCTCCCTGCAGTGGCCAGGAAGCCGGAACAGCTGTTAGAGGTAAGCCCAGCCCTCCCCACCTCCCTCATTTGGCCTGTGAACCTACAAGCTCCCCAGCCAGATCTTCCCCAGGAGTGGGCAGCAGCTGTGTGGGTGACAAGCTCTCTTCATGGCCAGAAGGCAGATCCACAGAACAAACAGGGTCTGGGGACCCTGGAGCCCCCAGCTGCCGGACTGATCCTACAGTGGTCAGCGGTGACATGAACCAGAGCTGGGCCTTCACCTGTGTGACAGGGGTCAGCAAGGGAGAGGCTGGGGCCCTCCAGGCTGCTGCAGACATGGGCTTGGCCACACAGCAGCAGGAAGGCACCACCAATGCCTCCTACACCTTCTCCTCCGTGGCCCGGATCCGGATGGAGGAAAATATTATTCAGAAGGCCGAGGGGCCAGGGCATGAGCTAAAGGGCAGATTGTATGACTATTTTGTGGAGTCCACATCGAAGGCCATCTCCCGGCCAGCCCCCTTCACAGCAGCTCTGCCCGATGTTCCAGCCCCTGAGCCCAGACCGGAACCCCTGGTCACAGGAGCAGTCTCCAGAGACCAAGCTGATGACACAGGCGGTGCAGCTGAAGCAACGGCCCCACAGCCTGAGCCATCCCCCTCTGCAGCAGGCTTCGGTAGAAAGGTGAGCCTCCTGCAGATCGCGGAGAATCCAGAGCTCCAACTGCAACCTGAAGGATTCAGGATGCCCCCTGCTGCCGACCTCGACCAGCGAGCCCAGCTCAGTTCAGCCTACAGCCATGAGGAGGCCCATGTGGAGCTTGTAGCTAGGACCAATTTCTTCCATGTACCGCTCACCCCAGCTTCAGCCCTGGATGTCCACCTGGACCTGGGCAATTGCTATGAGGTGCTAACCTTGGCTAAGAGACAGGGTCTGGAGGCCCTGAAGGAGGCTGCCTATAAGGTGATGAGTGATAACTACCTCCAAGTCCTCCGCAGCCCAGACATATATGGGGGCCTGAGTGGGACAGAGCGGGAGCTGATCCTCCAGCGACGGTTCCATGGCCACAAGTGCCTGGTGGTGGCAGATGTGTGTCCCCAGGAAGACAGTGGCCGCCTCTGTTGCTATGACAACGTGCAGGACGCCTGGCACCCGCTCGCCCAGCTGCCCCTGGAGGTCATGTCTCGGGGTTGTGCTCTCTGTACACTATTCAATTATCTGTTTGTGGTGTCCGGCTGCCAGGGACCTGGGGGACACCCCTCCAACCGTGTCTTCTGCTACAACCCCCTGACGGCAATCTGGAGTGAGGTGTGCCCACTGAATCAAGCCCGGCCACACTGTCGACTGGTGGCCCTGGAGGGGCACCTCTATGCCATTGGAGGTGAGTGTCTGAACACAGTGGAGCGTTACGACCCTCGCCTGGACCGCTGGATCTTTGCGCCGCCACTCCCCAATGACACATTTGCCCTGGCACACACAGCTACTGTGTGCGCCAATGAGATCTTTGTCACTGGGGGCAGCCTGCGCTACCTGCTGCTCCGATTCTCAACCCAGGAGCAACGTTGGTGGGCCGGCCCCACAGGGGGTAGCAAGGACCGCACAGCTGAGATGGTGGCTGTCAATGGCTTTCTCTACCGTTTTGACCTCAACCGCAGCCTGGGCATCAGTGTGTACCGCTGTAGTGCCAGCACCCGGCTTTGGTACGAGTGTGCTACGTACCGCCTGCCTTACCCCGATGCCTTCCAGTGCTCCGTGGTGGATGATTACATCTACTGTGTGGGACGCAGGCGTGTGCTTTGCTTCCTAGCTGACCACATCTCGCCCAGGTTTGTACCTAAGGAGTTACAGGGCTTCCCTTCTGCGCGGGGCACCCTTCTGCCCGCCGTCCTGACCTTGCCTGTCCCTGATGTGCCTCAGACCCCTGTCTAGTGGTCTCTCTGCTGGGATCCATCAGGGTTCAGAGAAACTCCCTGTCCATCACTCTGGCTAAGAGGTGGGCAGGAACACGGCCGGCTGTGGAAGGGGAGGTTCTCTCTCCGCTCCACCACAGGCTACAGGGCCTTGGAGGATGCTTTAACCGCTTTGGTCTGCAGGCCTGCTATGAAAATGAAGCCAGGGCCCAGCAATCCAGGGCAGCAGGTGTCCACAGCTGCATGAGTGACTGACCGCCCGCGCTGTGCTTCAAACCACAGTTCCTGGCAGGCACTATTTCAAGACCCCATTTTAATGCAGGGCTATAGTTGTCTTATCCCAATCACAATTTCAGATGCCAGGGGACCTGCAGGGGGCCCCTCAAGCTGGTTGGCTTTCTGTGAGCTACCATAGGCCACCTACTTCTAGAATTCCTACTTCTAGAAGCATCTGGGGCACAGGTGGGAACAACTGAAGGAGGAGGTTTGGGCAGGAGCAGAAAGGAGCTCAGGCTAGCCCTGAGGTTCGGCCAGAAGGACTGTCTGAAGGCATCCACAGGGAACCTGTGTGTAGAGTCCATTGACCAAGGCCCACTTGTATTTTTTTTTTTTTCTCATCTCAAGTTCTGTGTGCTGGAGGAAAGAGAAGCATCCATCTTTGGAGGGGTTCAATCATTGTGCAACTGTGGTCTTGGGAAGCTGGGGTGCTGACGTGGTTCCAGGATCTCTTTTTGCAGATCCCTGTCATCCCCACCACCACCTGAACACAGCTTGCTCTACAGGGTTCAGAGTCCTCTCTGCCTTCGGGCCAGGTCAGCCACCAGCATTCAGCTAGCTCATCAACATGGCCTTCGCTGTGTCTGGTAGCCATTTTGTCTGCCTTGAAGAGGCAGGTCTGTCTGAGTCATGGTGGGTCCCCAGGGAGGAAATCCTGCCCCCTGCCCCTTGCCAAGGCCGCCTCAATTCTCAGGCATCAACTTCTGAAGAACATTGGGATGGGAGAAGGGATCGCTTCAGTAAAAAGACTCAAAGGGGCACTGGCATGGTGATGCCAGGCTGGGGCAGGGCAGGGTACTTTTGGAAGATAATCCAGTTTCCAGGCACAAGCTAGGCGAGGTCTGAGGGCAGCCTCTGGCAATGAGCCAGACAGAAGGCAAGACCCCAGTCCAGCTGCGTAGGGTTGGGGATAGGTTCTAGGCTCAAGAGAAGAGGAAACACACTAAGGAAACTTCCAGAAGCCCATGGCATGCCAATGGTAGGGACCGGGCAAGCGATTCCTGGGAAGTTGGAAAAAATGTGTTCTAGACCCCACTGAATGTTGTCTTTATAAAGAGAGGGAGCGCCAAGACTGGGCTGTTGTGCATTCCTTACAGTGACATGGCAGACATCACCAATCAATCCCTGTATCTTTTCCTGATGAGCCCTTATAATGACCTTAAAACTGTTCCAAACAGAAACCCAGCATTCATGGCTGAGTGTTGAGAGCTGACATGTCTTCACTGGCTTGACAAAGAGCTGGTATGAGGGATGGAAGTGATTCTAAGTAGGGAGTCCAGCAGAGGCTCAGTGAACAGAGTTCACTGGTGAAATGAACACACGAAGGCTGTTTGGGCCCGATGTTGCTCTGCAGATGGAGGAACAACAGTGTTCCAATGGAGGAGAACCAAGCACAAGCCCGGGAAGAGATCGAACCCAGCACGCATAACTGCTAAGATAAGGCCAAGGCAGGCGAATACGATCAGGCCCTCCTGATGAGATGGTATCACAGGAGGAACCAGGGAGGTTCACCCAGCAGGAAGGGGAAGGGTTTGGCCACAAAGGCTAGGGGACAGGGCTTTTTCTGAGGAGGACAATCTTGGGGTGGAAGAGGGTTGGACCACCTGTGTGGTTCTAGCTCTGTTCCCTGGGAGAGACGCCAACTGGGTGCACCTGTGGGCAGGGGCCAACATAGTTACCAGGGTGTCACAGGTGCAGTGCCCATGCCTGCAGCTGGGGGCAGCCTGCTGGCATCTGCTTCACATGGGCTCAGAGCCTATCTCACCGCGGTGAATAGCCTGGGCTCTGCTGGCCTCCTGGTCTCAGCCTCCCAGTGGCATAACATCAAGTGGACCATCTGCCTTGCTTGTTTTCTAATAAGCATTCTTACTGTTTTAGGGGAGGAAAAAAAAATGAGGTTTGGGTTATTTTCCACTTCCAGCCAGTCTGTGTCTTTATAGAAAAATAAGGAGACAATTGGAAGATAGAGAAATGTTATAAGAAAACTCTCAATTCTGCCACCCAAAGACGTCTCCTGCTGGGGTGCGTGTCCCTCGGGTCTCTTTCCTCTGTTTGTGGGTTTTGTTTGGTTTGGGTTTTGCCCGGGGTGTGTTTGTGCTGAGCATACAATTCTGTTGCTTCCTCCTGCACACGGCGTCTTCAGAACAAGCATCTTCCCGTGTTATTACAAACCCTTGGTAAACATCATTTCAATAGGAACAGAATATTCCACCGCGTGAATGGATCGCGCTTTATTTAAATACGCTCCCCTCCTGTTGGGCCTGGGGATTGTTCCCCCTGTTGATTTCTTTTTTTCTAGCATAAATAAAATGGTCTTTGTTTTCTTATTCTTCTCTGAGCCTTCCACCAAAAACCAGAAAAGACAGACAAGGCTAGGTCCAATCTGGAAGCGTGTGGCTGCTGAAAGAAACACAGCCCATAGCATTTAGCCAGAACTAGAGCTTGACCCCTTTTGGACTGTAGGACCCGAGGCTGACCTTGGTGATGGGCAGTGGTGGGAGGGGCCGGCCCTGGTACCCTTCCTACAAGAGTATTCAGTACAATGACATCGTCGACACTGCACAAACTTGTGTGGACAATGCCTCACTGCCACCCCCACCCCATTTACAGGAGAGGAAACCAGGATTTTAAGAGAGTTTAAGGAAATATCGTCCCTATAGGCAAAATTTAAAGACTTTTTTCTTTCTTTGAAGTATGCTAGGGGGACTGGGGGTGTAGCCAGTGTTTGCCTAACGGGTGTAAAGGGCTCCGTTTCCAATGCTCCTTAAACTGGGTGTGATGGTTCAGATCTATAAAGCTGGCACTTGGGAAGTAGACACAGGAAGCTCTAAAATTTAAGGCCATCCTTGGCTATATGGTAAGTTAGAGCCCAGCCTGAGATTCATGAGGGCCTGTCTCATCTCCCCACCCACCCAAACAAACAAACAAACAAACAAACACAGATGTGTGCCAGGAGCCAGCCTCCTTGCTTGATACCAGCCTCACTCTTGGGATTTTTCTATCCCCACTTTACCCATGCCCAATCAATCACGCTCTGCTTATGATCCTTCAACTCAAAAGAGATGTTCTTCATTCTCTGAATGTCTACATCCATAAACCGAGGGTGTCCCTGCCAAATTTAAGGGGATGGTGGAGAACAAGGCATTCCCTACCAACTTCAGAACAGCCCCCAGCTATCCTGGAGGGACAAGGGTTTGCCCCACCCCCACCTCTACCCCCACCCCAACTCTGTGATCTAAGTTGCGGTGCCCCTTTCTTATCTGAGAAGGTCTAAGGTCCCCCCCTCCCCCCGGATGAAAGCTAGTCCTATTTTAGAGCATCCAGGTTTCGGACATGCAAGCTCATACTCAGCTCAGGGAGGGAGGGACAGTTCAGGACTGGCCTGCGAGTTGATTGGTGTCTTCCCAGGTCAGAACATCACCATTTTCCTTGGCTGCCTTAGAGTTGAGAGGGCCATGAGGAAGCGTCAGGCCTCCTGGAACCTATACATCTCCAAGGGGAGGGTCACCTTTCCCTTACAGGTTGGGTGTGAGCACACCTTGGGAAGAAGGGAGCACATCCGCACATCCTGGTGTGGAGAAACACAGACACGGGTATCCAGAGCTCCTTGCTTTTGTCATTTACACCTGAAAGTGCCCTATGGCTCTGCCACCCCTACCCGAGAGTCCCCTGAAGCTGCAGCTTTAGCCAGGAGCAGCCCCTAGGCAGATGTGAGGTAGCAGAAGGAGAGGTAGATGAAACCAGGGCAGGAGGCACCTGCAGGGAGCCGGGGAACAGAAGAAAGGACAGCCTGCAGGGAAAACTCTACAAGCAGCTCCCAGCCTAGGGTCCTTTGAAAAGTGAGAGGAGGGTCAAAAGAAAAAGAAAAAAAAATGAGACGGTGATGGAGTCTGCTTTGCGTTTTTGGTGTGACAAGAAATGGAAATACCAGCGTTCTCAGCCTCAGGGCTCTGCAGATGCGCAGTATCCCTCACTGACGCCAACGTAGGGTATTGTGGCTTGGTTGCCATCCTCACAGCCTGGAGGAAAACAGAGATGGGTCAGTGCACCCAAAAGAAATTTTTTTTTTAAAAAATCACTATTGAAGCCACTCATGGTAGCACAGGTCTGTAATCTCAGCATTTAGGATGCATAGACCAGAGGAGCAGCTGAAGGCCAGCCTTGGCTACATAACAAGTTTGAGCTAGCCTGGGCTACATGAGACCTTATTTATTTAAGTAATTTTATTTTAAGCAAAGTTGAGTTTAAGAAATATATTTCAGCAGAGACTTATGTGCAGGGGTTAGGAGACGGAAATGGGCCCACAGAAAGAAAGCAAGGCTCACTCAGAGCGAAGATGTAAGCTTCCCAAAGACTGTTGTCTTTGCGGAGTCATATGCAGGTGGCCCCCGCAGGATGAGAATCCATAGGTAATCTCAGTCTCTCAGGGATGCTAGCAGGTAGGGTATGTTCACAGAAACAAGGTCTTATGTGAGAATGTCTTAAAGGAGGGATGAGGTCCCTACTCCAGGTCAGACGCATTCAGGCCATAAAGCTGGGTCATTGCTATTAAAAAACAAAGAACAAGCCAAACCAAACCCAAACCAACCTAATGTGTGGAAAGAACGCTCCCTGTGGGAAAGCCTTCACTGCAATGCTACTAATGATGTTGGAATGTTTGCTTCTCGCATGGGAAGAGGCTTCAGCCAGACTCTAAGGTAAGTGGTTCTCTTGCTCTTAAGAGTGCCAGAAAGGGGCTGGAGAGATGGCTCAGTGGTTAAGAGCACTGCCTGCTCTTCCAAAGGACCTGGGTTCAATTCCCAGCACCCACATGGCAGCTCATAACTGTCCATAACTCCAAGATCTGACACCCCCCACACCAATGCACATAAATTAAATAAAATATTTTTTTAAAAAGAGTGGCAGAAAGCCACATTTCTACCTTGTATAATTCCTTCATAGCCAACTAAACCTACCCATGAATCAGAAGCCTCCACTCATGTGACATGAGGGGACGAGAGGGTCCAAGCTTGCAGAGGGCCATCATTTGAGGGGAAGAGAGGATGTCATCACCAGAGACTTCAGGCCTTGTCCAAGCCATGCAGCAAACTGTAGATCATTCTAAGATCAGTGGCCAGAGAAGCACACTCTGCGCACACCATCTTTTATGCCAAGAAGCTCCGGAGTGAGAAATGCAATCCTTATCTACACATTAATCAAACACCCCAGGCTTATAGGCACGTTGTTTATCGAAAAAAATTTTTTCAATTATTTATTTTTATTTTGTGTATATAAGTGTTTGCCTGAATATGTCTGTGTGCCTCCTGTGTGTGTGCCTGGTGCCCACAGAGGCCCAAAGATGACATCGGAACCCCTGAAACTGGAGCTACAGATGGTTGTGAGCTGCCGTGTGGTGCTGGACATTGAACCATAGTCCTCTAAAAGAGCAGCCAGTTCTCTTAACCACTGAGCCATCTCTCCAGCCCTGAGATGGAATCTTGCCAAATAGCCTTGGCTGGCCTGAACTATCTACGTAGACCATGCTAACCTCAAACTTATGGGCATTCTCCTGCTGGGATTCCAGACCCACGCCATCAAAGGCACCAACACCATCATCAAAGCCATCAAGTCTAGTAAGCTCTTTGTGTCTTTCAAACCTGTTATTTTATTTTTAAAAGACTCGGTTATCAGGTGGACCTTGGTGTGACAGATGCATGGGGGCAGTTTAAAGGAGCAACAGTTTATTTGGTTCATGGTTTCAAAGGGTCCAACTACTTACCCTTGGATCTGTTGTGTCTGAATTGGTGTTGAGGCAGAGCTTTGAGGCCAGGACTTGTATAGTGGGGCAAAGCTGCTCAGGTCAAGGTGGCAAGAAGCAGAGTCCATAAAAGGGCCTGGAAAATTCATCCTTTTAGGAGCTCAATTCCCATCAACAAGCCCTTGCCTCTTTCTTCGGCACCATCTTCCAACAGCATCACCAAATTATGATTCCTTTAACAGAGTCCACTGATTAGGGGAGAGAGTCCATAGGTTGATGTGGAATCCCCGGGGACCAACCAGTTCTAGGAAGTCTCACCAGCTGCCAACCAATTCTCCAAACCAGTGAACCCAGACCAAACCCATCGTGAAGTCATGCCATGTTGCTCAGGTTAGCCCTGAACGCCTGAGCTCAAAGGACTAGGACTGCTTGCCTTAGCCTCCCAAGTAGCTGGGATCACAGACAGACCACTTCATCTGGCTTTTTTTTTTTTTTTCTTTTTTCTTTTGGTTTTTTGAGACAGAGTTTCTGTGTGTAGCCTTGGCTGTCCTGGATTTGCTTTTGCAGACCAGGCTGGCCCTGAATTCACAGTGATCTACTTGCCTCTACCTCCCTGAGTGCTGGGATTAAAGGTGTGTGCCACCCCTCCAGGCTTCATGTGGCTTCTTAAACACACTGTGGTAAGTGGAAGAATTCCCCACTCTCTTGCCCATCAATTCTTCCAGCCAGAGAATCTGGTCACATGACTTGCTTTGAGCTCTGTGGGGGAGTAATATATGTGCCACAATAGAGGCTTGGAAATTGATCGTGTGTGTGTATGTGTGTGTGTGTGTGTTATATATACATTCATATGGATCTGTGCCTGCGTTCATGTGAGTAGCATATGCACATATGTGTTCACACATGTAGAGGTCAGAGGTCAGGTCTTCCTTAGTGACCCTCTACTTTATAGTTTGAATCTGGAGCTCATCAGTTCAGTTTAGGCTGCCTGACCAGTGAGCTCCAGGCATCAAGCCTTACCACATGGCTGGGTTCTGTTCTATCCATAACTAGGGCCTGGGTTCCCATCTGAGGACCTGCCTGTCTCTCTGTCATTCCTGAAGGGCAGGGCCTTCTCTAGGGCCCAGGAATATTCAGGGAGTGGGGGCCTGAGCCAAGTCAGAGGAAGCTCTTAGAACTATCTAGAGCACAGGAGTGGGAAGTTGGCTCAGACGGTGAAGTACCTGCTGTGCAAGCATGAGGACATGAGTTCGAATCCCTAGAGCCTATGTGGAAAAGCCAGGAGTGATGTCATGCCCATGTAATCCCAACACTGGGAAGATGGAGATATGAAGATTGCTAGAAGGCTAATGAGGCCTCCAAAATAAGGCAGATGGACAGTGCCTGAGGAATTAGAGTCAAAATTGACCTCTGACCTCCAATACACACACACAGACAGAGAGAGAGAGAGAGAGAGAGAGAGAGAGAGAGAGAGAGAGAGAGAGAGAGAGAGAGAGAGAGAGTTTAGTTCCCTAAATAGCAGCCAGAGAGAGAGAGTGTGTGTGTTTAGTTCCCTAAACAGCAGCCATTAACATCCATTAGACATTTATCTGAAATAATTCATTTACTTTTTCTCTTTTCCACTCTTGGGGATCAAACTCAAGGCCTCAAGCACCCTGGGAAACTACAACTTTGCTATGTCCCTTTATTTACTTCTTCAGAACAGCCCTGCACATTAGACACTGCACTCTTTTACAGCTTAGGAAACTGAGGCACAGGAAATGAAAGCCACCTGCTCAAGGCTGCATAGCCTTGAAGCAATCAATGATTCAGGCCAGGGCTATTCTTCCCCAGCGTCAATAGAGAAGGCCTCCCTGGAGCATCATGGCACCGATTTGGTCTCAGAGGTGAGAGTGGGGAGTTTGGAATCCTGAGGCTCTTGTCACTGAATACCCAATCCCACTGTTCACTCAGCCACCGCAGGGACCTTCAAAATCATCACTGTCCTGTTTCCCCGGATGAAGCAGGGGAGGCCAGAGGGGGAGGGGTGGGAGGGGTGTCACCATCAATGTCACCCTTCAAGGCCTTGATATGTGACCTCTCTCATTGATCACAGCACTCCCCACACCGTGGCCTCTGTCTGCAGAGCTGCTGGCCCCCAAGGCAACCACAGAAAGTGACTGGTAATATTTGACTCTGTTCTCCTGGCTACCCACCACAGCCTTTCATGGAACTTTAGGCCTGAGGCAGCCTCAGCAGAGCTGTCAGAATGTCCCCAGCACGACCCACCACAACCTGCTTCCCTGGCCACGGGGTTGCCTTCCTGTCTGTGAGAGGGCCTGTGTCACACCTTACCCCTGTGTGGCTTAACACTCTGTTGGTACACAAGGTCAGGGAAGCCAATAGCTCCTCAGTCCCCCTGTCCCACCAAGATCCTGAAATATGTGCTCTGCCAACAAAAAGAGCTCCAGGCAACTACAGGTGGTGTGCCAGTTTCCCATGTCAGCCCAGGGGGAGAAGGCTCCTAGGCGCTCACTTTGTACCCCATTGTCCTACCAGTAAATAACTTAATAAGGTCCTTTAACAGAGTCACTTGGGACCAACCAGTGCCTTCGTTCCCTACCTCTGTCTTCATTGGAACATGCATGGGAGCGCGCGCGCGCGCGCGCGCGCGCACACACACACACACACACACACACACACACACACACACACACACAC
>OU015754.1:73392052-73407140 GCA_907169655.1 Acomys percivali | reverse complement strand
ACACTCACACTTATTCACACACATTCATTTATTCACATAGTCATTCACACACACACTCACTTACTTGTGCACACATGCATACACTCATTCTCACACATACACTAAATAAATAAATAAGATAGGGTCTTGTGAAATACAACACAGCATGACACTTGCCATTGGAACAACTTTAAAATACACAGTCCACCAGCAGGAAGCTGATTCACAGCCTGTGCTTCCTTACGTGTTTTTCTGATTACAAAAGATATATAAACACTTCCTGCAGGATATATAATTGGAAAAAGATAGCCTCCAAAGAGAGTGGAAGCCATTCCCCCAGAAACAGCCCATTGCTGCTTGATTTCTTTATTTTGTGATTTTAAAAGTAAAAAATGCACTCTCCCTCACGCCACAACTGTTTTTTTCCCTCCTTTCAGAATATTATGACTATTTTTATGGCTTAAATTTTAAAAATGTATCCCTGGGTCTCTTTTGATTGTGGTAAAATATACACTGTATAACATTTTTACCATTTGGGCCATTCATAAACAGAATTAGGCTGCATAGTTCTTCTCGGCACGGAGGGAACCTCTGTGCCCGTTGCACCACCACAGCCCCTGTCTCTGGAGCCCCCCCCCCCCCCCCAGTAAACACTGACTTTCCCTCTGGAAACATCCTTCCAAGGAAGAAGATGCTCTCTGCTCTGTCAGCACAGATAATCAGAAACACGCCTTAAGCACAAAGATAGACGGGTGTTTCATTCATTCTGGAAGGTTCCACAGACCACACAGCAGCGAGCTCAGTGGGATGCTCTGGGGCAGGAGAATCTGATGAATGGCTCCCTCTCACAGGCACCACATCCCTCCTCATCCCCATGGGCAAGACAAGGGAGCGTCCTCAACTCCCTGCGTGCTCTGCCAGCTTCGGGCTCAGTTAGTTACTTTTGGCATTTTAACAAAACGTAGTCTGAAAGCAGGGGAATAATGCAGCGTGCTAACGACGACTGTGTTCATTGTGGGTCCTCACTGCACGAGCGTGAATCTTCCCAGGGATGCAGACCTCAGCAGCTGTGATTAAATGGCAGCAACCTCTTTTGTGGGATGCCCTGGCCAAGGACTGTATTTATGGAGAATGGCTAGGGCTGGGGAGGTGGCTCAGTTGGCAAGTGTTTGCCTCTGGAGCTTAAGGACATGAGTTTGATTCCCTGGGTCCTATGAAAGCAGAGTGTGCGTGTAACCCCGCTGCTGGGAAGGCAGAGACAGTAGGATCCCTCGGGACGCTGACCTACTGGGTAAGCCCCAGGCTGATGAAGACTTGTGGTATGCATTTGAGGAATGACGTACGAGGCTACGTTCTGCCTTTTACATGCATATACACATGTGTACACATACACATGTGAATATGCATGGCTGAGTGGGAGAGATCAAGACCAAGATTATGACATCAGAACCTGTGTCTAATTTCAGGGACCAGTGAGGTCCAGGGAGGGGCTGGCAGGCTAGTCAGTCGGTGTGGTTGACAGGCAAGGCATCTGGCCTCCCTTCCTCAAAGATGGGTGGTGGGTGGGCACAGGCTACCAGACACTGGGGGCACAGACCAGCGCAGACTCCAGCTCAAGAAGGAGATGCAATTGCCCTCAAGGTGGCTTCTCCTAACAGTGGTGCCGTGTTAGCATACAAAGCATACACGTGTGTGCTGCCACACCCAGCAGCTCTCTTTTAAGATTTAGTTCACTTTTTTAGTCTTAACTATGCATTTGCATTTGCAACTGTGTCTTAGGGTGGGAGTGCAGTGCTCAAAGAGGCCAGAAGAGGGCGTCTGAGTTATAGAGCTAGAGTTATTGTAGACAGTGGTGAGCTGTCCAGTAAGGGTGCTTGGGTCCTCAGCAAGAGCAATGTGTGCTCTTAACTGCTGGCCATCTTTCCAGGCCTCTTTAATATGCTTTTTTTAGACACTGTCAGATGTAAGAGCTTCAAGATACTGTCCCCTTCCTCATACCAGTGTCCTCTATGGCTAACATGTTAGAATCATTTGGTTCACCTGTCACAGCTGCAGACCCTACCCTGACACAGCTTCATTGACAGAAGCGCACACTTCACCTAGGTTTCCTAAGCCAGTGTCTGATGCCTCGTTTCTCCCAGGAGTCCATGTAAAAGACTGTTACCCGCTGTCCTCGTGTCTCCTTGATATGCTCCTGGTGGGAGCTGTTCCTGTGGCAATGGTCCTGACAGCTTTGAGTTGCACTGGTCAGGACTTTTGAAAATTGACCATCACAGAATTCTGCCTGAGGCTTATTCCTCTGGGCTTTATTGGCTTTTAAGGAAAATCAAAGGCGGCAAACCTCAGGCATGGCCATGAGGAAGTTTCTAGACTAGAATAGCTGAGGTAGGAAGACCTTCCCTGACTTTGGGCACCATCACCCCGTGGGCTGGGGTCATGGAACAGATCAATAAGAGGAAGTGAGCTGAGCACCTGCGTCCATCCTTCTCTGCCTTCTGTCCATGGATACAATGTGCCTGGCCGCCTCATGCACCTACCGCCGCGCCATCCCAGCCATGATGGACCTTGCACCCTCGAACTGTGAGCCCAAATAAACCTTTTCTTCCTTAGGCTGTTTCTGTCAAGTGTTTTGTCACAGTGCTGGGAAAATTCATGACTATGGTGCTGCTGTCATCATGGCCAAGGGCACCCGGTGACAGCGATCACCTGGGCAGATTGACCCTTTGGAAGGAAGTCACTGTGTGGGTCTGTTCTGCACAAGACACTTCTCTGTCCTCCCACTCACTCTGCATCTGTCAGCAGCAATGCAGAGGCTATCATCCTGTCTGGGTGATATTTCTCCATGACAGTTGCTGTGTTGCCCTAATTCTCTATTGGGCGTCAGGAGCTCTTTCCTGGATGTGGCCGTTATTGTTGCTGTCATAAAATGCCTGAATCGGGGTGCTTACAAAGAATAAAAAGGTTTACTTTGCTTACACTTTTGAGATTTAGAACACGGTGCCAGCATCATTTGAGCTTGGACCAGGGCCTCGTGGTAGGTGGCATCAGAGGGAGGAATGTGAAGAAGTGATCACCTTAGGAGCTGGAGGAGGGGCCAGCTTTGTTCTGCAAGAACATACGACTCTTTTGGGAACTAACTTCCTCCTGAAGGCCAGCATTAACATATGCCAGGGCATGCCTCCAGTAACCTAGCCGCCTTCCACCAGACTCTACCTCTTAAAGGTCCTCGCTCTTTACACACTGCCACCATGGTGATTAAGTGCCCAGTACCTGAACCCCTGGGGGACAAACCACATGCAATGGTTAGCAGTCCTTTCGACACAAACACCCTGTTGCCATGCTCCTGGGACTATAGATGCTGCAGACTCAGGGGCTCTGCCTTCCTCCAAGGATCCTTGGGTCCTGCGTATGGAAGATGGCATCATTAACCAACATCTGGCACTAATGGTTTCTAAGCGTAGCATAGCATCATCCAGCTTCAGTTTTAACTGTGTCTCTTAGAATCACCTGGTGGAGCATGTATTGGCTGTGCCAGTCACAGGGGTATTGCTTGCTTTTCTCATTGCAGTGACTAAATGCCTGTCCAAAGTAATTTAAGGAAGGGTCTTGGTTTGCTTTTTGTCACTGTAATAGCCCAACGCAGCCTGGGGAAGAAAGAGTTTGTTTGGCTTACACATTTACATCACTGTCCACTAAGGGAAGACAGGGCAGGAACTCAGGGCAAGAATCCGGAGGCTAGGAACTGAAGTAGAACCCACAGAGGAGCACTGCTTACTGCCTTGCTCCCCAGACTCACATTCAGCTGCTTTTCTTATACTGGCCAGGAGCACTGTCCACGGTGAGCTAGGCCCTGCCATGTTGATTAGTAGTCAAGAAAATGCCCCCATAGACTTGCCTACAGGCCACGTGTTGGAGGCATTTTCTCAACTGAGGTCTCTTCTTCCAAGGAAAGAGAGCCTTACTGGCTCATGGGCTAATGGGGCAGAGCACGGTAGCAGAGAAGAAGGTTAGCAACAAGAGAGTGAGGTGGTGGGGCACATTGCATCTGCAGTCAGGAAGCAGAGAGCTACGGATGCTGACGCTCAGCCCCATTTCTCCTTTTCATTCAGCCCTGGACCCCACCCTAAGGAATGGTGCTGCCCAGTCTAGAAACACCCTCATGGCCATGAGGTAAGTGTCCTGGCTATTCTAAATCTCATTAAGCTGACAATACTAACCCTCGTAGAGGATATGATGGAGTCTGTGAAGAGGCAGTGGTCTACACCACACAGGACTTAGGGGCAGGTAGAAGTTGGGTCTCAGGGTGGCCATATACCTACCAGGTTGGCCCTGCTGCCCAGCCTACCTCTGCCCCCGACTTCTCCCATACTTTCTCCTCCCAGTTATCTCAGATTGCTTATACACTTAGTGGAGTGTAGCAGCTCTTATCTTTACTTCTCCAAGGGGCTTTTAGAAGCTGGGTCTGGGCAGAACCACACAAGTCTGATGGGGGCATCTAGGGCTGCACGGCAGTGGGGCACCAGTGTCAGGCCACAGGGAGCACCATGGAGCCCACTTAACAAAATAAAGTGTGTTTGAGCTCTCCTTCTCATTCATTTGACAGAGACCATTAGTGTGCTAATTAAAATGGAGTCTTATCTGTTTGCTGAACGGGCCCGGCAGGACCTTGTGTTGGCAAGGGCTGCACTGGCAACACTCTATGTTTCTTTGGTAATAGAACAAGAAGCCATTTTGGCTTTAGCCCCCATGTTTAATAATTCAGGTGACTCCAGCATTCAGAGGCCCTTTATCCTGAGAGCTCTTGGAAGCATATGGTAGCCAACGCCTCAAGACCAAACTCCAACAAACAGGATCTTGTAGGTCTCCTCTCTGGGCTAGTGTCTGCCTGTCTCTTTAAGAGTTTGTTACTCAAATTAATAGTACAAACAAGATTGCAGAAGGGACTGTTTAACCTACTTAAGACAGCACACTGTTTTTAAGCAATTAGGACCATTTGCACATGGTGAATGAGCTCACCAGATAAGCCCCATCTCTGCCGCTGGGACAGATCCGGCACGCAGGGCTCTGCAGCACTGTGTGATGGTTCCAGAGAGTGTAACACGGCCATTTTACTGAAAGCAGTCCCCTATGGCTCAGCCTCTCATTTATTTCTCTCTGTGCCTGAATCCAGTATCTATAAAATGGGGGTGATCCTGTCTCACAGGGTCATTGGAAAGAGGTAATGGGTAAGTTTACATCCACACACAGGAGTTGGATTGACCCAGGCCTTGCCCCAAATTGGGTCAAATGAGAGGACAGATTCCAAGCTCAGCTACTGATGAGGACAGGCAGGCATGAAGCAGGCAGCCACTGTGTTCATAAAATGAGAACAGCATCTGTCTTCGATCTGGGCTCTATTCATAACTAGCTGGACTAGGTGTGGTCAGATTGTTTACATTTTAAAAAAAAGTTTTATTTATTTATTATGTATGTAGTGTTTTGCCTGCATGTGTGCCTACACACCAGAAGAGGGCACCAGATCTCATGATAGATGGTCATGAGCCACAATGTGGTTGCTGGGAATTGAACTCAGGACCTCTGGAAGAGCAACCAGTGCTCTTAACCACTGAGCCATCTCTCCAGCCCCAGATTTTCTACATTTTAAATGTTTCTTGAGCTGAGTAGATGAGATTTATGGTTTTAAGATTCTTAGAAATTAGATGAACATTCTAAGATGGTTATTTAGTTAGGATTTGGTACTTCCACTGCCATGGCCCTGGTTCCTCTCTCAGTTAAGGAAGTGGGGCTGGAAAGATGGCTCAGCAGTTAAGAGCACTTGCTACTTCTGCAGAGGACCTGAGTTCAGTTCCCAGTACCCATGATGGACTGCTGACAACTGCCTTACAATTACACTCCAGCTCTGGGTGATCTGGCGCCCTCTTCTGACCTCTGAGGACACTGCACTTATATGTAAGTGCACATGCGTGCACTCGCGCGTGCACACACACACACACACACACACACACCAAAATAAGATTCTTTAAAATTGTTATTAAATTAGATAAATATATTTATATTCCACTAAGGAGGAAATGTGATCCCAGCACTTGGGAGGTGGAGGCAGGGGGAACAGAAGTTCAAGGTCATTGTCCAGTTACTTAGTAAGTTCAAGGTCACCTGGGGATGCATGGACCTTTCTCAAAAAACAAAGATAAATAATAAGTACATCATGTTTACTGATATTTTCCTGCCCAGAAATTCCCCTCAAAAAAAAAGTGAAATTCAAAGAAGCGTTAGGCTTGGAGCCTCAAATACCCTTTTAAGAAAAGAGAGAAATGGGCCTCAAAGGGAAATTCATCACAGGAAGCTAGAAGGGTGTTCTGGAACCAGTCCCCAGTTGACACCAAGGTGACTATATTCATACTGGTAAAGAAAGTGGTGGGGAGATGGTTTAGTGAGTAAAGGCACCTGCCAGGCAAGCCTAATAACCTAAAATTTATTCCTTGAACCGTATAGAATGGTAGGAACACATCTGTGTTCCCAGAGCTCCTGTGGTGAGATGGGAGGCAGCAGTGAGAAATTACCTGGAAACTCACAAACTGGCTAGAGGCAAAACAGAACAAGAGAGACCATGCTTCAGAAACAAAGTGGAAAGCTGAAAACCTAGGGAGTATAGAGGGGAACTCTGTGTGTGTGTGTGTGTGTGTGTGTGTGTGTGTGTGTGTGTGTGTGTAAAAGTGTGTGAGTGGGTGGTTATATGTGAGCTGTGTTGGTATGTGTGTGTCTGTGAATGTGTATGACCTGGTGTGAGTGTGCCTGTATAAGTGCCTGTATGTGTCTGAATGTATGTGCACAAGTGTCTGTGTGTGTTTGAGTGCATAAGTATGTGTATATGAGTGTGAGTGACTGAGGCTGTGAATGTGTGTGAGCATGCATGAGTGTGTGGGAGTGTGGGAGCCTGTGTCCTTCTGTGTGTGTTTGTGTGTGAATATGAGTATGTAAATATGTGTGTGTGCAAATGTATATGCATGACTGTGTGCATGTGTCAATGTGTGAGAGAGTATATAGGTTTGAGTCTCTCTGTGTGGTGTGTGAATGTGTGAGAGTATGTGTATAAATGTGTGATGTGTAAGTGTGCTTCTGTGTGTATGTCAGTATGTAGATGCATGGACATGTGTGGGTATATAAAAGAGTGTGTAAATGTGTGTGTCTATGTGAATGTGTGTGAATGTGTGAGTCTGTGTGAGTGTGCATATTGAGTATATGAGTGTGTACTTTGTGAGTGTGTGTATGAGTATGTGAGTATGCACATAAGTGTGTGGATGTGTTTGTGAGTGTTAACATATGTGTGAGTGTGCATTTTGAATATGTGAGTGTGTACCTTGTGAGTGTGTGCATGAGTCTGAGAGTGTGCCCATGAATGTATGGATGTATTTGTGAGCATGAGTCTGTGAGTCCATGTGTGTGTGTGTGTGTGTCTGTGTGTGAGCATATGTGTATGTGTATGTGTACACTGAGCACTTTACCCACTGAGCTACATCCCCAGCTCATACCCAATTCCTTTTTATTTTGTCTTATTTTAATTTTGGGGGGCATGTAGCCCAGCCTAGCCTTGAACTCTGTGCAGCTGCAGATGCCCATGAACTCCTGAGCCTCCTGTATCCACCTCCCAGGAGCTGAGATCACAGGCCTGTGCCCACCATGCTTGTGTTGTTGTTGTACTGGGGATCACACTCAGGGCTCCATGCAGCCTGGAAAAGCACTCTACCAACTGAGCCCCAGCCTCAGCCCTGATATAATTGTTTTTGATGCTGCTGGCCAGTCCTGCACACTGGGCTCTGAATCTCTGACCTAATCTTACTCTGGGCATGCCCTGTTCTCTCAACAATGCTCTTATTCATCCTTCGTGGCATCCTGGCTCCTCTCAGGGAAAGATGATGGTTAGAAACCTAGAGTCCAGGGTTTGGAGTGTTCATAGCATTAGGGTAGTGGGGCCTTCGCCATGGCCATGGCCACATGCCTCTACTTCTGTATTTATTTCCTTCCTTCTTCCTTCTTTGTTTGATTCCTTCCTTCTCATCTTTCTTTTTTTCTGCCTTTGTCTTTTTATCTTGTATGTATGTTGTGAGTGTGTACTTGTATGCATGAATGTGTGCACATGTGTGTGCATGCATGTTTGTGTACATGAATATATTTGTGTGTATGCATGTGTTCATATGTGAGCACAAGTGTTAATGTGCACATAAGTGTATGTACATGGGTTTGTGCATGTGTGTAATGCATGCATGCATGTGTGAATGTACATGTGTGTGCATATACATGGATTTGTATGCACATGTACATATGTTTTGTGTGTGTGTGTGTGCGCGCATGTGCACCAAAGGAAACTTTCCAGAAGTCAGTTTCCACACTTTTTTCCTTGTGGTTGAGGCAGAGGCACTCTTGTATTTGCCACTGAGTATGCTAGGCTAGCCGGGTGGTTCTTCGGTCCCCACCTCCCATCTGAGCACAGAAATGTTAGGGTGCGGATGTGCACCCCCACATCAGCTTTCTGTGTGCTCCCTGGTATAAAACTTAGGTCATCAGGCACCTGCTGAGCCATTACCCCAGCCCACATAGCTATCTCTTTATCCACGTGAACACAGTCACTGCAGTGCCAACTGGGGATTAGTTCTAGAACGCCAAATCTAAGGATGCACAAGTGCCCTGTATATATATATATACAGGTGTAGTGGTACTCACCTGTCATCGCAGCACTCCAGAAGCCAAAACAGGGGGATTGCCATGAGTTTTGGGCTAACCTAGTCTACACAGTGACTTCTAAGCCAGTGCAGTTACAATGGGAGACCCCATTTCTAAAGAAGAGCACTCCATCTAAAATGTCGTGACATCTGCCTGTAACCCCACATGTCCTGCTATGTGTCCTAATCAACCCTAGATGACATTGTACCCAAGAGAATGTGTGGACCCTGTGTTAACAAGCACTTGTTACACTGTAGTGTGCTGTGGGAGCAGTCTCAGGAAGGCAGCTGCTCGTGCTTAACACGCATTTTTTTTCCCATATTTTGGATCCACAGTTGGTTGAATGCCTGTGCAGGCTGGTCTCAACTGTCAGCTGGAGTGGGCTGAACGAGGTCGAGAGATTACCAAGTGCACTTCTGAGCCTATCTGTGATGAGGAAGACCACAGGCCAGGGACCAGGAAGCATGTGACCATGCTGTGAACTGTCCTGCTCCCCCTAGATCCTCCTTCTCAGGACAGACTGAACCCTCAGAACACAGAGCTGAAATAAATCTTCCCTCTGTTTAAGTTGGGCTCTCAGATATTTTGTCACAGTGTCTAAGGGTCCAATATAATCCCCAAATCCAGCGCTAGGACAGAATGTACTAGAAACACTCCTTCCTGCTGCTTCAAATGCAATCAAGAGGGTGGAGGGAACGCATCTTTACAAACTGACAGAGATAGAGAGGCAGAGGAAGAGAGGAGAGGGAGAGAAGAGGAGAGAGTTGGACGCCTGGGCCGGTGGGGGAAACAATGACAGAGACATCACTAGAGACAGAAAGAGAGAGGGAGAGATAAACTGACAAAAGTCTGGGGCTGGGGAGTTTGCTCATAGATATTTCTGTACAAATATAAGGACCTAGGTTCAAATCCCCAGAATTCACATAAAGCCAGATGTGGTAGCATGAACCTGTAGTCCAGGTACTCCAATGGAAAGATGGGAGGTGAGACAGGACACTCTCTGCATGCTCATGGACCAGCTAGCCCTGCATAAGCAACAGTCAACAATGAAAGACCTTACCTAACCTTTGGGGTTGTCCTGTTTGCTATGGCATGCATGCATAAGCACACACACACATCATATAACACTCCCAGAAAGGATAAAAATATACATATAAATAATAATATATCAAGATCCTTTGGGACCCAACAGTAATAATAGCAAACAAATTCACAATAGACAAATAGTTTGAACAGGCAGATATTCAAATGGCCAATAAGCTCATGAGAGCGTGCTAAACATCAGTAGTTACTAGGAAAATGTAGTTGTGACCATGAGCCACCGTGTCATCTGGAAACGGAAAGCAGCAAGGCGTGGCAAGAATATGGAAAAGCCAAAAGGTGCTACTGTATAGGTGAAGGGACAATGGAGAGATGGCTCAGTGGTTAAGAGCACTGGCTGCTCTTGCAAAGGACCTGGGTTTGGTTCCCAACACCCATATGGTGGCTCACAACTGTCAGTAACTCCAGTCCCAAGGCATACGACACCTTCGGCTATTGCATGCATACATGGTGCACTTGCATACATGCAGGCACAACACTCATACACCTACAAAATAAATCAATTGTTAGTAGGCATTTAAGATAGAGCCACTGTAGAGGCTAGTGTACAAGCTGTTACAACAGCTAAACGTGGCATTAGTACAGGACATCTCAATCTAGAAACAGAGGTACAGCTGAGGAAATGGCCGAAAGAACCAAACCATGCTCACACAAGAATGTGGGCAAAATGTTCCTGGCAGCATTGTTCATAAGCAACAAACAGCGAAGATAGCCCAGATGCCCGTCAACTGATAAATGCATGAGCAATGTGGTGTGGCCATCAAAACGAGTGAAAGAGCAATCTAAACCACATAACGTATAAAGCCTTGAAAACATTGCACTAAATAGAGGGGGCCGCGCACAGAGGACCAGAGTGTGTGAGTCCATCTACACATCCTGTTCAGAATCCATAGAAACAGAAAACAGACTAGTAGTTGCCAGGGGCTGGGACATTAAGGGAATGAGGAGTGACTGCTCATGTGTGCCAAGCTCCTTTGGTGGCTGGGGAAAAAAATGTTCTAGAATTAAATAGTGACAATGGCTGCATGACTCTGAGAATAAACATGAGCCAGTGAGTGAGGAATGAGAGATGGCTCAGTGGACACAACACTTTGTGAGGACCTGAGTTCGATGCCCAGGATCTACCCAGAAGCTGGGCATGGCGGTGTATGTCTGTAACTTCGGCACTGTGGAGATAGAAGGTCCTTACCTCTGGAGCTTGCTGACCTGCCAATCTCAACCAAACTGAGATGGATCAGCAGTCAAGAGTGTGTATTCATTTCCTATTGTAGCTGTATCAAATGACCACAAACTTTGTTATTTAAAATAATAGACAAGGCTGAGACATCTAATCTCATCCTAGAAGACTAAGGAAAGAGAATCACAAATTCCAAGCCTGTCTGGACTACAGAGCAAGTTCAAGACCAGTCTGGGCAAAGTACTGATATCCTGTCTCAAAGTGAAAAGTAGGAAGAGAGCTGAAGCTATAGCTTAGTGAAGAACACTAGCCTGTGATTCATGAGACTCTATGTTCAATCCCAAAACAAAAGAAGCATTACCATCACTACCACCATCATCATCACCATCACTATCACCATCACCACTATGGCCACCATCATCACCACCATTACCACCATCACCACCATCACCACCACCACTAACACCATCACCACCACCATCACCACCATCATCACCACCACTAACACCATCACCACCACCATCACCACCATCATCACCACCACTACCACCATCATCACCACCATCACTATCACCATCACCACCACTACCACCATCACCACCATCATCATCACCACTAACACCATCACCACCATCATCACCACCATTACCACCATCACCACCATCATCACCACCACTAACACCATCACCACCACCATCACCACCATCACCACCATCATCACCACCACTACCACCATCATCACCATCATCACCACCATCACTATCACCATCACCACCACTACCACCATCACCACCATCATCACCACCACTGTCACCAACAACATGATCATCACCACCATCACCATCACTGTCCTCAATAGTTCTATGTCAACTTAACACAAGCTGGAGTCATCAGAGAGTTGGAAGCCTCCATAAGATCTGGCCCACTGTGAATGGTGCCATCTCTGGGATAATAATCCTGGGTCCTATAGGAGAGCAGGCTGAGGGAAAAGCACACTGGCGCTGACCCCGGTGGCAAGGATGTAGGTGAGCTGTGGCTCCTCCCCAGCCAAGTGATAAGGGAGACATGGCTCTGCTCCTCACCAGTCTGTGGAAGGTGGGGAAGCTGGCCCCACCCCTAGCCAACTGTAGCACTTGGGAGTGTGGACCCCACACCTCACCTGAATCGCACAGTAGAGCTAACCCTGGTGGTGGGGTGCAGGTGAGCTGGCCTGGGGGTATGAGCACAGGAGAGCTGGCTCTGCCTCTCACTGGCCATGCAGTGGCACGGGTACAGAAGAGATTTTATATACACACACTCTGGCCCCACCTCTTACTGGCTACAGCCAGCATGCAGGAGACCCCCCCCCACACACACACACACTTCACTTGGCAGCACAACAGAGCTGGTCCTGATGATGTGCGTGCAGGAGAACTGGTAGGAAGACCAACTCAGCTACCATCCAGGCTCAGCTCCAGGACTTTGAGTTGAGCCACCCCAATATCTACCACATCAATCAGCTGCTGGAGCGTGTGAAGGGGCCAGTCCTGCAGAAGTAAAGCTGAAGGCTCTCCATGACACAACACAACAACAGGATATCTGATAGGAGTCCTGGTGAGGATCCAGTATTGCTGGTGTAGCAGAAGCCGGAAGCCTCAGACCAGACTGATGTCTCATTGCAGTGAATATTTGCAAGTAAAGACAAAAGAGTAAACTGTTTGACACACGGTGACACGCCTCAGCTTCTACAACAAGATGTTTTGGCTTTGTTGTTGCAGTTGTTATATTTGGTTTTTTGTTTGTTTGTTTATTTGTTTGTTTTCTATAGGGGAGGTTGTAAGGGCGAAGGGTGGATATGGGGGGACAGGGAGATGAGTGGGGTTGGGATGCATGATGTGAAAATCAAATAGAAAAAAAGGAAGGAAAAAGGGAAGGAAGGAAGGAGGAAAGGAAGGGAAAAAAGGCAGGCTGAGCAAGTCACAAGGAGCAAGCCAGTAAGCAGCACCCCTCCCCTTCCATGGCCTCTGCATCCTGCCTCCAGGTTCCTGCGCTGTTTGAGTTCCTGCCCTCACTCTTTGATAGTGAACTATTATATGGAACTGTAAACAAATAAATCCTCTCCTTTCCAAGTTGCTTTTGGCCATGGTGTTTCATCACAGCATCAATAGCCCTGACTAAGACAGTCACCATCACCATCACCGCCATCCATCCTCTCCACCACTGTCACCATTGCTATAACACACATGCATATCTTACAGTGCTGCAGATCAGAACACTTGATGCGTAACCTAATCTGGAAATTTCCTCCTGGACGTGCCCAAAGGCTTGTCTCTATAGCATTCTATAATCTGGTCAAGTTGATATTCAAGATTAACCCTTATAATCCCCATGGCTGAAAACTATTATTTCCAGTACTGTCATTTGCTGTTTAGGGTGTTGAGAGTGGGGGTCCCTGGTCTGTAGTGCATGCCGAGAGCAGAATCCAGACCCACTATAAGCCATCATGGTGCTACTTATGCTGGTAGATGAGGAGCAAACAGTGCTTCTGGCAAATAGTGACCCAGCACACACTAAGTCAACACACACTGAGCCAGCACACACTGAGCCAGCACACACTGAGCCATCACCTACTGGGCTAGCACATAGGGAGCCAACACACGGTGAACCAGTACACACTGAGCCAGCACACACTGGGCTAGCACATAGCGAGCCAGCACACACTGAGTCCACATAAAAACTTGTAGCCGGTAAGTTCTGTTCACTGCAGGGCTTTAGGTTTGAGAGAGAATATTTCTAAATTTGAGGGTGAGCTCCACGCCACATACCACTGAGGACACCAGGAATTTAGCTTTGCTTGGAATTCTTTTCAGAGACTTGGGCAAATGCTCAAGCCAATTCATTTTATGAGAAACTCAAACTAAGAGCCTTCCCGAGACACAACACATCTCTACTTGCTCCCAGCCAATGGGCATGAGGCTTCTCACTGAGTAGGTACCGCCCCAGTGTGCCCACCTAGGTGCACCACTGGGACCTGCCCTGTTGCAGGCCCCCGTGTGGCCTGTATGAAGGTCCCTGGAACCAGATATACCTGTGGCTCTAGCCACGCCAGCCCTCCTGCATATCACCCGTCCTGTCTGAGCAGCCTTTGTCTATGTGCTCAATCAACCTCTTCCCTGGTACACACAAGTGACTTTTCCTTTGGATGAGTGGCCCAAATTAAAATAGCACAGATTTCCTGGTTTTTAAAACAGAAAGAGTAAGAGTATAGAGGAAGGTGCTGCTTCCTCAGAACTCAGCCAGCTCATCTGGCTCTGTGGACTCATCCGCTGTGGACAGTCTTCAGCTCCAGGGGACTTGATCCTTCCAAGGCCAAACCCATAGAGTAACCAGGAAAGCACAGGCTCAGGAGAGGGAGAGTGGGAACTCAGATACTGTTTGCTCTGAATTTGAACATTCCATCCCGGAGAGAGGAGACTCAGAAAGTCAACAGATCTCTCCAAGTCTGGGAACTTAAGCTTACAGGACCCACGAGGCCCCTCCCCAAGGTTACGGGAGCTATAGAGACTCTCTAACTCCCACAAGTCAGACAGGGAGTGACAGGCTCACAGCTTCCATGACACAGCATGAAGGCCAGCGGCATGCAGCTGCCTTTGAGTCCTCTCTGCTCCGTAAGTAGCATTCATTCATACTCCTGTCAGTAACCCCAGCAAATGCATTGATTTGCCAAGTTGGAGGTGGGTGAATTGTTATTTGTAATCTGTTGTGAGCTCCACACCTAATGAATAGATGTTTGTGTCATGTCTTCCCAGAAAAAGCCTCACACGATGTCTTGACACACCTGCTTTGTGACTTGAGAAAAGTCATCTTTGTCCTTGAGCCCTGGACATTGACCTTGGGCATAAGTGGAGATGACCATAGCTCACTCTGTAAGGCTGCTGTGGCTTGAAGGTGATTAACACACATGAAGAAGCCAGCACTGGGCCTGCCTAGTCCACTGGAACAAAGCACACAATAGCTCTTGGAACAGACAGGAGTGGCTGGGCCTCACTGCCCCCCTGCCCCCTGGTGTGCGCATGCACTCGAGCACACACACACACACACACACACACACACACACACACACACACACAC
>OU015754.1:73367492-73381079 GCA_907169655.1 Acomys percivali | reverse complement strand
AAAGAAAGAAAGAAAGAAAGAAAGAAAGAAAGAAAGAAAGAAAGAAAGAAAGAAAGAAAGAAAGAGAGAGAAAGAAAGGAAAGCCACAGTCCCCACACAGGAAGATCCTCTGTGGATAGAAACTGTCCTTGAAGGACTCAAGATCCCACACAAAGAAGTCTGCCAATGAGCACTAGAAAATGGTTCTAGAGAATTTAAAGGAAACTGGGCTAATGATGTTTCTTGAAGCAGAAAATACAACACAGAGAATCTTTAAAAAGCAAAATGTAAATGTTGGCATTGAAATTTATAACTAAAAAGGAGAATTTGCTGGAGAGACTCAGTAGAGGGTTTGCAGTGATAGAAGCATGTGCAAGATTGAAGACAGGCCAAGTGAGATTCCTCTGTGGACCAAAAAGGGAAATGGTGTGCCGACGAAGGAGAAGCTCCAGAGACGTGCAGGGGACCGTCCAACCCACCGACACACCAACAGCCAGAGTCCCAGAAAAAGAAAGTGCAGACATTTGAAGAAATGATGGCAGAGACTATTCCAGATATAGTCTTAAAAGATGTGTGTGTGTGTGTGTGTGTGTATGTGTGCATGCCTGTGTGCATGCGCACACACTTGCACACATGAAGGAAGGTACTAGTGGAGTCTGAAGGTGTCAGATCCCTCGGGAGCTGGAGTTAGAAGCAGTTGTGAGTTGTCCGACATGAGTGCTGGGATCTGAACAGCAAGCAGTACAGCAGTCTTTGCTCTTAGCCACTAAGCCATCTATCCAGCCTCCCAAAATGACTTTTAAAAAAACCCAAACCTGCAATAACCTACACATCTGGAAAGTGTGGCGATCACAGTGGGCAGAGTCTCGAAGGAGACTGAGCACTCTGAAGTGTCGGAGCGGAGCTGTGAAGGAAGAAAGACAAACAAGGACTCTTCGAAGCTGCTGGAGAGGTCTAGGCAGATGAGGCAGTGGCTAAAACCCTGCTTTCAAAGCATAAGGACTTGTGGAGGTCTGGATCCCCAATGCCAGGTGGGTGTAGTCTGCCTGTAATTCCACCGCAGGAAGCAGGTTCCTTAGTTAGCCAATGCCAAGTGGTCAGCCCTGAAATCATATACATACAAGAAACACTATATGGGCTAAGCAAGTTGGATTTATATATTTAGGAATACACACACACCACCACCACCACCATCACCACTGCCACTAACAACAACAACAACAACAATTAAAGAAAAAGAGCCCATGAATTTGAATGAGAGTATGTGGGTGTGCATGAAATGATCTTAACGGGAGGAATGGGAAGGAAGAAATTATATCAGTATAATATAACCTCAAAAAATTTTTTTTAAATGATAGTCATGTCATTAGCTATATCTGCAGTAGCCACTGGAGACGGGTCCTACTAAGATGATAATACTACACAATGATCCCTTTTTTTATCTGCACTTTATCAAGCAGTAAAGATTTGAACTGCTGAGAAATGAGCCTCCCAATCAGACAAAGGCAAGTTTTATAAATTAAAACCGTTTTCTTCAACTTGAAATTCTCCTGCTTCTGCCTTCTAGGCAGCTGGAAACCAGCCTTGAGGTACAGTGAGACCTCTTAAAAAAGAGGGCTGGGGCGGGAGCGAGGTGATGGGGTGCTTGCCTGGCATCTACAAAGTATTGGGTTTGGTTCACATCACTTCTAAGAAAATATAATACACGAAGCTGAAGAGATGGCTCAGCAGCTAAGACCACTGACTGCTCTCAAGAGGTCCTGGGTTCAATTCCCAGCAACCACATGGTGGCTCACAATCATCTATAATGGAACCAGATGCCCTCTTCTGGTGTGCAGACAAACATGCAGACAAAGTACTCATATACATCAATAAATAAATCTTTTTTAAAAAAGAGAGAGAGAGAGAGAGCACACGTTGTATTTCATGGTACGAAGTGTATGTATTCATGGCATGTATTTCATGGCCTGATTCTGTAATAAAAGTAGAAACACCTAATGAATAAAAAATAAACATTAAAACAATAGTGAGTTTTATGGTATGCAGCTTTGCATCTCCATATGGCTCTTGTAGAATATGCACAGTGAGCAGCGAGTGCTTTTGATTGATAACATGGGACTACCAACGAACTAAATATCATAATGTAATGGATAACAAGTACTTAAAATGTAATTAAATCAAAAATAAGGTAGGCATGGCCAAGGCTTGTGAACCAGGTCTAGCATCCTAGCTACTCAAGAGGCTGAGGCAGGAGGATTGCCAAGTTCAAGGCCAGCCAAGGCAATTTATCAAGACCTTGTCTCAAAACACAGAGTTAAAGGGCAGTAAGATTCTGTGCTAAAGCCTGTCCACCTAGCATGCACAGTGCCCTGGCTACAGCCTGTCCACCTAGCATGAACAGTGCCCTGGCTACAGCCTGTCCACCTAGCATGCACAGTGCCCTGGCTACAGCCTGTCCACCTAGCATGAACAGTGCCCTGGCTACAGCCTCTAGCAACTGCAAAAGGAATTGTAACAAACTAAAAGAAACCCAGCCACCCGTTCCAGCTTTGTATGCAGTGTTGTACCAGGGACTCCAGATGGCAGAAGGCCAGGAGTGGTAGTAATCCTGCAGTCCAGGAAGTTGAAACAGGAAAAGCAAGAGTTTCAGGTTATCCTGGGCTACACAGTGGAGGGGGGGGTAGGTAAAGAGGATGACAAGGAGAGGAGAAAGAAAGGAAAGGAAAAGAGGGAGATGAAGGGAGGGGGGGAGAGAGAGAGAGAGAGAGAATATAACACTAGCACATACTCACTACATTGTTTCTGTAGAAGATCATCGACCTCGAGGGATCAGCAGCAGAAGCTCTGGACAAAGTCTGCTCACGTCCCCGGTGCCCACAGTAATCAATTAGGAAACATGAATGTGAGAGAGTGTCCCGTCACCAAAGCAAGAAAAACTGAGTTACCGGTGAATAAATCCATTGAAAGATATCCCAGACCTTTATGGAAAGAATTATGAAAGTCACTGAGGACGTCAGAGGAGACCTAGGAGGATGGAGAAATATTCCCCCTTCACGCTCGGGGAGACTATCAGATTTAATCTATGAATTCATGGCTGTCCCGTCCCTGCGGACGCTTTATGGCCTTGACAGACTGGTTCTGACATTAATCAGAAGTGGTTAGAGATAAGAACCTGCCCCACCAGATAGAAAGATGAGCCGCAGGGCTGGGGACGTGGCTCAGTGAATAAAGTGCTTGCTGGGCAAACATGAGGACCTGAGTTCGATTCCTGAACCCTGCTTAAAAAGGCGAGCGTGGCTGTGTGTCCCCGAAGTCCCAAAGCTGAAGAGGGGGAGACAAGAGGAGGCTGGGATTCACTGGCCAGCCAGACTACCAAAGCCTGTGAGAGACACTGTCAAAAAATCAAGGTGCGGAGTCGGTGAAATAGCTACGCAGGTAAAAGCACATGACACAAGCCCGATGACCTGAGTTCGATACCCAAAACCCATGTAAAGGTGGAAGGAAAGAACCCACTCCACAAAGTTGTCCTCTGACCTCCACATATGCTCTGTGTCTTGGGCCAGCGTAACAGGCATGGTATCAGCTGCTTTTACTCCCAACACTGGGGAGACTTAAGCAGAACATTTACTCTTCCTCTCAACCAAGCATGATGGCGTAAGGGGCCGAGGAGCCGTCCAATCAGGGGAGCCAGCCTGGAGCAAGAGTGAGGTTCGCTTCTCTTCTTAAAGTTCTTTGTGTCTGTTCTCCTCATGCTCACAGTCATCCAAGCTCTCATCACCCCTGGCCATTCCTGCCTCGATTTCCCTCTCAGGCCACCTGTGTCATCGAGAGTGATCATGCCATTAAGTGGGGGGCGGGGGGAGCAGAGTGGGAACAACAGTTGTGCACACTTTTAATCCCAGCAACTCAGCTCAGAAGGCAGAAGTAAGTGGATCTCTGAGTTGGAGGCTAGCCTGGTCTACAGAGTGACTTCCGGGATAGCCAGGGCTACACAGGAAACTCTGTATATTGGCCTTGCGGGAAGATTGTCTACCTCCCAATCTCTGCCTCATTGTCTTGAGACAGAGTCTCACTGAACTGGAAGCTCAGCATTTTGGCTAGGCTAGCTGGCCAGGAAGCTCTTGGGATCCCCGGGCCGGGCTCTCTTCTTAAAGTGTCTGCTTGAGAGCACCCTTGTCAGCAAAAGTGATGGGGGGCATCCAGCCCTGACTGACCAGCACCCCACAGGAGGATGCCTCAGATGCCAGCTGCCTGAAGACTTCAGGAACCAGTGTTCACCACAGCCCTTCTGAAGAAAAGATTCCCTAGTCACGTGGGCAGCTGAGTCTAGCACAGCTCCCCCCAGTGCCTCCTCAGGGTGCAAAAGATGCTGTCCTCACAGGCTTTCTGTCCTGCTGGCCATTGCCCACCTTTGGAATCACTTTCAGCCACTCTAGTGGTCATCATTCCTCTGCTAGCAGTACAAAGATGTGTCCGGCTCGCCTCACATCAAGTGAAAACCTGTTGGAGGTATAATGGATCCCAAGATAACTACTGTGGAGAAATAAATGCAGGGTGTGGTGGCTTGCCACTGTGATCCCACCACTTGGAGGCTGAGGCAGGAGTTCAAGGTCAGCCTGAAATAGGTCTCAAAAACAAAACACAGAAGGAAGAAAACTATATTGTAATATGTTAAAATATCTTCTTTGAGGACTTGGGAGATAGATTGGTGGGTAATAGATTTACTGGGGATCTCATTTTGGATCCCCAAGACCAAGCAGAAAGCCAGACATGGTGACATGCACCTGTACTCCCAGCCCTGGGGAGACAGAGACAAGAGGATTCTGGGAACTTTCTGGCCAGCCAGTCTAGCCAATCAATGAGCTCCAGGTTCAGTGAGAGATCCTGTCTCAAAACATAGGACGATAGAGAAAGACACATGATGCTAACCTCTGGGTTCCACATGTGTGTGTACAAGTATTTACACCAACACTCGTGAGCATGTGAACACACACCATTTTCTTCTGCCTAAAATCTTTTTCTTTTCTAATTTTGAAATAAATTAAATAGTCTTATGGTCAATTAGCACTATATCTACTGTGCTCAATTGCTTAATTGGCCATGGGGGCAAGACACTGGGACACCATGAAAGAGACATCACAACAGACACTGAGGTCAGCACTGATGCAGTTGCCATGGTGACAGAGAGCTGGAACCGATGAGGAAGGTGATGGGGATCCAGGAGAGAAATGACACTGCGTTCCTCGTTCCTCGTGGAAAGGGAAGGATGTAGGGTGGGAAAGGAACAGAAGGCCAGCAAGCAGAGAAGCACCTCAGCCTCCCGAGTCTCATGCAGAATAAATGAAGGTCGAGATTCAGAAACTAATTGGAGTCATTTGCAGCCTAAACGGAGCTCCTTCCTCATCCCTCCAATGGGACAACCCCACTGAGGGGAAGCGGGCATCCAGAACACTTAGCTTCCAGGAGCTTGCTTCCTGCCAAGAACATTGCTGCTAAATGAGCTCCCGGGAGAGGCCCTCATGCCAGGCTGGTGACAAAGGCATTCTGGAACGCCTGAGCTAGGAGGGCACAGGAAGCCAGCTCTTAAGATGCTCCTATAGCTCTATCCACTATAGGCAGACGACCCGGATGGCGCTGAATGCATGGTGCGGGAGCCCCGACACCTCGGCTAGAGCAGGGACACTGCCGGACCGGAGGCGGCTACCAACTCATCATTTCTCCAAAGATAGGAGCCAGCAGCTGGAAAAAAGGGGAAGCAGTTCCCAATTAAAGAACCCGTCAACCTGCAGTGGTGCCACAGGCTTCCCGCTCCCCGGGGATGGCCCTGCAGGCGAACGCACTTAGGCTCTTTTCCCTTAGTCTTTGTTAGAAAGCTGGGTCAACATTCACTGCCTCAAGCCTGTCCTCAGCCCCGGGGCTCTGCCCCCTACACAGCGGAAGAAAGCATAGATGGGGGCTTCACACATCCTCCTCCTACAAATTAAGAATGCCTTCCGTGAATCCTAGGCGACTATCTGAGCTCCTGTTCCTTCTGTTCCCCAGAGAGGCCAGGGGATTTGCTGACGAACATGTATACTGTCCAGGTCTTGAGCAGCTCAGTCTCCAGCATCACCTGGGGCATCTGAAGAACCACTTCTTCAGGGCTCCTGACAAGCAGGTGTGGGGCAGCCTGGGATTCTGCATCCCCGGCATGGTCCCAATTGATGCTGATGCTGGCCTAGGGGACCAAGATGTGCAAACACCAAAATCCACATCCAACCTTCCCGGCCACTGATTTCTTGCCCATCCCCCAAGCCCTTGTGTTTTTGCTGCTCCTTCTAATTTTCCTGACTTGACTTTTAACCTGCCATCCTATCAAAATCCTTGTTTCCTGTAAGCTGGATGCAGCCAAGCACCTGTGGCCCTCGCCCCACTGCATCCCCACCCCGTTCAGGCCCATTTAGATCTCACCTCATCAACAAGAGGGAACCACTGGATGCAAGGGGGCCATTGCCACAGCAGGTGCTTACCAGGATGACCAAAGGGCTCTTCTCTCCTGTCCAGTGAGGGACTGGTGCATCGGAAGTCTTGTATCCCACAGGAAGCCTCTATACACATCAGGACACTGCCACCGCCATCGGGGCTTGGCTTTTTGTTTTGTTGGGGCTGTCGTTTGCTCATTTGTTTTATTTTGAGACAGGGTCTTTCTGTGTTGCAAGCTGGCCTTGAACTTGTGGAAATCCTCCTGTTTCAGATTCCCGAGTTTTGGATTATAGGCATGCACTGCCCAGCACCTTCTGTTTTTTTGTTTGTTTGTTTGTTTGTTTGTTTGTTTTTTCTCAGAAGCCCAGAGAGGACACCATAGAGAGTTAAGTCACTGCTCATGACAAGCTAGATGGTCCCCAATTCTATTTCGTCTAGTTTTTCTTTTTCTTTCTTTCTTTTTTTTTTGGGGGGGGGGCAGGTTTTTATGTTGCCCAGGCTAGCCTAGAATCCACTATGTAGCTGAGGCTTGAGCTCTGCAACCATCTTACACGTGCTGACACCTACCACCATGCCTGGCTCTTGGCAATCCTTTAACCTTGATTTAGGGAGTATGGGAAATCGGCCATAGTTCGGGCGTAAAGGTCTGAGCTGAAGACAATGTCAGGGGTAGTAGGGGACAGGGCTTCTCTCCAGGGTGGGCTCCCTAAAAGATGCACTTCCTATCACCCAGCCCTAGACAACACCAGATGTCTGTGGTCAGAAGAAAGAACAGAGACTTAGGAGCAAGCCTCTAGGATGGTCGCCACCATGTCCTTCAAACAGATGCCCATGGGATTGTGGGAGAATCTCAAGGCTAATATATTCAAGCTTATAAAACTGTAAAGCCCATGATCTCTTCCCTTTCTAGCCTCAGGATCAACACACTGAATTGTCCCACTCGCTAAGACAGTGGCTCTCAACCTGTTTGGGGTTTTATATCGGATACCCTGCATAGCAGATATTTACAGTACGATCCATAAGAGTAGAAAAGTATAATTATGAAGTATCAATAAAATAATTTTGTGGTTGGGGGAGTCTCTACAATATGGGGAATTGTACTAAAAGGTCGCAGCATTAGGAAGGTTGAGAAGCATTGCCCTACAAGGCCTGCTGGGTGCTGCACCCATCAGCGGGCCCTGAGCCAGCAAACAGGGTGGAGAGAATACCACTCTGACATCATCTCTGAAACCCATCATTTCCAGGCTGTGTGACCAAGTCATTTCAAAGCCCTCTCTGGGCCTCACTTTTGTCATCACAGGGTAAATATCTGCTATGACTACACATGTAAGGTGTGGGGGGCATTTGGACATTTGGTGGGTGCATCTCTGTTGAAATTATCAGGTGGCACTGCTCAGTCAACTGGGGAGGGCAAAGTGTCACAGCCCAGCAAAAGGAGCAGAGATCTAATTAGAAGGCACCTCAACAGAAAGCCAAGTGTGGTGGCCTCCACCTATCACCCCAGAACTGAGGGAAGGAGACCATGAGTTTGAGACCAGCCTGTGCTCCAGAAAAGAACCTGTCTAAAAAAAAAAAAAAAAAAAAAAAATTAGGGCATGAGATGTTCAGTTGATGAGGTGTTGTTGAACAAGCATAAGGACATGAGTTCAGATCCCCAGAACCCACGTACAATTAAGCATGCTAGTATAAGGAGGAGGCAGGTACAGGAGGCTCCAGGGGGCTTCATGGAGCTTGCTAGCCAGTCAGCAGTGAGCTCCACCTTCAGTGAAAGACTTTTTCTCAAGAAATACAGTAGATCCGGCAGAAGAGGGCTAATCTGAACTTCCAGCCTACACACACACACACACACACACACAGTGGGAGGAGGCAACAGACGTGGCATTGTCACCGCAAGAACCCTGAGCTCAGCAGCTTTTCTCACACAGCATCACAGCAAACAGGTCAGGTCTCAGCACAGAGAAGGAAGGGCGAAAAGTCCTCATTAGTTGAGCTCTGGTCCCTTTGGAATCCATCCGTGAAAACTCAGCATTAACAGGAGCAATCATAATGGCCACCGTGCACTCAGCAATTGCGGGAGCAATGCCAGTGTGTCACAGATACCTGCTCTTTAATCTTTAAGGGACTCCTGTAACTCGGGTGCTATGACCACACCCACGTCTCAGAAGAAAGGAAGCCTAATCAGGGGGTCACATGTGAGCCTCGAGCTCCAGCACTGGAGTCCGGCAATCACTACAGAGCCCCTCAGGGAGTTCTGCACAGCAGATGCCATTTGTTTGCCTCGGGGATCCCCAGGAACAATTGGGTTTCGATATATTCCCGCTGGAGAAACAGCAGGCAAACATGGCCTCTAACTGTGCCTCTACGAGAGGAGGGAGACACTTCCCGGAGGAGGAAGCTTCTGCAGTCTAAGCCCCTAGGGTACGTTAGGCAGACGGTTTGGGCCAGATGATGCCCATGGCACCCTCATTTGTGACAGCATTGCCACTAGAGTACCCTGTCTTGTGCTATGGAATCCTCTGTCCTTTCCCTGGCGCATTCTCTATGTCGGGTGCTGGGCTGAGTGTTGTCACACTGGCTGAGTCATTCCCAACTCACTCAGCCCAGAGGGGCAAGATCTAGGTCAAAAGTGGAAGTTGAGAGTTTACAAGGTTGGCGAGAGAAGCTTCGAGGGGTAGGTACTACTCAGCCTCCTAGGGGAAGAGGTCAAGGAAGGCCCAAGGGGATACCAGGTGGGAACAGCCCTGGGGCAGCAAGGCAGATGCTTTTCAGGGCAGGGGGTTCCTACGTGTGTACATGCATGCATGTGTGTGTTCATGTGCATGTGGAGTCCAGAGGACAACCTTAGCTGTCCTTCCCTCAGGTACCTTGGTCTTACTGTTTGAGACAGAATTTTCCACAGGCCTGGTGACTCTGAGTAGTGAACTCCAGACCTGTCTCCAGAGATTATAAACACACACCATCGTGTCCAGCCGTTGTCAGGTGAGTTCTGAGGATCAGGGGGGTCCCTGCCAGTCCACTGCAGATGCTTTTCTGGAGTTTCACATTCCTCAGAACTCAAAAGGACCCAGTAAGGTCATTGCAACCATCATTCCATTCCCCAAAGGGAAACTGAGGCACAGCAAAGTTAGAGAGCCTGCTTGGGGGCAAAGAAATATAGTAAGTGACAAAACCCAGCTTGGATTCTAGCCTCTGGGCTCTTGATCTCAGCACCACACAGGCATGTCCCCAGCACCACAGTACCACATGCAAAGGCCCTGGTGCCCAGCAACAGGACTTCCCCATGGACAGCCTATAGCTCTGAGGCAGAGGGATGCTCAGCCTGGCTTCTGCTCACCAAGGCAGTGCCTCGGCGAGTGACTTCATGGTGCCTTGGGTATCAAGGCTGGGTAGCTCTGTCCTCATGTAGCTGACTGGCAGTTGAGACCACAGACTCAACCTTAAAGGGTCACCCTGATGTCAGCCTTAGCTGAGCATGGGGCTCAGGTGGCCTCTGTCAACCCTTCGGACACTAATGAGGAATTGGCCTGCATCCACAATGCACCTGCCATCCTGTGTATGTCCTTGAGGCAGCCTTCCTTGCATGCCCTCAAAGTCTGGCCAGTTTGCTAAAGCCAGGACCAGAGTCTCCTGGCAGTAAAACCAGGACACAACTGCCCTTACAGGACAAACCACCCGGCAGTGTCCCACATACAGCCCGCTACATTCACCGAGCCACACTGAACATTCTATTTTTAAATCCATCCCCAGACTCTGGTTCTATTGATTCTGTTGACGTGTTTTTATATCCCCTGTCTTGTTCCACCACGTACACGGAAATGCTCGAGGCGAGTTTCAAATGTGTAACCAGAGACAGTGAACAGAATGGAGAGGGGACGCATCGAAGGCGAGGATGAGAGGAAAACGCTTTTTTACGTCCCAGATGTTGGTGCTGCGTGGTTTGTTTGGGTTGGGCTGCTTCCTGGGTTTGGGCTTCCTAGTAGACAGAGCAAGAAAGAGAAAATGTATCTATTAACCAGATGCCTAGGGCCCATGAAGGAAAAATCATTGTTTAAAGGAAAAGAAAGAGAAGGGGGTTAGGGAGAAGGAGGGAGAGAGAAAAAAAGAGATGAGAAAGGAGAGAACGAAGAGGAACAGGAGAAGGGGAAAGGGAGAGGAGGAGGAAGGGGAGGAGAGGGAGGAGGAGGGAGAGGAGAAGGGGGAGGAGGGAGATGACAGAACCACAGTCATAAGAAAGCATCCTGAGCTGGGCGTGGTGGCGCACGCCTTTAATCGCAGCACTCGGGAGGCAGAGGCAGGCAGATCTCTGTGAGTTCTAGGCCAGCCTGGTCTACAAAGTGAGTCCAGGACAGCCAAGGCTACACAAAGAGACCCTATCTTTAAAAAAAAAAAAAAAAAAAGAAAAAAAGAAAAAAAGAAAGAAGAAAGAGAAAGAAAGAAAGAAAGAAAGAAAGAAAGAAAGAAAGAAAGAAAGAAAGAAAGAAAGAAAGAAAGCATCCTGGCCCATGCCACACCCCTCAATCCCCACAATGTCCCTGCAAGAGCAGAGATGTCCCATTTGCTGTTCCGGGAGAGGCAAAGAGCGCATTAATCCAGGTTGCCGGGCAAGAAAGTAGCCAAATTGGAAATCTACCAGGTGTGCTTGACTCTAAATCCAGGGCTTCCCCAGCTGCCTGCCCATGCCCCGCCCCCAGCCCCCAGCCCCCAGCTCATCCCTTAACAGGGAAAACACCCAGAAAACTGATCTTAGCCTGTCATCCTCTGGTCTTCATCCATTTATTCCATCCAACATAGTAGAGATGCCACTGAGCTAGCCCAAGTCACCTGAAGCAGGCTCATATACATCGGACTTGGAGATCAAAGAGCTGTTTTGAGAGTTTTGCGCTGGGATTATCACTGTAAAATGCTGAACACTCAACCCTTTGTCTCCCACAGCAACGGGAGGGAGCAGCGGTGCAGATAATTAAAAACGCATTTATATTTGGCTCCAGAATTTGTTTTTGTTCTTCTGTTTGGGTCTGATGTTCCGGGAATTCAGAGTGACTTCATAATCCTTCTGGGCAAAGGAAAAAGGAAAAAGAAAACATCAAATGCCTGCCTTGAGAGCAACTAGAAAACTGTCCCGTACTCAATCGCAACTTTGTCAAAGTCAGCCAATGTCACCTCCACACTGGAGGCAAAGGCACCCAGCCAAACAGAGCTGCAGAATAGATGTTTTAACTTCTATGTTTTTGGGATGGTCGTTATGCAGCACTGGGTGACTGATACACCCCAATCCTGCTGTTGAGAGGCCTAAGGCCTCCCCAATATTGCTACAAAGTTCTGTCACTTTGCGGGCTATGTTTGTATGGGAGGAGGTTTATGAATGTGTGTGCACGTTCATATACATAAGAATTGATGAGTGTGCGTGTAGACACCGGGGATCAATTTGCAGTGTTGTTCCTAAGGCATTGCCCACCTATTTATTTATGTATTTATGTATTTATTTATTGAACGTCATTGAACCTGACATTCACTAAAAGAGCCAGCAAGCCCCAGGACCCAGCAGTCTCAGCCCTGCTCCATCCAGGATTACAGGTGTGCTCCACCACGCTGGGCTTTTTATGCAGTGCTGGGCATCAAGCGTAGACCCCTATACTTGCATAGCCACCATTTGAGCAGCTGAGCCACCTCCTTGGCTCCTCTCACTCCTGATTCCTCCACCTTGCCCCATCTCCTGTTCTAAACTATTCTTTTCCAGGCCCTGAACCTCAACTCCTGCCCCACCCCGACCCCAAGCTCATAGCCTCCCATGTAATTTACAAGGTTTTTTTGGTTTTGTTTTTTGTTTTTTGTTTTTTGTTTTGACATAACAGATTGGACTAAAGATCGGGGGAAACCAAGGACAGGAGACAGTGGGGAGGTCTGAAGATCTTGAGTGACTTGGAGCTGAAGATGAAAAAATCCACTTTCTCTTAAAAATATTTATTATTTTATTTTTAAGTGTGTGTGTGTGAGCGCGCGTGTGCGCATGTGTTTGCATGTGTACATGCATGCGCATGTGTGAGTCTGCAAAGGTGAGAGAAAAATGGTGGATCTTCTGAAACTGGAGTTAGAGGTGCCTGTGAGCTGCCAGGCAAGGCGCTGGGAACTAAACTCAGATTCTCTACAAGAGCAGCAAGTGCTCTTAGCTACTGAGCCATCTCTCCAGCTCAGCATTCCGCTCTGTTGTTTTGTTTCGTTTTGTTCGTATGTTTTTGTTTTTCAAGGCAGGGTTTCCCTGTGTAGCCCTGGCTGTCCTGGATTCTCTTTGTATACCAGGCTGGCCTTGAACTCACAGAGATCCACCTGCCTCTGCCTCCTGAGTGCTGGGATTACAGGCACGCGCCACCACACCCTGGCTATATTCCTTGTTCTTAAAAGTTGCTCAGCCAGCGACGGCGTCCTCCTTATGTGTCTCCCCTCTCCCTCCCAGCTCACCTCCTCTCAGTCCTCCCCTCCCTCCTCCTCTCCCTCACCTCCCCCTTCAGCTCTCCACACCTCACAGACCCATGCTCACCTAGGTTGGTGGTTCAGCTATCTCGCATTCGCAGACCCGTCATGCTCGTCTGGGTCTCATCTTTCACTCATTGGAATATTCTCTGAAAACAGCTTTCCCTAAAGGCCTCCGACACCAGGTGTCAGTTATCGGTCACACTCGGCAGCCCCGCATGGTGAGGCATGGGGTGGGGGTGGTGGGGGTGGGGGGGGGGGGGGGGGGGGGGGTGTGGTTCACTCCAGTGTTTGTACTTTTATTTCTATTTCTTTCAAACCAGCCCAATCTCAGCCTCCGGCACAGGCCAGTGTGGACCCGAGACACGGTGTGACCTTTGAGGCGTGTACAGATGCAGCTCTCAAGAGGAACAGAACCTATAGAATGAACGTATGTTACAAGGGACTGCAGGCAATCCAGATTGCGTCATCCAACAATGGCTGTCTATAAGCTAAACAGGCTTGACAACCTGGATGCCTCAGTGAACCAAGCCTTCAACACAATTTCCCTTTTGGGATATACCCTGCCGGGCCCTCCCAGAAGCCTGTCTCTTAGTTGATTCCAAATCCAACCAGGTTGACAACCATACCAACACACACACACACACACACACACACACACACACACACACACACACA
>OU015754.1:73341718-73362936 GCA_907169655.1 Acomys percivali | reverse complement strand
CACACACACACACACACACACACACACACACACACACACACACACACCAGCAGCAGCAGCAGCAGTCTTTCCTTCCCCAGGGACAGCTACCAGCCCCGGGCTAATTGTTGGTGTGTGAAACAACTTGCCACACACAGCAGTGCACACGGCCAAGCCTGATTACTGCAAGTTCCACTCGGCCCTGGATCCCAGTAATTGGCACCTTCTCATTAGAGCCTTTGTGGAGATGTAACAGTGTATGTTGGGGGTGGGGGGAGGTGCAGCCGCAAGGCTGGGAGAGCCACACACCGGTGCCTGCTTCTTCAGGCTGCTCATGTGGAAGGCGGCACCGAGGCAGGGAGACGAGGCCTCTCCGGAGTGGACTCGGGCCAAGTGCTGCTCAGGACTCTGAGTGATGAAGCAGGAGCCTGTAGTAACCACTCTACCTCGGCTGGAAGCGACGCAGGTCAGGTCACTGCACCTTCCATGGGAGGATGCTGGCATCTTAACAGTGGTGATAATTGGCTCTAGCCACCTTCGAGATCGCGCATCCAGGCCCCAAGAAGAGGATGTAGACAACGTCCATCTACCCATCCACCTGCCCATCCCTATGTGCTTTTAATAAACACCCCTCCTCGGGACATTTGTGTATACCATTCCCATGGGCTGGAACGCTTGGTGCCTCAGGCATCCACGAAAAGGGACCCGTTTCATCATTCAGCACTTAGCTCCAATGCCAGCTCTTCAAAGAGACCTCTCCTGGGCCGTCTACACAGACTCGTTCAGCCGCCTACTTAGTAGCTTTTGCTGTCATCTGTGATTTTTACTCCTGCACTTGGTTACTGTTGAGTCCCCCTCCCCAGTTCAGTCCAAAGAGAAAAAGCCCAGATCTGTGGCTGGGCACGCTGTAATCCCAGGGTTCAGGATGCTGATGGAAGATCATGGGGTCCAGGTGAGCCTGGGCTACACAGAGAGACCCTGGTTGGGGGCTGGGGAAGATGGGTAGGAGAAAAGAGAAGCTAGAACGGAAGGAGATGGAAGGAGAGGGGAAAGAAGAGAAGGAAAGAGAGAAGGGAGCCTCTGCCCTCCTTCCTTTGAGTCCGAATACCTAGAATATTATGAGACACAAAGGCAGGCACACAAGTAAAAGAAGCATTAAAAGAAGCATTTGCTGAGCACCAACTGTATACCAGCCCCCATGCTTGGAAATTCCTAGGGTAAGACCTGCAAGTTCTCTGCCCTCTGGCAGCTTATAGGCTGCTGCTATGGGTCGAGGGACTTGTTCTCAGTGGGACAGAGGCAGGAATATGGCCCCAAGGGAGAGGCTGGTGGTTCCAGACAGGCTTGCACCTGAATGAGTTGGGATGTGGCATGGGAATTCCGAATGGTGGAGAATCCCAGGAGAGGTGTCAACATGGCTCACACCCTGATGGTCAACCAGAGGCGACAGGTGACTTGGTGGTTTGAAGACAAGGAGGGTGGCATATCCACATTGTCCTTCAAGATGATTCCTCGGGCAATGGGATCGTGAGTGTGTGGGCAGGGCTAGCAGGGGTGCAGGTGAGAAAGAGAAAGGAGGAGCAATAGGTGACAGCAGATAGGAAAAACAGGGATGGAGCGGGGGACATCTGCAGGAGACCGTTTTTTGCCTCTGGCCTTCTCTGTCCTCAGATGCTTCCCAGCTGTGGGGACAACAGAGCCTGGTGGCTTGGGGACAGAGATGAGGATGGGGAGACTTGTGTGCATAGAGGGAACAGGTTGTCTTCCGAGAGGTGCCATGGAGGGAACTTACAACCTCTCGCCTCCCAGACAAGGAAACAGGTCCAAAGAGAAGAAGACGTTCTTGTATCTGTCAGTAAAAGCTGTGCTTGCTGCAGTAACAAACATCCCCTGGTGTCAGTATGGATTAAGCCATGGGTTTAGTTCTCATTGATTTAACACAGCTGAGACAACCTTCCCCCCCCTTCTTCTTCCTCCTCTTTCTCTTCTTTGCCTCTTCATCTTGTTCTTCCTCCCTCCCCGCCCCCATCCTCTTCTTCTTTCCCCCATCTTCTCTTCCTCCTCATCCTGCAGGAACCAGCCTTCTGCAGCACACTAAGGCAAAGGGGAGCAAAATCCCTGTGACACTCACTCACCTGCCAACTCATTGGCTGAAAGTAGCCCAAGCTCCACCCACCCCTAAGGAAGCCAAGAGCAGTCTTCCCAGTGCCTGGAGGGAGGGAAGAGACCAGGAACAGGTTGTTCAGGGCCCCTCCCCGCAGAGGTACCCAGCCTTGGGCATCGTAATAGGATTCTCACATCTTACAGCCAAGAACAGGACATTTCTGCTCTTAGGAGCCTTGCCATGGGACCTGATGTTTCTGGACACTATGGCTCAAAGAACTAGAATGTGTTGGCCCAGGCCCCTGCTCTGGTAAGAGGTGGAACTGGGGAGTGGGGCTCAAACTTCCTCCCTCTAGAGAAAGAGAGGCTGAGAAGAGATGGTTCTGACCTCCTTGGGGGTGGGGAGCTATCAGTCTTCCCTATGTCCAGCTGTTCCCACTGGCCAATGCAGCCAGCTTCTCTTCCTGCTCTTGGGGGGGAGGGGTGGGGGAGGGGTGTTGAACCACATGGGAAGAATGAATTTGATCATCACATCTGTCAAGTTGGTGCAGGGTGAGAAACAAATGCTATGTCCTTGCCAGGTGTTTTGATTGAAAAGAAAAGGTGCAAAGCCCAGAGTCGCACTGCCTCCAGAAGAAGGGACAAGGCTGGCCAACTGGAAAGTGACAGCTTCAAGCCAGCCCTCCTGTAAATTGCATCGCAGCCACGCCCCTGAGTGGTAGCGCAGCTGGAAGCAATTAAAAGGAAGCTTACTACCTCCAGGGCCTGTCCTGTCAACACGTTCACCCAGAGAAGGGCAGCCCCTGCGCCCCTTGCCTGACACAGCCAGACCCTATGTCCTTAAGAAGACAGGTGGGACTAAAGGGTTTGTGTGCAGCCCTGCTCACCTGCCGGGCACCTGCCACCTCTGCCTCCTCTACCTACCCCTGTGAGGCTATTGCTTCCAAGTTGAAATATCCAGCTAAAGCTCAGAAAGTTAACAAAACTCACACATCTCAGGAAGATCCTAAAGCGAACAGGATTCCTAAGCCCCACCCACTCACTTTGGTTTCATAATCAGAAGCAATGGCTGGGGAGAGGGGACTCTCTGACCAACAGAACTGCCTTCAAGGCAGGCAAGGTGGCTGCAGGAGGCAGCAGTGACAGAGCTCCTGGGCTTCTCCCCCCCCCACCCCCCGCTGGTGGAAAGCCGGCAGCTCTGGGCTGCAGTCACTTCACAGTCCCCACAGAGACAGAGAGCTCTCTGCAGCGCCCCCAAAAATCCCTCCTGGTGAAAAGATGAACTGGACACCCTTAGAGCATGGAGAATGCACACCTGTGTGAGAAGTCTGACCAGAAACTATCCCCATCCTACACCTGGGGAAACTGAGGCTCGGGGAGCACGGTGGCGTATGCTCAGTAATACAGCTGAGAAGCCGATGTTGGTCTGATCAGCAAGTCCTAAACGCTTGACCCCTGGACCCCTGACCCTGCATCCCAACTTTGACAGTGGCCTACCCTCAACCTGAGGATGTATTTCCCCATCATCTTAGGGCAGGTTAGCCATTGTATCAAAAGCCCCAGACAGCTGCCAGACCCTGAATGTCAAGTGTCTCTCTCGGCATTACAGTGGTGGGCCTGGGCTTATCAAAGGGGAAACTGAGGAAGAGAGAAGGGGACAGGACTCAGTGCAGGCCAGTGGTTGCTAGGACCTCCACTGGAGTTCAGACTGTGTCTCAGTGGGCACTCCTCCTGCAGGCGGCAGGCTGTGTTGTCCTAGACTTCCCTGGATCTATCCCTCCATCTCAGTTCTACTGAGCTCACACCTTTGTACTCAGGGTGGCCACACTGTTCCCTGCCCACCCTGTGCCACCTCGAGCTGCTTGGTCAGGTGAGGTGGAAGCTCCAGGGCAGGCTGAGCACCTGCTGGTGCAACTGCTGCTCTCAGTCCTTCCCCGCCCCCTTGGTCATTAATAGGCATCATGGCCAAGAAGCTACTGGTGAATGCTGGGCTATTAGTGGCGGCTTCAAATGAAGAGGCCAGGGGATAAAGAGAGGGGTGGCTGGGTCAGGGCTTAGCCTGGGTGAGGCCAGAATAAACCAGGAGAGGCCACGGAGATGTGGGAAGAGAGAAAGGCAGGGCTACGATTTCAAATCTGTTATTCTTGCTGGAGATGTGGCTCTGAGCACTCAGCAGCACACACAAGGCCCTGAGTTCCAGCCCTGGCACCCAGCAAACACAGGCACATGTGTGACCCCAGGTGGGAGGTGGAAACAGAGCAGAAATTCAAGGTCATTCTCAGCTACATAGTGAGTTCAGGACCAGCCTGAGCTACACTAGACCCTGTCTCCAAAGTATAAATAAATAAGGATTTGAATCAGAAATATCACCCAGGGTACATTCCTGCTGAAGCTGGGACCGTGAACCACACAAGCTAAGTGAGGAGTAAGTGCAAAGGTCCTGTGGTAGAGAACAGTATGGAAAAATCTGTAAGGGAAAGAAAGTGGAGGGGCGATGTAGGCCACGGCAACCATGGCAACCTATCTTCTACTGAGTTCCACAAGGAATCTGTAAGTAGCTGAGTGGCAGGATCCTATCGCCAGGCTGCCCCTGCCACCCCAGGTGACGTCACTTCCTCAGCACGGCTTGTGGTTGCCATCCTCCTAGTGAGTACCCCCATCATTGCTATGCTGCTGGTTGAGAGGGGGGGCGGATTGTGGCCTTCACTGTGGGTTCAGAGTGCTGCAGCCCAGAGCTTCTCTTGAAAGAGCCCTGAGAACTTCCTTGAAGGACAGCTGCCTTTCCCTACAACGAAGGCTCTAAGGCAACAGCTTGGGAGATAGTTTCATGCTGGCGCGTGGTGACCCCAGAAAGTCACCACCCACTTTACTCCCACAGCCACTCCATGGCAGGGTCCCACTGTTCTCCCATTTTTCAGAGGAGGTAACTGAGGCTCAGAAGTGCTACATCCCCGGTAGTAGTGGTGCACGTCTTTAATCCCAGCATTTGGGAGGCAGAGGCAGGTGGAGATCTGTGAGTTCAAGGCCAGCCTGGTTTGCAGAGCTAGTTCTAGGACAGCCAGAGCTGCACAGAGAAACCCTGGAGAAACAGAGATTCTGTAAGAGGCTGAGCCAATTCATACCAGCGGCAGCTCATTCATGACATTAGAAACTGTTTGAAATCAGCCCGAATGGGAGAGTTCCTACCACAGCAAGGGCCGGGGTTGCCCATCAGGCTTGCCGGCTCACACTCACGGCAACTGGATCTTTCTCAGCTCTCAGCCATCGCCGTGTCCCTGTAGTGATGCCATGGCTGCCTCAGTGTGCACGGGGTTGTCCTGTGTTGCTCTCACAGCAGCAAAGTGGCCCACCAAAGCAGATCTCAGAACATTTACCCATCACTGAGCAACATGTGACTGGGCACGGCTGTGTGTGTAGTGAGTTCCTTAGAGTGATTGTATATGCAGTAGATAATGCTTGGCTAATGAGGAGACAAATTATATATGCATGTACTATATTAGATAGATAATTTATGCCTGACTGAACCTTACGCAGTTGCTGCTTTTTAATTGTTTGGGCCTACTAATAAAAGGTAATTTTGTATGGTTATATGTATGGGATGTATGGGTGAGTTGTGTGTGTGGTTTTATGTATGTGTTTGTATGTATGTGTGTGCATACCGTCTGTGGGCTTTTGTATGTATACATGTATTGTAATTGTGTGTATGTGTCTACGTATATGTATGTGCATGTACACGTATATGTGTATGTATCTGTGTGTATGTGTATATGTATGTGAACTCTTGTGTAAATACTTATAATTGTGTGTATATGTATGTATGTGTATCTGCTTATATGTGGATGTAAATGCTTCTATGTACACATGTATACATGTGTATATATATGCACATGTGCATGCATGTGTATGCATCTCTGTGTGTGTGTTGATTCAAATGCACCCCATTCTGAACATCAGAGAGAAAAAACAAGAGCCTTGGGCTCCCAAAACAATTCAACCACCCTCCAGCTGTGTGGCCCTAGCAAACAGCCTGCCCTCTCTGAGTTTGTTTGCCTGCTGTGACTATGAGGACATTGAAACTCACCTTGAAGTGTGCTGAAGGGACCTCAGGCAGGAGGACACAGCTCAGAGCTAAGGCCAGGGCAAGCCTTCCAGCAGCAGCCCCTGAGTGGCCCCTCTGTGGCTTCAGTCGGCCCTGGGGAGTCATGTGGAAATGCTGGGTCCCCAGAAGTCTCCCACTGTGGTTCCTAGCTCTCTCTTAGGAAGAAGCATCCCCACCCCAGGTCCCTGCAGCTCCCCCACGTCCTCCAGCTCAGAGGGATGAGGTACCAGCCGACAGGTGGCTCAGCCTTGGCTCAGCTCTGCCTCTGGCTGGGAAATGACCTGCTGGGCATCAATCAATAGGCAGTGACTAGCTCTTGTCCCTCTGAGGACTATCATCAGCCCCTGGTCACCTGTCCTGCCAGCAGACTCCCTGGGAAGGAGCCTTTGAGGGGGGAGTGGGCAGCATGTGAGTAGCGATCTGGACCCAGCGCTTCAGGGTGCGCCAGGCAGGCCGTGCGTGCTCTGGGCCTTGCTTTCCCTCCTATGTGTTTAGCTTAAAGATATTTTTAAAGTCAACTGACACTAAAGAGGAAAACCTGCCAGCCAAAGAGAGTGGTCTGGAGACAGGTCCCATGTACAAGACTCTTGCCTGGTTACCAAGCAACGAGAAGAGATTTACACTCCAGCTCTGCAGCTTGTGGCCAAGCTACTGAGCTTCCTCTCTGGTATAGTGGGACTCACACCAATCCCTGGGAGTTCCTGTGGAGATTTTTAATAAGAAAAGAAAAAAGCACATGAGGGTGAGCCCTGTCTTTAGAGTACTAACTACAGGCCCTGCCCCACCCTAGGACCTTAGCACCTCCATATCTTCCCACAACAGAGGAAGAAACTGAGGCTCAGGGAGGTTGAATGGCTTGCCCAAGACAAACGGTAAACTCACAGTACAGCTTCAGAGTTCACCAAAGACCAGGCCTGAGAAAGGTCTGAGCATGAGCAGAGTAGGTGGCTCAGTCCCTGGTGCCTACTAGAGCCTCATTATTAATTATTCACTCATTTTTCGTATGCTAAATAGACTCTCTGGGCTGGGCTTGGGCCTCCTGGATCAACCTCTGTGCTGTGGACTGAGCCATGGGCAGAGAGAAAGAGACGATGACATGGTATGCGTGCGTGCGTGCTTCCTGATAGAGGTTGGTGGCTGGTGTCTTCCTAATGGCTTCCTACTTTATTTTTGGAGCCAGGGTTTCTCACTCAACCCAGAGCTCACCAAATGGCTAGATGAGCAAGCTGCAGGGACCAACCTTTCTCCATCTCCCTGCCACTGGGATTCCAGGCATATGCCACTACACCTAAGTTTTACTTGGGTTCTGGGCCATCAAACTCAGGTCCTTGGGCTTGTGTGCCAAGCACTGTGCCTACTGGGCTATTTCTCCAGCCTCAGTGGTACCATTTAATGCAAACCTGAATCCTGAACCCATACTGCTCAAAATCCTTCTCTGTGTGGGGGCAGTTGGGGCTGTGGAGACCCAGGCAGGGGAGGAAGCAGAAAGGAGGTGGCAACAGCTCACAGGTGTGGCTCAGTCTAAAGAGGGACAAAGGACAATGGAGGAGGAGCCTCCAAGGCTATAGCAGGAAAGAGAAGGAAAGAACACCAGTTCTATCATGCGTGGGTACTGAATGCAACTTCTCCTTTGGCCAGGATACCTTCTGTGTTGACCTCAGGCAGGTGAACTGACCTCTCTGGACGTAACTCCATCATCAGTAAACTAGGGCTCTCAATGCCAACACTGGGAAGCTGCGATGCCTGAGAGCCCCTGGCACATAGCAGACGTTCCATAACGGGTAGCTGTCCTCATTTATTATTTTGCTTGGGCAAGCTGCTGCTTCTCAGCCAATTACAGTCAACCTGCTTCAAACTCAGCAGCTGTCAGCCAAAATCTGTCTGGCTGATCGCAGCATACCCAGTGGCTTTCAAGAGAGCCGGTTGGGTTTCACTTGCTGGTTATTGGCACTGCCTCCGACTGCTCAAATCCAGCCTGGCCAGCAGGTTTGTCAAAGGACCCATCACCGAACTGAATGGCACAGGCACACAGAGGCCAGTTGGCGCCTTCAGGCACGTCTTACAAACAGCCAGGTTTGCAGGTCTGCAAACTGCAGGGATTCAAGTTCTTTTCTCTGTCAACAAGGGTCTGGCTTGGACCCTGAGGTGGCTAGCCTGAAGGTGATGATGGCTGGGCACCCAGCTCCAAGTCTGTCCCCATGATAGAGACGCTGGTGGTACCATACTGTGGGGCGTGGGAAGCTGTAAACATGCCTGTTTCCTGGGACGTGGAGGAACCTCAGGGGACTGTGGGCAAATTGCCAGAGAGGCTCATGTCTGTTCTGACCAGACCCCACGTCCTGGAAGAGTTTCTGTCTCCCGCCATCATGCATGCAAAGATGCAGCACAAGATAAGAAAAAAGATCAGAAGAGGCAAGGGTAGGAAGGAAGTCACATGATCAAGGCTCCATCAGAGGGACCAGCAGGAGGCCTAGGAAACAGCACCAGCATTTTTGTTTGTTTGGTTGTTGGTTGGTTGGTTGGTTTTGGGGTTTAGGGTTGTTGGTTTTGTTTTCCCTCCTCTGCTGTGTGACCTTACAATCTATCTTGGCCCTCTCTGGCCTTCTTCTGCCTAATCTGAGAAACAGAATAATAGCAGTGGCCATGAAGCAAATAAGACCAAAAATGGCTGGGCTGGGCTCGCAGCAGTGCCTCGGTTTCAGCGGCCCCTCTAAAGAGTTGCTGGATAAATGTACCTCTCCCTCCTTTCTTGTTCCGTCTCATTTTCCCAAAAGAATGCCGAGTGAGATGTGTCCTGAGTGGCTACAGACAAATGCCGGTACGGCTAACAGCCGTTGTGTATCTAATCTTAAAGAGCATCGATCTCTAAACTGCCCGACCCTAACAAGGCAGAGGCGCAGAGCCAGAGGTGCAGAGCCACCGTCACTCAGCAACCCTCACCGGACCTGCTGGCAGCCCTGCACAGGTGATGGGCCACCAAAGGCAGCAGGATAAAGACACCTGCAAGATGGGTCAGGTGATGGGGGAGACATAACATGACCCATGGAGACAGCACCCTGTCTTCTGGGGAACATGACTGACTGTGACATGTTTTATAAAGAAGCTAATCTGCATGTTAGTGTGAACTCCTGTGATTTGTAAGTAGCTATGACACAGTGAATCCAATGGAAAATTACAATGGGCAAAGGAGGGAAAGGTATTCTTCAGGTTGGGATTTTGGGGCGCTGAATCCGACAGGTGGTGCATAGGAAGGTGTTCAGAGAGAGGAGTCTCAGGCTTCAACCCAGGGGACCCATTAGTCTGATGGCAGAGACATGGCTCTACCTTTGGCACTCTCCAGCCTGGCAGAAATGAAGATCATCCACAGAGACACCTGTGTCCATCAATCTATTAGACTATGGAAACAATGAATTCCCCTCCCCCGACTCCCAAAAAAGAGAGAGTTTCCCCCAGGAATCTTATGTTAGGAGAGGAAAAGCCTCAGCCAGCTAGAGGGGAAACCCCTCTGTCAGAGAGATGCTCTTCGCTAGGATAGTGGTTGCCTCTAAGATGGGCGGGTGGTAGGTGGGACCACACCTTGACCTAGACTGCATTCATCTCTCTCTCTCTCTCTCTCTCTCTCTCTCTCTCTCTCTCTCTCTCTGTCTCTCTCTCGCTTCTTCCTGACTGTGGATGCAACGTGACCAGCTGTCTCACTCCTGTCATCACGCCTTCCCCGCCATGATGGACTGTGAACCCTCAAACTGTGAGCCAACATAGACCTTTCCTCCTTTAAGTTGCTTCTGTCCGATGTTTGCTTGTTATAGCCATGAGAAAAGTAACTGATACAGGAAATCGGTACCAGGAGTAGGGCTGTTGCTTGGATAAGCCTGACCATGTAGTCCACAGGCCACTGAACTGGGTTGCAGAAGGAATGCAGAGGAGTTTGGAGCTGTAGCGTAGAGAAGCCCTGAAGGCCTGTAAGCAGACCTTGATGGGCCATCCTGGTGGAGTTTAGGAACCAAGAATGCCAAGAGAAATGGAGAGAGTGGAGGCTCATGGGGTTGGAGAGAAATAGTGAAGCGCTCAGAAACTGAACTAGAGGCCATGCGTGGCACATTCTCATTAAGAATCTGCCTATATGGTGCTTGTGTCCAGAGGACTTGTGTGAAGCTAAGTTTAAAAAGCTGAGGAGACAGCTCAGTGGGTAGAATGCTTGCTGTACAAGCCTGAGGACACGTCTTAGTCACTGTTCTATAGCAATGAGGAGACACCATGACCAAGACAACTTATAAAAGGAAGCATTTAATTGGGAGCTTGCTGACAGTTTCAGAGGGCGGGCCCATGATCATCACAGCAGGAAGCAGGCAGGCGTGTCCAGAACAGTGGCTCCAATCTTTATACCCTAATCAACAACCAGTCGGCAGAGACGGACACAGGGCCTGGTGAGAGCTTTTGAAATCTCAAAGCCTACCCCCACAGACACACCTCCTCCAACAAGGCCACACCTCCCAATCCTTCCCAAACAGTTCACCATCTAGGGACTAAGCATTCAAACATGTGAGCTGTGGGGGCTGTTCTCATTCAAACCAACACAGCGCCTAAGTTTGAATGCTTAGATCCCACATGAAGCTGGGTGCGTAGTGTCCTTATGGGAAAATGTAAGGAGGAGACTAGAGAGCCCCCCTGATCTTTCTGGCTTACACAGCCATAACAGGACTCTGTCTCAAACAAGGTGCAAGGTAAGGACCAACACCTGAAGTAGTTTTCCAAATTATGTGTGCCATGGCATGTGCACCCACTCCCCTCTCCCTCCCTCCCTCTCTCTCTCTCTCTCTCTCTCTCTCTCTCTCTCTCTCTCTCTCTCTCTCTCTCTCTCTCACACACACACACACACACACACACACATCATACATATAAACTCACAATATACATAAATACACAAGCAAGAATAGAAAGTTAGGACATAGTTTTAAAAGCAATGGACTGATTTGTTTGGAGTAAGAACTCCCGAGAAAAGACATCTTTCAGACTGCTCAGAGATTTATCAAGGTCTTCAGTGAGAAAGAAAGGAAAGTGGGACAGAAAGATAGTGGGGAGGGGCAAGGGGCAGTCCAAGCACGGAGGTGCACGCCTTCAATCCCAGCTTGTGGGAAGCTGAAGCAGGTTGATTCGTGTGAGTCTGAGGCCAGCCTGGTCTATATAGGGAGTTCCAGGACAGCCAGGGCTATCTCAAGAAACAAGAAAGAAAGCAACAAAGAGGAGAGGAAGAGAGAGGAGAGGAGAGGGAGGGAGAGAAAGAGAACTGAATAGTTTTTTTGAGGGGAGGGTCTTAGTTAGTGTTTCTATTTCTGTGACAAAATACCATGACCAAATGCAACTTGGGGAGGAAATGGTTTATTTGGCTTATACTTCCATATCACAGTCATCATCAAAGAAGCCGGGATAGGATCTCAAACAGGGCAGTGACCTGAGGGCAGAAGCTGATACAGAAGCCGTGGAGGAGTGCTGCTGCTTACTGGCTTGCTTGCTTTTCTTTTCTTTCTTTCTTTCTTTCGTTCTTTCTTTTTTTTTTTTTTTTTTTTTTGCTTTTCAAGACAGGGTTTCTCTGTGTAGCCTTGGCTGCCCTGGACTCACTTTGTAGACCAGGCTACCCTAGAAATCACAGAGTTCCACCTGCCTCTGTCTCCCCGCAGTGCTGGGATTAAAGACCTGTGCCAATCAAAAGGCTTCAGCCTGCTTTCTTATAGAACCTAGGAACAGGAGCCCAGGGTAGACCCTCCCCCATCAGTCACTAATTAGGGCTTGCCTACAGCCAGTCTTATGGAGGCATTTTCTCAGTTGAAGTTTCAACTGGCTCTAGCTTATATCAAGGTGACATAAAGCTAGCCAGGACAATTGACCCCTGATCAACTTGACACACCAACCCGTCACTGCTAAGCCATAATCTTTCCTTTCTTGTTCATCCCCAAACCATACATGAATATCAACATTACAATAAAAGCATTCCAAAAACTAAAAGTCCCACAGTCTTTAAAAATTCAAACACTTAAAAATTCGGTCTCTTTTAAAAATCTAAAGTCTTTGTAAAACTTCAAAAACTCTTTGAAAGTTCAAAGTCTCTCAACTGTGGACTCCTGTAAAATCAAAAATAAGTTAAATGTTTTTTTTTTCAAGAGGGAAGAACCAGGGCACAGTCACAATCTGAACAAAGCAAAACCAAACTCAAACAGCGTAAATAACTCAATGTCCAATGTCCAGGGTCCAGTCATGATCTTCAAGGCTCCTACAAAATGCTTCCATCACTTCTCTGGCCCCACCCTCTGCATCACACAGAGCTTGTCTTCCAAACTCTGGATAGCTCCACTCCACTGATGCTGCAGTCTTTGGTAGTCATCCCACGGTACTGACATCTCCAGAATTCTAGGGTCTTTCTGCTGCAACTGGTCTGCACTTTCACCAATAGCCTCTCCCGGGCTCTCTTTATGGCACCAAGTCTCAACTTCTCTGTATGATACCTTTAATTCTGAGCCTTCAATGGCTACTGAGACTGCGCCTTCACCAGTGGCCTCTCCTGGCCTCTCATAGTGCCAAGCCCCAGCTGCTCTCAATGACCTATTCATGTCTACAAAACCAGTACCACCTAGGTGACTCTTACACTATCAAGTTTGGCTGCTAGCAAGCTACAACTTTGGCCACCTCTAGAAAAATAGCTTTCATGTACTGACCTTAAAGAAACACTTCCCAGAAGACTTCCTCTCAGTAATGATGGTCTCTTTTGTTATTGCTGGGTTTCTTGTTGTTGTTGTTGGTTTTTAAAGACAAGGTTTCTCTGTATAACACCCTTGGCTGTCCTGGAACTCTTTTTAGACCCGGCTGGCCTTGAACTCACAGAGATCTGCTTGCCTCTGCCTCCCAAGTGCTGGGATTGAAGGTGTGTATCACCATGCTCAGCAGATAGTAGACTGTTCTTTTTTTTCTTTTTCTTTTCTTTTTTCGTTTTTTTAGTTTTTTGAGACAGGGTTTCTCTGTGTTATCCTGGCTGTCCTGGACTCACTTTGTAGACCAGGCTGGACTCGAACTCACAGTGATCTGCCTGCCTCTGCCTCCCAAGTGCTGGGATTACAGGCATTCTGGTAGACTCTTCTTAATAATAGCTGATTCTTCAGCCCCATTAAACCAGAACTCAAAATAACAAATGGCCCCATAGGTCGGTAAAGGATTATCAAACGTCCCTTTGAAACTTCACAAGCCAGGCCTCCATCATCTATAGTAATCTCAATTGTCTTATTTTCCAAGATGCCACAAAACAGCTTACCAAGCTTTGAACATTTAATGGCTTTTCCAGCTCAATTTTTCAAAGTCCTTCAGTGATCTTCCCAAAACACATGGTCAGGTATGTTACAACAATACCCCACTCCTGGTACCCATATCTGTGCTAGATAGGGTTTCTGTTGCTGTGATGAAACACCATGACCAAAGCAACTTGGAAAGAAAGGGGTTTATTTGGCTTACATTTCCATACCATAGTCCATCATCAAAGGAAGTTAGGACTGGAACTTAAACAGGGCAGGAACCTGGAGGCAGGAACTGATGCAGAGGCCATGGAAGAGTGCTGCTTATGGGCTTGCTCCCCATGGCTTGCTCAGCCTACTTTCTTATAGAACCCAGGACCACCAGCCCAGGGATGGCATCATCCACAATGAGCTGGGCCCTCCCTCATTAATCACAAATTAATAAAATGTCCTACAGGCTTGCCTACAGCCTAATCTTATTGGAGGCATTTTCTCAATTGAGGTTCCCTCCTCTCGGATGACTCCAGCTTGTGTCAAGCTGACAGGAGGCAAAAGACAAATGAACTCATCTGGCATCTGGCAAGGCGGGTGCCAGAGCAGGACTGATTGGTAGAGATCCCACCTGTTCTGCATTGAGGTAACAGGAAATGTACCTGAGAACAACGCTCCACCCATCAGGCATAAACGGACTACAACTTGTGAAAACACAAATAGATTTGAATAGACAAAGTTAGTATTGAGGATTCCACAGGAGGGGTCCCTGCTCACAAAACAAATGCCTGGGAAAGTGATGTCACAGATTCAACCATCAATACGTACAGAGGCCACTTTAGCTGTGGTGCCAACGGCTCATGCCATATCTCAAACTGGCAGTATAACCTGACGGCATTACACATGTGGTACTGGCTTGCTTTACAGGCATGAGAAGTGGTTCATAGGGGCTTGCTCTGAGATTCCAGAAAGCAGTTAAAGCCATGTGTAGCAGGATGGGAGTCCCTGAGAGGAAGCTCTGAGAGGCCGTTGTGGGAATCTGTGGATGTGATTCCCTAAGGTACAATGGAGACCCCGTGATGTTGGAGCTGCCAGGGCCATGAGAAATCTACAGGCATGGAATGGATTCAGTCCAAGAGAGAAGCTGTGCATGGGCTGCAAGCAGCAGAGACAGAAGGTCAGGGCCACCCAAGCCCTTTGGAGCCCAGATGATTCCATCATGAGTCTCAGATGCCTGACATGGAGCCACAGGATTTGGTGTTTGTCCTGTGCCTGCTGTGCCTGCATTCTCCCCTGCTGGAATGGAAATGTTCATTCTGTACCATTATACATTAGACATACGTGATTTGATTTAGTAGGCTCCCACAGTGTTGAGATTGCCTCGAGTCTCAGAAGAGACCTCAGACTTTGAACAGTGTTCAGACTGTTAGAGACTAAGGACAGCTTTGATAATAGGATGAATGCATTTTGCATGCGAGATGAACACAGGCATTGGGAAGTGTAGCGGAATATTATTTAAACAAAATTTTATTTGGATATCAAATTGACAAGGGGTGGGGCTGTGCTAGTTAATCACAGTTGTAGGCTTGGTGGGATTTGGAATCACCATGGAAACATGGGCATGACTATGAAGGTGTTTCCAGAAACTTAACTGAAGAGGCAAGGCCCCACCTGGATGTGGGGACCATTCACCTAGCTGTACAAAAAGAGCTCTCACTGAGCACCCTTCACCGCTTTATGTTTCCTAACTGTGGGTGCAGTGTGACCAGCTGCCTCACACCCCCATCACTGTAACTTCCCCACCATGATGGATTGCACCCCGGAACTGTGAGTCAGAACAGAGACTTCCTCTCTCATGTTTTTATCAGGTAATTTATCAAGGAGAAAGGTAATTAATACACTTTCCTCTCAGAAAGGCAGATGTGGGTGACAAGGAGCTGGCCCAAGCAGGACATGTACCAAGTGCAGAAGCTCAGTCATAGCAGTGTCAAGGGCACAGGGTGCCAGAGAAGCAGGACAATGTGGCAGCAAACAGAGAGGCCCAGCCTCCGAGGGTGTGGGCCAGGAGGACTCCCAGGGACTACATGGGCCACTGTCCCAACACATGGATGGTAAGTGAAGTCCTGCCAAGGGAAGAAGCTCAGTCAAGGTCCAGCAGCGGACTGGCACTGTGTCCAGATTGAGAAGGTAGTCACAGGGGACCAGGCTGTCATGGGAGGGCACCAGGAATCCACCTGAAGGAGAGACCCTGTGACAGTGACCCTTTTCTGATACCCTATCTAGCTGTGAGCTGGAGTCGGGTGGAGAAGGCTGTCTCCCAGCTGCCACTGCCCTTTGAATTAACCTTTAGACTCACAGATGAATGGCGCCATCCACCTGCCCCTTGGTGTCCTCATGCGGCTGGAAGGAAAGTGAGCTTGGCCCAGAGGAGACTGGTGTCTCAGAGACAGGATACACGTGGGTCCTTGCTGTCCACTCTGGCCCAGGGAATATGTTTAACACTGTTCAAGGTGGTTGAGCAGGACTCAGTGGGTGTCAGATCTTTGAGGTCCCTCTCCACTCAGAGAGGCCAGGAGTCACCATCTGTGTTACAAAGGGACACAGGGACTTGTCCCAACCACCTAAGCAGAGAAAGAAAGTCTAGAAAGTCAATCATCCAAGACAAAAAAGCAAAAGCAGGCAAGATCACATGCCTGCCTGGCCTCCCCGATGCCCCAGCAGCTGCCAGTTTGTATCTCTCACCTTTGGATTGCTCCCATTCCCTGAACCCCAACCTCACTCATTAACCATGCACTTTCTGTTCCCTCCTACCTTAAGGAACTCTCTCCAGATGCTGTGCACCCAGGACTACCTGGGAGTCTGCAGTGTTCAGGGGCAGGAGAGCCAGAGTACAAGGCTGAAGGGGCCCCGGTGCCAAGTGTCTGGGGAAATGGTGTAGGGGCATGGGCAGGGCCAGGGCCAGGGCCAGGGATGACATCATCCCTTGAAGCCAATGAAGGAAGGTTCTCTTGGCTGCATCCCTCCAAATTATGAATTGGGGTTGGAAATGCGTGCAAGTCACCACACTTAACTGACCAACTCCATGAACTTGTCATCAAGTGTCTCCACAATCCTTTCACTAGTGTGAAGGTGCACATCAGTCTGACACCTGGAGTTTCCCACAGTCTGCTTATCAAAGGTGGCATGCCTCAATTGTGTGTGCAGGTGTATGCGTATACAAGTGTGTGCGTATGCCCCAACTGTGTGTGCAGGTACACATTCAAGTGTGTGTGCATGCCCCAACTGTGTGTGCAGGTGCACATTCAAGTGTGTGCGCATGCCCCAACTGTGTATGCAGGTGTGCATTCAAGTGTGTGTGTGTGTGTGTGCCCTAACTGTGTATGCAGGTGCACATACAAGTGTGTGTATGCCCAAATTGTGTGTGCAGGTGTGCATACAAGTGTGTGTAAATGCACTAAGAGGCCACAGGACAATTCTGGCTGGTTTTTTTTTCCTTGAAATGCTGTCTACCTTGTTTTGTTTTGGGCTTTTGGTTTCTGTACATGTGTCCGTGCCTGTTTGTCTGTATGTGCACACAGGTTCCCTCAGAGGACAGAGGAGCATCAGATCCCATGCAGAACTGGAGTTACAGGCAGTTTTGAGCCATTGTATGGGTACTGAACACTGAACTCAGGCCTTCTGAAAGAGCAACACATGCTTGGAACCACTAAGATCTCTCCCCAGCCCCCACCTTACTTTTTGAGACCGAGTCTCTCACTGGCCTGAGGCTCACCCAGGAGGCTGGGCTGGCCAGCCAGTGAGCCCTAGGAATTTTACTGTCACTACATCCCCAGAACTGAAACTGCAAGCATGCCCTACCATTCTCTGCTTTGTGTGTGTGTGTGTGTGTGTGTATGTGTGTGTGTGTGTGTGTGTGTGTGTGTGTGTGTGTGTGTTTCCTAGGAATCAAATTCATGTTTACATGACAGCATAAATAGGCATTTACTCCTCATATTTCTGGGATAAAGACCATACCAAAAAATAAATAAAGACGATACCAAAGGTTGCCAAGGCTGCTGAAATCCAGCTTGTGGCTTGTGGCTGGCTGGCATCTCTCTGTGTCTTTGTGCTGCCTCTAGCTGCCTGGTTGTGTCAATGCCTCTTTCTCTACTGTCCGAGGACACCAGCAGCCTGCCCACTCCAAGGTGACCTCATTCATCTGGGCTCATGACGCATGGTGACCTTGTGTCTGTAGGTCCCAAGAGTTTAGGACTGAGTGAGAGGATGGTGGTGCAGGCGTTCTGGGTGCCTAGCTCTGGCCTTGTCTGGCCTGTCTGTGCCTCTTGCCCTTCTTTCCCTCTCTGAGCTCATTGTTGGCTCCTGTGATAAGAGACTCTAGATATACAGGCCCAACCCAAGACTCAAGGGCCAACAACAGAGGGAAAAATTCCATCCTTCACTGCAGAACCTATAATCCTCCAAGCTCCCTTCTGGGCTGCAGAGCCACACTAAGACCAATACTCTAGCAAGAGACCACACTTGAATTGGTCCAACCAAGCTCTGTAAGGTCCTAGAACAGGGCAAAGAGTGGATACTAGGATCCCAGTTCCCCCAGAGAATCACAACAGTTGCCAGAGTGCAAACAGTCAATGTCTGCCACACACAAGGGGACAGTTGAGCACTTGGGCCAGCCAGGAGCCAGCAGGAACAAAAGGAGCATATGGAAGTTCTATGTCAACCTCCTCAAGCCAGCAGCATTCCTGCAGGATGGGGTCACCATCTGGGTCCCTTGAATCACATTCTCATCCAGAGAACAGTGTGCTCAAAACCCTGCCCTGAAATCCTAGGGAAAATGATATTTAAAGGCACTTATTAAAGATACTCAGAAGGCCGTTCGAATGTCAAACAGCTGTGAGCCATCCCTAATTTGATGATCTACGTGTTAATGAACCCCAGACATGCAGATTAAACTTGCTTTAAATTGCACGTGGTTTTAAAAATGTATTTCTTTCCAGCATGTCTGGTGCAGAACGAGGTTAGCAAAACACCTGTGAGGCAGGTCCACTGATGCAGGGATGGAGCCTGAGTCCCTAATGGTTCTGACTCCAGCCTTGCTGCTAGACCAGGACCAGGGTGTAGCTCATCTGATGGAGTGTTCACCCAGCATACACAAAGCATGACCCTTAGCACTCCATATGCTGAACGTGGTGGCACGTGCCTGAGATCCCAACAGCACAAACTGGCCTCTTGGGGGCTCTTTTCATTCAGCAAATTCACCATGTTCCCCACACAGGACCCTTGCTACTGGACACCCCCGGCTACGGTGGTCAGTGTGCCCCCACCCTCTGTCACTTCTGCTGCAGAACCGGAGCCTTCCCAAGGTGACAGCATGACGGATTGAGAGTCCTGATCCAGGGGGAGATGAGGGAAGGAGATGGCCGCTTCCCTGTCACTCCTCGGCTATTTTTATTTCTTTCTGACTCTTGAAAGACGAGGGTCCTCTCAGTCATTCTCGGTGCTGACAGAGTCATGAAGTGTCCTGGATGCTTATCAGTGTCCTTGAAGTCTGAGAACCTGGGGTGAAACAAGGCTGAGCTTGGGAGAGGAGAGTTTGGGCTGCCTGACACAGGAGGCTTGGGGTTGGATACGAGGACTTGGAAAGGAAGAGAATTTGGGCTGGAAGATATGGGAAGATTTCAGTCATGACAGGCCGTGTGACCTCAGTGGACCTCCCGAAACCTGGGGTCACCCATCCTTAAAACAGCCGTGGCTGTCCCGGCCCTCCCCTTACTCTGAGATGGGAGGCAGGAACATGCATCCTTATGTTGCTAAACTCCACATGTCCCAACAGATGCCCAGGGACAGGTTTGGCCCTGGTGTCCTTAAAGGAACACAGTACCCTTGCTCCCCGTCTTCCTATAACCTCTTCCTACTGTGCCACGGGCAATCTTTCTACAGTGAAGGCGAGGACAGGCCAGGGCAAGACCACTAAGTCCCTGCCTCCCAGGCATGCGCACCAGACAGGTATGGCTCCCCTAAGGGTCTCAGTCTCTACTTTTGCCCAGCGGGGATAGCCATGCCTGAGTGTGGTGCGAGTGGCAGAATTCTGGTACATGTCACATTTGTGACTGAATACCTCCCATGATCATTCTCGGCAATAAGATCGTCATCTGGGGGAAAAAATCATGGACCCAGTGTCATGCTCGACTCATCTCTGTAAGGCCAGCACTCAGCAGGAAGAGGCAGGAAGATCAGGAGTTCAGGGTCATCCTCGGGTACATAGGGCGTCTGAAGCCAGAACAGGCTACACAAGGCATTGTCGAGAAAGGAAGGAAGGAAGGAAGAAAGGAAGGAAGGAAGGAAGGAAGGAAGGAAGGAAGAAAGAAAGAAAGAAAGAAAGAAAGAAAGAAAGAAAGAAAGAAAGAAAGAAAGAAAGAAAGAAAGAAAAAGGAAGGCAGTAAGGACCTCCCTGGGTGCTGACTTCCTCTAGAGGACACGGAAGGGTGCTCTGGGCCAGGGTCTCTGCTGCTGCCTTCCTTTCTCTGTAATCCCTGACTCTGGATTGTCTGGGTGAGCCCCCTTTCTATGTCATGGGGTGTTCAGGACCGCCACTTTATTCCTTGCCTAGGGCTGAAGAGTGGGTGGCTGAGACCATTCCTGGGGCCATTGGCACAGCAGAGGCTGTAAACAGGCCCCAGTCACCTGCTGCCATCTGCTGGGGACAGAGGCACGGAAACTGGTACACGCAGCCAGACACTGCCTCACCTCCCTTCCAACAGAGATGCTGGGGGGGCGGGGGGGGGGGGAGTTCTCTAGTCACTCAGAAGCTGCCTGGCTTGGTTTTGTCTGTCCCTCTTGTATGTGAAGTCACTGGAGAGGGCTGACCTTGTCAACCTTGCCATTCGATCCCAGGCACAGATCTGCACCTGCCTTGTCACAGTAACCCACTCAGATTTGCTGCCTCGGTCGCTGTGAAGCCCACTGACAGGAGAGGGGCAGAGACTTCTGAATGGGACAGGAAGGGGTGAGCTGGTTTGGTCTCTCCACAGGTTGCCTCTGCAGAGTATTGCCTGGACCAGCCGAGGCTGGAGGGACTGCTCTACAGATATGCAAAAGAAATAGATAGGTGTCCCGCTGGTCCATGGAAGAATTCTTTCCAAAGCTGGGCCCTCCAGATCCGGGCAAGGCTGGGTCTTTCAGGTGGCTTCGCTGACTCCTGGGCTGGGTCTTCTGCCCCTTATTGCCAAGTATCTAAGTCAAACATTTAAGGGCAGACATTAAACAGAGCTGAGCTGAGGCCTCATTGAGGGACCTTGCCCCATTTGCCACCACAGTGCCAGGCTTCCCTAAGTCCAGACATTTGTTATGGACTTTCCTGGGTCAAGGAACTTGCCTGAGGCTACAGAGCCAGCAGGTGCAGGCCAGTGGTTCTGCCCCCAGCACACTGTGGGCACCTGCCCTTGCACACTACGGACACCTGCCCTTGCACACTGTGGACACCTGCCCTTGCACACTGTGGGCACCTGCCCTTGCACACTGTGAGCACCTGCCCTCTGCACACTGTGGACACCTGCCCTCTGCACACTGTGGACACCTGCCCTTGCACACTGTGGACACCTGCCCTTGCACACTGTTGGCACCTGGCCTTGCACACTGTGGACACCTGGCCTTGCACACTATGGACATCTGCCCTCTGCACACTGTGGGCACCTGCCCTTGCACACTGTGGGCACCTGCCCTCTGCATACTGTGAGCACCTGCCCTCTGCACACTGTGGACACCTGCCCTCTGCA
>OU015754.1:73279721-73297516 GCA_907169655.1 Acomys percivali | reverse complement strand
CACACACACACACACACACACACACACACACACACACACACACACACACCAAAAAAAAAAAAAAAAGTCTGATGAGCCCCTCACACTAGGAGAAAAGGTCAGTAGCACGCTGAGAGGGGCAAAGGTGACAGGTGTGGAGGAGGGGAAGGGAGAGGTCACACTGGGGCCAGGCTGCAGAGAGCACCCCCAGGCCAAGACCAGACTGACCCCCTGGCCACCAGGAGAGGTGGCGATGGGGGGGGGACGGGCGGGGAGGGGCGAGCTTGAGGGTTGGATTTATTTTATTATATTTTACCTCCAGGGCTGGGCAAATGAGGCCTTTCCCTCCCCCACCCTCCCCCGATTGGGGCTGGGGACACACAAAAGGTCTGTAGTGGTGGCGTCCTACCCTGCTGGGAGGGCGTTTCCCCCTCCCCCCCAGGAATCTAAGTGTTGATACTGAGACCACTGGTTACTTGGGCTTCAGAGAGCAGAAATTTTGGGGATCTCCAACCTCCGCCCCTGCCCCCACACACACTCAAGACCATCAAATTGGAGCACCAGCCCACAGCTGGAGGAGTTGAGTTTGTACCAAGCTCGGCCCCTAGTGTCTCCCACTCATCTTCCTCCTGATAGAAAAGGGTCCTAGGGATGGCCTGGGAGCTGGAAAGAAAGGGAGGTTGTTCCCAAGGGTTTGGCAGACCAGATTGTCAGTTTCAGGCACCATAGGTCATCCTGGGCTTCTCTGAGCTGCAGGAGGCCAGGGGCGAGCTGAGCAGTAAAACTCTTGAGTTCGTATCAGAGAAGAAGTAAAAATCCTTCCGTGGACGTCACACAAGTCTCTTCCCCCCAGGGAGGGAAGTTCAGAGCTCAGGAGATAAGTGTGGGGCGCTCTAGTCCAGGTGACCGGTGACAGCAGGAGAGGACAGAGAAGCGCCAGCCCATGGCCAGCTCTCCTACACAGGAAAGAGACTGCTGAGACCAGATCTGGGGACCTAGGCTGGGGAAGCATGGACCCGCCCGCCTGTCCATCTCTGGATCACACTTAGAAGTTGTCTCCGCCCTCTCTCCGTCCACCCCTAGCCCACCCCCACCTCCGTACTCGGGCCCCCTCTATTTTCATCAGAGTTTTAAATTATTACCCTCCCACACCATGCCCCCTGGAAAAAAGAAAGAAAGAAAGAAAGAAAGAAAGAAAGAAAGAAAGAAAGAAAGAAAGAAAAGAGGTCGAGTTGGAGATTAGAAAGAAAGGAAAAAAATATTCGTTGGCGACTTCTTTTCGTTATCGGACCCCTCTGCCTTCCGAACTGGCCCCCTTCCCTCCTCATGAATAAAAGAAAAGTCCGAACCTATCAGATCTCTCTGGCAGCCGCCAGCTCCCCCCGCCCTCCCCTGCGGTTGTGCACTTTTGCACAACTTACCCAGCTGATCGCTCGCGCCCCCTCGCTTTGCCTCTTCTCTTCCCCCAACCCTGTCACTCGAGTCGCCTCCCCTCCAGTCCAAAACTCGAGCAAGCGCTCGTCCCGGCTTCAGTCAGTCCTCCGGGGGACAGGGTGTGAGGGCGAGGAGAAAGAGGCGTGGAGAGGAGGGATCAAGGGGAGGAGGGAGTCCGAGGCAGAGCCAGAGAATAAATATATAAATAAAGACCCAAAGAAATCCACTCCGCAGTCTCTCGGCTCAGGAACTTCGGCCAGGAGCGCCGGAGCAAGTGGCCCCCGCAAGGCGCAGTTGAGGACTAGGAGCCCGGCCTGCTCGACCTACGGCTGCTGGTGTCCTTCGGCTTAACTTCTGGCGGGGCCTGGCGGGTGGAGGCGGACTTGGGGTTGGAGTGTTTGTTTGTTTGAACTTCCTTGTCGCCACCTTCCATTCCCCCGCCCCCACCTCACCCCGCCACCCCCGCCCCTACCTCAACCCCCCCACCCGCCCTGCTTCTAGAAGGGGCGCGTCGGCAGCCGGGTGGGGGGGGGGGGAGTGTGCAGAAGGGGGGGGGGAGAGACGGGGGGGGGGGGGAGAAAAAGACGAGAAGAGGATCGCAGCAGGGGTGAAAGGAAGAGGCGCCGAGGTTTATCCAGCCAACTCGAGATTCCACTCCGGAGTGCGCAGGAATGGCGGCGCTGCCCGGAGCGGTCCCCAGGATGATGAGACCTGGCCCGGGGCAGAACTACCCGCGCACCGGCTTCCCCCTGGAAGGTAAGGGCGTGCAGTAGGCCTTTGCGGGGCACCGCGAGGGCCTTCGAGGTGGCACTCTCCAAGCGAGCGAGCACCGGGTCTTCCCAAGCTCTGCTGGGTCCAAGTCTCCGCATGCGACTCGGGAAGTTTCTAGAGCCGACACTTGTCGGTTTCTGCAAGGGCTCCGCTGACCCGCGACTCGCGCTCCACGGGTCACTGGCGGCCCGCCTTTCCCCACAGGGTGCGACTCCCCAGAGAGTTCGCATCTGGTCCGTTTTGCGTCCCTGTAAATTCTAGTTTTTCCCACTATTCTTTGACACTGTGGAGTTCCTGGGTCTCTGCGCAGCCCCACCGGCTTTCTTCTTCAGTTTTGAATCGGGCCCCTCAACCCTCAGGATTGGCGTCCCAACCCCTTTTATTTCGAAATACTACCAAGCGATACTCTAGTCTTACTTTATAAAACTGTCCGCTTCCTCCAAAGTAACTTACTACCTGGCTTGTTTTTCCCGTCCCGGAAACAAACTAATTGGAAATAATACTTAGTACCATATTTCCCCGCAAAAACAAAAACCTCAAAACACAACTTTTCACTCGGTCTTTCTAAAGTCTGCAAATGTCCCGGGGAGAATCTCGAGAGAAAGGGTACAGCAACGTCCAATCCAGGGGACTGTTTTGGTGTTGAACCGTATTCAGGTTCTCCGGGCACTGGGGACAAGAGGGTTGTAGAGGAGACCCGCCAGGCGGCTACTCGGCCGGGAGAGGAGAAATGGCCCCTTTGCGCCACCAACCCCCCTTCCCATTTAAACTGATGGAAGGCTTTCAGCCAGTCACGGACGGGTCATCTGGCTTCCTCGGGTCAGGCAGCCCAGGGTGTCACAGGAACAGTTACAATGGTGTGCCAATTTTATTTTTTTTTTAGTTTCCCCTCTTGTCATTGTGTGGGCCCCACTTGCGGATGCGGGAGGATGGGGAGAGAAGGCGAGAAAGGCGGTCTGGCAGCCTGCGATCTGGGGAGGGAGACCCCCCTCGGGCAGCGAGAAGCCGCCGGGTCCCCGAATTAGACAGAGGCGAAGAGAGCGGGCTGCGTGATCAAGTGTGCGCGAGCGGCCACGCAGGCGGCAGAGCGCGGCAGCCGGGGATTTGCCGGAGTCCTCTCCTGGAACGAATGCAAGCAAAACAGGCGGCTGAGGACGCGCGAAGGATTAGGACAATATTTGCCCAACATGACGCAGAATACTGAGGAGAGCCGAGTGCCGGTCGCTAAAGAGCCTCTTGAATATAAAGTTGGGCGTTCGAGAGCTCTCCAGCGCTAATGGCGTATCCTGCCACGGAGACCGAGTGACTCTGGCTTGGCGACGCACGATTTCTGATTAAATCCGAGGGTGGCTTCAGATACCTACTTTTACAAAGAAAAATTGGTGGTGGAAGGGGGGGGCGAGAAAGTAAGGGGGGGCGGTAGGAACAGCTCAGCCGCCCGAGCCTCTTCTAGCCCTCCTCCTTTCCAATTATTCTGTCTGCTTCCTCCGCTTGTGCCGCTGTGAAATCGTTGTAATCTTCCAGATCTCTGCAGCCGCGAGTCCCCAAATTGGGGGGATCGGGGCCGGATTAGAGCGCCGGGTGCCCCCCCCAACCTTCTGTGAGAAAATTGTGTAGACTTTGCATTAAGGCTTGCCTAAGTTCTTCTCCCCAGAACTCACCAAGTATGCCTACCTTCCTGGTGTATACACACACACACACACACACAGAGAGAGAGAGAGAGAGAGAGAGAGAGAGAGAGAGAGAGAGAGAGAGAGAGAGAGATCTTCATTGCAGCAAAGACTGCTTCCACGGTTATTGCATTTCTGAGACCAAGTTGCGGTATCTTGGAGCTTGTGGTCATTGTGGAGTGTGCCCCCAATTTGTCCCCAAACGAAATGATAACTTTAAGAGTGCTTGGAAAGCAAAGGGAATTCACTACGGGATGGTGTGTTCTCCCTCCCCCACCCCCGACCCCCCCAGGCTACAGGGGATGGCTTTCTGTCACCAATCCTTAAGCTATGCAGACTCAGCTGGCACAATCCTGGCTGCTCAAACCAAAGCTGTAAATGTTGAGAGTTAAGTAGCATCTTAACTAAACTGGTCAAAGAGTCCTGACCCACAAAGGTGTGGCACTGACCTAGCGGGCTACACCTCCCTAACTGTCACTCTTCCAGAGGTGGCAGGCCTGTGTGACCCCAACTTAGGGCCCCAGAACCATTTGCAGCTGGATCTCTATTCTCCGCTAGCCTCCACTCTGTCCTTGCAGGCATTCAGAGCACCCAAAAGTGTATCTTCATTTCTTCCAACGAAGAGCGACTTTAGGGAGCAATCAAGCCAAGGCTCTGGAGCCACGACTCCTCTCTTTCCACTCTATAGAAAGCTCCTATGGCTTCATGAAGATTATGGAGATCAGCTGTTAGGAGTCTTGGGTCAGGGGGTGCTGTACTGCCCCCCCCCCACTAACCATATTCTGTATTGTTCTCATTCACTGCCTTCCCTTCTTCCTCCAGTGTCCACACCTCTTGGCCAAGGCCGGGTCAATCAGCTCGGTGGGGTCTTCATCAACGGGCGACCCCTGCCAAACCATATCCGCCACAAGATAGTGGAAATGGCCCACCATGGCATCCGGCCCTGCGTCATCTCCCGTCAGCTCCGTGTTTCCCATGGCTGTGTCTCCAAGATTCTGTGCCGGTACCAGGAGACTGGGTCTATCCGGCCCGGGGCTATCGGTGGCAGTAAGCCCAGAGTGAGTGTCTTTGCCTCTGAGGCTGGTGGCAGGCCTTCCCTAGTATGGAAACCTTGGTTGTCACCTCTCTCGCTACCCTGTGTCACCTAGCAGCCCTGGGTGTCTGGAAGCGTCCCATAGAAATGGCAGTAGGAGCAGTGCCCTTAGCTCTCTGATACTGTCCCATTATTTGAACATTTGAAGGATGGGTTAGCTGAGCCCTAGGTAGTCCAAGACTTTGAAGCTGATAATCCCTCACTGGAATGTCCCCACATCTGCCCCCAATCCTGGTGTCGCCTGAGGTGGTGGTGGTGGTGGTGGGGGAACAACAGGGTTACGAATTACATTTTATTTTATTGCTTGTCCCTGCCCCCCCCCAATGCCATTCTGGGAAGCTTGAAACCCTACAAGCCCATCTTAGGAGGAAGGACAGCGGCCAGCCAGGCTGGGAGCTTTTGGAAGGTTGATACTAAAACTATTTCCCATCCCCGCCCCCTCCACTCCATCTCTCCCGTTCCCACTCTTCCACCTCCACCTATGAAGCAGGTGGCGACTCCAGATGTGGAGAAAAAGATTGAGGAGTACAAGAGGGAAAACCCTGGAATGTTCAGCTGGGAGATCCGGGACCGGCTGCTGAAGGACGGCCACTGTGACCGAAGCACGGTGCCCTCAGGTGAGAAGGCAGCTGAGCCAGGGGCAGAGCTGGCCAGGAGTCCATCTGGGGAAAGCCATCGTGTAGGGCTGAGGGTGCACAGAGAAAAGGGGAGAGGTGCGTGACGGGCACCGGGAGAAAAATAGTCAGGTGTAGAAGTGAGGAAAGGAAGAAGTGGGGGGTGGGGGTGGGGGGGGATAGAAAGTTAGAAAAAGGAGAGGTTTGAAGAAGGAAGAGAAATAAATGGGAAGGAAGGAGAGCAGAAGAGAAGTGGGGGTGCTGAAAGGAATTTAAACATGAAGGTGGAAAACCCTTGAGCTTTGGGGAAAGTGACCTGGAGAAAAAGAGACTTGCCCCTAAAGGGTTGCCCAGAATATGCTGTGACAACGACAACGGGGGAAAGCTACCCGATTTGTGTGTCAGACTGTACAACAGTGTGCAGGCCTGCAAGACCAGGGCACACTTGCATGGCTGCAGCAAGGGCGGGGGGGGGGCTACTCTGGGTAATACTAAGACAGATAGGGTCAGGTATCTGATGAGTGTACCCAGGATGTGTAATATGAAGAAGCAGTAGGTGGCTGTCCCTGCAAGCCTACCTCGACATATTTGCCCCAGGAATGCCGCTGCTGAAGTAATCCAAGCCTGAAGTGTTTGGGTGCCAGGGAGCTGAGAATGGGGGGGGGGGCTTCCAGCTTCTCTGTCCCAACAACTTATACTCTCTCTCTCTTGCCTTTAATTTCTGAGGTTTAGTGAGTTCGATTAGCAGAGTGCTCAGAATCAAGTTCGGGAAGAAAGAGGACGATGAAGAAGGGGACAAGAAGGAGGACGATGGCGAGAAGAAAGCCAAGCACAGCATCGACGGCATCCTGGGCGACAAAGGTAAGACCCTACGGTGGCCCTCGGAGACCACGTATTCCCACGCTTGTGCGGATTAACCTCTGCCACCGCTGGGACGGTCCAGAAAAGTCGCCGGTCGCCGGTAGCCAGGGTTTTGAAGGCTTTATGGTGCGCCAATCTATTCCTCCCCACCACGCCAGCCCTGGGAAGCGCCGCTGCCCGGTAGCACAACCACGCGCCTCAGCTGTCACCACCACCGCCCCGTCGCCCCCCCCCCCCTCCCCGCGCGCACGGGTCCATACAGCCTGTGCATCCTCTAGAGCTGGCGTTTTGGCGTCGATCAATTTATTTATAGAAGACTTGGGCAAGCGTGAGGGGGACAGGGAGGAGGGCGAGGAAGAAGCAGCCCGCCCGGGGCTCCTTAAATGAATTTGTTAACCAGACCCGCACACGCTTTCTAAACGGTCCCTTGAAACCCCGCCTGACAGCTGACTGACCGCTGCAATCAATAAAAATTAGCGAGAGCCGCGCGGGACGCCTCTCACGCCCGCATGGCCGGGGAAGAATGGGGGGCACCGGGTGCTTTCCTCTTGGCATGCACTGTTGTGGCGGGGGCTGGAGGCCAAGTTCCCCAGATGCCAAGGGTCGGGGGATTCAAAAAGTCAGGCTCTCCACACCCTCAGTCCAACCTTAGCTAGCCTTCCCAGCGCCGGCTCCAGAGCTCTGCTTCCTCTCCGGAGCTGTTAAGGCTGAAGTTTATCTTTCAAGCGCTTGCGCCCCCGGCTTGGAGAACCCAGATGTATTTCTGTTTCTGCGTGGGGAAGTCTTTCTTCGTAACCCCTCCCGTGGAAATTTTCTTGTCTCTGTGAAAGTGGGGTCCTAACGGGGGGCAGGGAATGAAGACTTCAGAGTCACAAAGACTGACCCGGGAAAAGAAGGCGCCAGAAACAGACACACCAGGGAGGCAGAATGAATCCGAAAGGCAAATGCCTTTGGGGAGAGTATAGGCCGTTCATTAAGAACCTCTTGTTTGCCCAGCAATCCTTGCCCAACACCTCCAGCCCAGGTCTCTCTCTGATTCTCAGGAAAGTCTTCCAACCTTGAAGATGAACTTCACAAACAAAAGCCCACTTCTAAAGACAACACCAAGAGCCAGACCCCGCAGCTCAGTCCAAGTGGGGGTGGGGGGGAGGATTGGGGAAAAGGCAGCAGCCTCTTTCAAGGGAGGAGGCAGGTTGTTGACATGGGGGCAGAAGGGGGGGAGTGCTAGAGGAGCTGCTGTCCCTCTAGGGACAAAAGGGTCAGGGAAGAAAGGGAGAGTGCAGTGCTTGGTACCCCCCACTGTGCCCAGCCTGCCTGAGGGGCCTTGACTGTACTGCAGGAGGCAGTCTCTGCACTGCCCAGTAAGCCACTGCCTAGGTCATTCTGCCCGAAGCCCTGGGACTCCTTCCTGGGGACCCAAGGTTTATCTCAGTTTATCAGAAAGACAAATTGGACTCTTAAAAACAAAACAAAACAAAAAAGTAGTACTGGCGGATCCTGAATTTGAATAATCTTTCTAAGGTACACACCACACACTAAAAACCTCTACGAGTTACCGCGCTCCCCCTCCCTCCCGCTGCCACCTCCCAGCCCCCAAGCTGTCGGGATATCTTGAGTTTGTTTAGCGATCTCTTGGGCAGAGTGTACGAAGGGGGACCTGTCTAGTTCAGTGTGTGGTGAAATGCAAGAGGTCGGTGGCCACCGAGAAAAGGAAGAGAATGAGGAAGGAGAAAGAAAAAGGCTTGCGTCTTGAGGGGTTCCTCTGACTTAGAAAACTCATAGGCCTAAAAAAGAAAGAAAGAAAGAAAGAAAGAAAGAAAGAAAGAAAGAAAGAAAGAGGAAACCAGTGAACCAGAGGCTTCGATGGAGAGAGGTTTTCCCTGCCAGAGACCCAGGATGTTCCCTGTCTCCAGGGGTTTAGAAACCAGGTCTGGCTGTCCAGATGGGGACAGCTGAGGACACAGGTGCTGACTGTGCAAAGCTGCTGTAAGATTGAAATGGCTGGTCTCCTGACAGATTCCCCGGGGTTTGAGTTGCCTAGGGGGTGTGAGTAGCACTCTGGGTCACTGAATAGCCTTGCAAGTGCCTGCATCTTTCAGGTGGCTGTATCCCTACCAAGGCGCCTTTGGATGAGGGATACCTCAGGTCTTAGCAGGCAGGGGTCTGCAGCTTGATCATAGGCAATTGTGGAGAGGCACTGGAGGTTCAAATGAGGCAGGGTTTTCTTTGTGGGCAGATCTGGTGTGGCGTGAACTTTGGCCTGTAGGATGGCAGCCATGTGGAGACCCCCATCTGTCTCTTAGACTCTAGACATCAGTTTCACAGTCAAATTAATGCTGAGAAGCTCCTCCAATCGTCACTCCGAGTCCGTCCGGAGCTGGGGCCCCAGATGCCAACCCCCCCCCCCCATGGGGAGAGCAAGGGGAGAGGTACACACTCACAACTTTGTTTTGGCTTCTTGCTTTTTGACAAACGCTTTCTCCCAGGGTTGCCCCTCTCGTGGCGGGGAGCCACCAAAGAGGGGTTTAAGAGCGCTCCTCTTTAAGCACTAAAGAGAGATCCCTCCCTGAGTCCGTTTCTTCCTATCGTCCGCTTGGCATTTAATAATGTTAAGACTTATTAGAGCTGGTAATGAAAACTGAGGCCGCTGAATAGGAAGCTGTGTAGGAGAGGGGTGTAATAGCTTCCAGGCATGGTAAGAAACTATTTATCCGCAATCAGTCTTCACTCTCAGAGTTTGAAGCACAAACGTTAAGTTGAAGGGTTTTAAAGCAGATTAAATTGAGCTTTTATTTCTCCGCACTTTCATCTCTGAACGGCTCACTCCTGCTTCCCTTGGGCTGATATTCATGAGACTGTGGGCTTTTTTTTTTTTCCCCCTTCCTCTTTCCCTCTTATCCTAGTTAAGACTGAGTTATTAGGATGTTGCTTGTGAGAAGTCTTGGGACTGGGACTGCTGCCGTATAGGGGCTGCAGCCAAGCTCAGCTTACCTGGGGGAAGGAAAGGGACAGTTTGCACCTTCGGTGGGTTGGACCCTCTCCTCTTCACCCGTATCCTCAAGAGTCAGGGGATGGGGTGGAGACAACCTGCCGGAGATGTGAGCAGAAAAGACAGAGGAAGAGATTTCCCTCAAAGAAATTGATAAGGGCATGCAGAGAAGGGTTGGGCCGTTCTTCTGTAGTCAGCGACATAGGTAGGATGCAGAAATAGAATTAACGATAGCTACAGTAACACAACCCGCAGCCAAAGCCTCAGGCATCTGCCGATGCTCAGGGTGATGCCTTGGCTGAACACATCAGACATAGGATTGCTCTCTAGGGTACAAAGCCCAGTGGGGTTATAATTAATATAAAACACACAAAAGGTTCCCAGGAGATGGAAAAGTTGTTTTCGTGTGTGGCCAGGAATACCTATAGGTGTCCAAGTCCAACAGGAGGAGAGTGTTCATGGGTGTGAAGGCCATGGAAGGCTAGGGAGAAAAAGAAAAAGGGTCGACTAGGATTTAATTTTTCTTAGAGAGGAGCGAACTAGAGTCTTGCACACGCCAGGCAAGCACTGTCTCCCTCTGAGCTACAAACAGCTCAGGCCCTAGGTTTGTTTTCTTTGCATTTTCTCCTTAATTTATTTGAAGAAAGGTAAACTTACAGGTGTGGAGTGGGACATGACTGAGGAGGGATGGGAGAGGAGGGGAGAGCCTGAAGTGTCGGTTTTAGACACTTGTAAAAGGAGGTGGGAAACAATTTAATTTGGCAGCGGCGATGGCTGCTAATGCGGTTTTCGGTCGTTTGCCGCACCGGAGGAAGCTGTTTTGATTGTGTGTACAAGGACCTGCCAAATTTAATTAGGCTCCGGGGGAGCGAGTGAATAGGGAAAGGGGGGAGGTAGAGCTCCTCACAGCCCACACTTTTTCTTAGTGTTGCCCCCGCTCCGGAGACTTCACACCTGGAAGGGTAGATGTTGGGGGGGGGGGAATAAGTGAGAAGGGTGGGGCCTTGGAGAAGAAGGCTGGGCTGAGAGAGGACCAAGACGGTCGGTTTATCAGGAGGCGATCTGCATTGATTTAAACCTACAACTTCCCTCCTCTGTAAATGTGTGTTTAGAGAAAGGTAATTGACACTCCACCAAATCAAAGGATTACCCCGGGTTGGCAATCTAATCAAACACAGTCCAGGCGGGATTTGAGTCTGTTCAGAGGAGGATCAGCTTCGCATAATGGGGGCTCCAAGGAAGATAGGGGGTGTCAGGCAATTCCTCGGCTTTAGGCAGCGCTCCGCTATAGATGTGGCGGGGAGGGGGGGGGGACAGCGAACGTGGGAGGGGGCCCTGGAAGCATCACGGTCCGGTGGGGGATGGGACGCGGGGGAGAGCTCCTAGCGAGGGGGCGAGCCCACACTGAGCTGACAAGACTCCCTCCCCCCAATCCCCCTGAACCCGAGAAAGAATGAGGAGGAGGGAGCGGAGACTAAGCGACACTACAATGAGGCGATAACTGTTACAAAGGCGAACACGCGCTCGCACGCTCGCATCCCCCGCATCCTGCGGTAAATAAAGTCTGCCAACTGCGCTTCAGATAAACGGGTGCCTAAATCTAGTGTGACCAGCCAGGAGAGAAGAGACAGAAGGAGATAAGGTTGGGGAGGGGCGATGAAGGAGCCTAATCTAATAGAAGACGTTCAGAAAACAAACTTCATAAACAAGAGAAACAGCGAGTGCTGAGCGCAGGAGCCGCGCGGGGCCGCAGCGGACCGCGGGGCCTGGATAATGGGGCTGCCGCGAGGGCACTGAGAATGCAAGAGTCGGGCCCCGGGGGCGTGCAGGAGAGAAGCCCCGGCCTAGAGAAGTTGGAGAGTCTAGCAAGTGGGGTCCCCCGCTGAGCTTACGCGCTCTTTCAGTGTTCACCTCCGGGCACGCACCCGCCGCGCAGTGGCGGTTTCAAGGAGTCTGTACCTAAAAGATTCGCGTGCATCGAGCGGCAGTTAAAGGAATTAGATATTTACCAGTTTGAAATAAGCCTGGCTAAGAAGAAGGGAGAAGAGAGAGGGAGAGAGACAGACACACACACACATTGAAAAGATGAGGCTGGGGAAAGACTTCAAACGAATTCATCATTTGGAACGGTGAAGGGAGATTTACCAGACAGTATTGGGAAGTTATTTAGATATTAATAACACATTTTCCTCAGGCGCGACCACGGCAGCCGTCTGCGTTGCTCTCCAAGCCATTTGGCTGGGTAAAATATGGGCGTCTCAAATGTTGGGAGGCGATAAGGCAATCGGGCCAACCCTAGTCCTGAGTCTGCAACGCAGGAGCGTTAAACCCGGATTAACCTCCCCCAACCCGCCACCCCTCCCCTTTCACGGCTTTCCAAATTTTTGAGTGGAATTTACATGGAAAGGTTTTAAAGCACACATAACAGTAGCCACCGAGGCAGAGAGGTGATTTGGGGAACTTTTATTTTTATTAAGGAGTCTCCTTCTGAAAACAGTTATTACACGTTGCATTGTGTATCCGTATTACATAATAATGCACAGAGAGAGGGCCCAGCAAACGATGTCTTTTGTAAAGTTGCGGCCTGCGGTTAGTCCGTGGCCATCAACAAAGCTAAGGCGGCCCCTGGCCTCAGCCCCAGGTGAGGGCATCTAAGGATATAAACCCGTAAACCAACAGCCTCAAGACAATCAGTTTGGGAGGAAGGCTTCTGCTTTGAAACCCCAAAGGGAATGTTCTCTTTGGGGCCGTGAAGAAGGCCTGACTAAGGGGGGGGGGGCGTGCATTCCGAGGATTCCTGAAAAATAGCCGCGTCCCCTCCCACTCCACTAATGGGGTAATTAGGAAACCCAGTTGGGGACCCAAGGTGATTGGAAGACTGAGATGCCCCCTAAGTTTCTGTTACCCTGGGCCCTCCCTCTCTTTTCCTTCACCCCTAACTCCTGCTGAACACGGGGAGGGGGTGGAAATGGGGTCACCACTTTCTGACCCGCTCTGTTGGGACTGACCCCGCTGGGGTCAGGCCGAGGGAGGGAGGAAACTCGCTTTCCCAAATCTAATCAAGGCAGAACGGCGACCTAAGGGGGGGAAAGCTGCGCCGTTCGTACCTAGACTTCTCCATAACTTCAAACAAAGTGGAGCTGTGGAGAGTCAAGACCGGGATCCGAAGGGGGGAAAGAGCTTAGGGGAGGGAGGGAGTGGCGGGGGCTGCGGGGGGGGGGGGGGGGCTCAATATGCGCGGGGGGGGGGCCTGCAGGAGGAAGGGAAAGGGTTGAGGACAAAGGGGAGGTGGGGGCCAAAGGAAAGGGTGAGGGGGAGAGAGACGCGAAGGCGGGGTCAACAACTTAAGCCCTGGTGGGGAGGAAAAGAGTCCGACAGACCCTTGCACCCTCGGGACGGGTGAGAGGAAATTGTGTGAGCCCCAAATCCAGTTTCGAAACGCCCCCAGAGCGTGTGGCTGGTCCTTTAGAGATGCAGCTGAGATGAGCTCGGGCGGATTTCCAGGGTCTAGGAGGCAGCAGCAGGTCTCTGGAGGTCCACTGCTCCCATTTAGTGGCCTAGCGGCCCGAGGCCTAGGGTCAGCTTGCTGGCTCTGTTTCCAGGCCTTGGAAGTGCATGAGGTCTGAGTCCAAGGGGAGAATCAGGCAGCGGTGAGGTGGGACGGTGGGGACCGGGAGTGATAAAGTCAGAGATGGTCTGCCGAAACGGCGCGGTCGCGGAGAAACTGTACAGGAGAGAAGGCTGAGAGTGGAGTGTGGGGACTTTACGCGGCTCCAAAGGGGAGGAGGGGCGCAGGATAGCAGCGGGAAAGACAAAGGGACGCAGTCGCCGAGTAGCTGCCCTGGACCGCGAGCGCGGCGGGCTGCAGAGTGAGCGGGGCCGGGCGACGGGTCGCAGCGCTTTTGATGCTCGGCGTTGGGTGACACCAGTACAAAGGCGGCTCATCGTATTACCGCGCGGCCCGGCGGCTCCTCGGGATCCAGCCGCTTAATTAGAGGCGAGCGCGCCGAGCGGGTGGGGCGAAGACCCGGGCGACACACTGTGACCCAGCGCTGGGTCTCGGCCAGCTGCACAGGAGTGCGCTATCCTCCCCTCCAGGCGCGTAAGGGGTTCGCGCCTTCCCGCTTAGCTGTCCCACCGCGAAGTGCCCTGGTCCGCGAGAGGCAACTGCTCTCTAGCCATCAGCTCCAGGTTGGCGTTAGAGCCAGTGGATATGGGAGTGAGGAACACTAAAGGCGAGAGGGGAGGCTGCTGGGCGCGAGTAGGCCAAGTGCTGCCCCAGGTCCTGTCCCATCCATCGGTTCTCCGGGGCTGCGTGTTCGCGGCCATCCTCGGGCCTGTGTTCCTGGCCCCAGCAGCTCCGGTGACGGATGTAGGAGGACCAGGGAGGGGGCAGGATGCACCAGTCCTCGAGTTCCCAGCACACTAGCTTTGCAATTTAGGACGCGTCGGGGAGTGTCTCTGCACCTCGACTTCCCATCGACAGAGATTTATATAAAGACTCATATCCTTTGGCTGGGATTCTGGACCCATTTGAAAGTCGGGTAAAAGCTAAACAAAACCAACAAACAAATGCCCAACTCTTCGTGTAGGGGCAGAATTTAAAAAAAAAAAAAAAAAAAACAATGTAAAGAGATGCATCTACTTCCTGAAGTTGCATCTGGCTCAGAACCCCACAGCTGCATTTTTGATAGCACTAGTATTCTCTAAAAGGCCTCAGCTTCCCCGAGTAGAGCCCAGAATGAAGAGATTTAAATGAAGGAGTCGGATAGGAGGTGAGAGCTATCTGTCTGGCTCCAATGCTCCTCTCTTTCCAAAACCATCAAAAGACCAGAGACACTACTCTGACTCCAAAACAGAGGAGGGTTCCCAGCTTTGTGGTTGGAAGCTGATTTCACACATTAAAAAAAAAAAAAAAATGTTTGTTTGTTTGTTGGGATTGAGTAAGCACATGTGGAGGTCAAAGGACAACTTGGAGGGGGCCAATTCTCTTTTTTTCATCATGTGGATCCTGGGATTGAACTCAGGTCACTGGGCTTAAAGGCAAGCACTTTTACTGGTCCCTTCGCAGATCAGCGCATAGGTGCTGTCCTCTTTTCGTCCCATATCACTAAAGGAAAAAAAGAAAAGAAAAGGAATGGAAAGAGAAAATCTGCCCCTGAGAAGTAAATATATGTGAACCTCGTCATCTGTTCTTAGAACTTTTGTTGGACTTAATGGGAGGTATCAGGCACAGTGTCAAGTGACGAAATCATACACCACATATCAGGATGGTCCCTGCTCTCCTGAAGTTCTGCTCCTTCCCTGAGTGTGTCTGTGTTCACTTGGGTCTCTGAGAGTGAGGTGTGTGTGTGTGTGTGTGTGTGTGTGTGTAGGTATTTGTGAGTGGTGTGTGAGTGTGTTCAAGTCTGCCTGGGAGCATCCACACATCCCTAGGGGTGTGCTTGGGGTTGCCAGTGAAAGTGGCAAGCCGCCCCCAACTGACCTTTGGAGTCACAGGCATCCCAAACCCGGTTTCCCAGCGCTGAGGGTTCCAGGCAGTGGTAAAGGGATGACAGTGCCTCTCTCCTTCACTGAGCTCTTTGTTTGAGGGGCCAAAAGACCGACCGGGAGATCAAAGAAGGCCCAGCAGGCCAGAAAAGGGGGTGGGAACAAGAGACGTAGCTTAGAAAACTCTAACCTGAACTTTTCTGGGGTCCTTTTTGGGTTCGGAAGCCCCAGGAAGCGGGCTGGGGCCTTTCTGGGAATTCCTCCCCAAGAACCCAAGCCTCCGCAAGGCTGACAGGTGATCAGCCACGCCCTCCGGATGTGGTTTTTAATTTCAAGCGGCAGGTATTCTGGTGACAGGGAGAGTGGAGGCCAGCCTTCCAGAGGTGTTCCATGAAGAGGGTAGGGGTGTTTGGGGAGTGTGGTGTTGGGGGGCTTGGGTGGGGTTCCAAGCTTCCCAAAGGTCAGGAAGTTTGTGTTCAAAACTACCCTGGTTTTATATGGGCAAACTCACTTCCTGGGCAAATTTTGGGGTTGATAGGGATGAGGAGGAGTTTTAAGGACAGTTTTGGGCCCTCTACTTTCTAATGGAAGCTTCCAGAAGTACCTCCAGCTTCTACCTTCTCTGGTGATCATAGAACAGAACCAGGAAAGTGGTAAACTGAGGCACTCTCCCAGGCCTGCAACTTTAAGCCCCTGCCCCTACCCACACCCCAATCCTTGTCATTTCCTTCCTCAACAGAACTTCCTGGATTTGCCCTTTCCAGGGCCCAAAAAAATCATGTAAGAAAAGATTTTCTTCCTTACAGGATGATGCCTGTAAGAAAGGCAGCTGGAAAGCGCCTTGGCTTCTGCTTTGGACCTTCCCTTACCTGGGGGCCAATGCCCTTTTCTCTCATTTTCCTCCTGTGGGAGGAATGCACACCTTTCTTTTATCAGGGATGGGGAAAGAGTAGAAATTATTACAGAATCCCCATATTTCACACCTTTATTAGTAGGGCTCCAGCAGGACTCTAAGAAAAGAGGTTCTAGGGTTTTTGTTTTTGTTTTTGTTTTAGTAGGAGGCTCTCAGTCCCAATGTGTTGCAGTTGAGACGATCCCTCCTATAATCAGTTGGGGCTACACTGAAGTCCCATCAGAGAGTGCCCCCAGCCAGGCTTTTTTTTTTTTTTTCTCTGCTCAGCGCCCCTCTCACTCCCAAACGGCTCACTTTTCCCTCTCAGTTGTTTGGTGGGTACAGATCCAGAAGTCCAGCCCCTGGCGGGGAGTCTTGAAACAACAGTGATTCCCAACCAGCCATTTCCTCAGTTTCCTCATCTGATCAGGGCTGTGGAGAGGTGGGGAAGGAGGAAAGACAAGGCCGGTTGCAGGGAAAGCTCCCTGGAGCCCGGCAGGGAGTCCCAGGCTGGAAAGAAGCCCTGGCTCCTCCTCCCCTCAGTCGCGGCCCGCTCTCGCCTCAATGGCCACTTTAGAAATACAAACAACTTTAGAAATAAAGTAACCAAACCCCCAAGGGGCTTTGAAGCCGCGAATGCCTGGTGGCGCTTTGCAGTGGTGTGGGCCAGGCCCTGGCCTAATCTTGCTTTCATTTCCACCGATGGCTGCTGGGGAAGCGCTCCTGGCCTCCCGGCCCCTCAGGAGGCTGATTAGGCTACAAAGAGACCCCATTATCCGGAGAAGAAACTAGGGGGGTGGTGTGGAGGCGGCGAGGGGGATGGGGGGGGGGAGAGGCCTCTGAGCCAATCTATTGACTTAGTGGATGAAGTCAAGAATCGCGCACGCGGGGCCTCAAGGGGGCGGGGTCAGGCCCACAAACCCACCGGCACCCCGCCTCCCAACCCAAACCCAGGAGCAGCCAGCCCCTGGTACAGGAGTAGCTCTGCTGAGCTGCTGCTACTGGGTGACTGCCCAGGCTAGCAGTGGAGGGCCCAGCACAGGGAGTCCCACCACTCTAGACCTTGGCTTAGGATGGTGGGTGATGTTGGCATCCACTGTTCTGTCTCTGGAATGGCCTTCCTTTGTGAGCAGGCACACAGTGAGCCTGTGGCCCCCCCAAACCCCACCCCCACCCCGCTGTCAGAGGCCACCACTCAGATGCTGAGGAGGTGGCTGAAACTGAAGCCTAGGAGGGTGCAGGGAGGGCAAGGGTGGTGAAACCTGAAAGATCCTGGCAACTCAGTGTGAGGTTTTTTCTGAGACTCAGTGTACTCTTGACAAATGGCAGGTAGGCGTAGGTATCAGAGGATTCTGGGAAAAGGAAAAAAAAAAAAAAAACCAGAGCAAACGGAAGGCTAGATAAATATCACCCCAGTTCCTCCTGCAGCCTTTCCTCCTTCCAGGCTTATTTTAAGGCAGAGGCCCTTCACTATGACCTCGGCCTGAGGGTGTGACTCCACCTTCAAACCTACCTGGAGGGGAGCTCTACTGTGTGGCCACCTATACAGGTGAGTGGGGTGGAGGCAGGTCCTGTATAGGTGGCCACATCATTCTCCTCGTGTACAACCCTGAGCCAGGAAACAGGATAGACTCAAGGGAGCTGCCCAGCCACAGAGGAGCAAAGGAGAAAGAGAGAGCCAGTTCTTGAGTCCAACAGATGATGTAGCTCTGTTCCTTTGATCCCTGAACACAGGGGACCAAAGACAGTAGAGCTCCCCTCCAGGTAGGTTTGAAGGTGGCTTACCCCAGGCTCCCCTTGAGACAGGCTCCATGTGGCCCCTGCATAGCTGGGGCATGCCACTCTTCTCCCATTCATGTCATCATAAGTAGCTAAGCTTGTCATGGTGGAGTATGCTGGGGAGGTGCCTCCTGGGGTCCTGGCTGTAGGCTTCTAAAAAGCTGAGCTAAATTCTTCAGTTTAAAGCTTATTCCAAGGGCATGTGTGTGTGTGTGTGTGTGTG
>OU015754.1:73226341-73273761 GCA_907169655.1 Acomys percivali | reverse complement strand
GTGTGTGTGTGTGTGTGTGTGTGTGTGTGTGTGTGTGTGTGTGTGTGATCACATGCATGGCCCTCCTCACTCTGGCCTCTCAGCTCCTGCCCATTCCTGGGCCCCTAGCCCAGCCCCGTCACACGAGGGCCTTTTCTTTCTGGGGCTTGCAAACGCGCCAAAGATTAACGCCTGCAGCTGGCTGTAGGCTCAAACAATGGCAAGACCTAGGAAGTGAAGGAATTGCCGGGAGGAGTACAGAGCCCTGTCCAGTGAGGCGGGTGGGTCACGGTCTGCCCGCTTGACTCCAAGTGACCTCCCCGCCCCCCCCCCCCGCCTGCCCTTCCCCCAACTCCAGCTCCAACTTCCAGGCTGGAAGTAGAAACAGTCTGCATAGAAATTCTCTCTCGAAAGACCAGACCGCTTTGCCCAAGCAAAGCTTTCTACCAGAGATTTGGTGGTGGGGGGGTGGGGTGGTGGTGGGAGGGGAATGAGGGGTAGAGGGAGGGGCGGCACAGTTAGAGAAGGAGAGCACCCCTCCAGATGGGGCCTGATATCAGAATTCTAGCTGGGTGCTGCCACTCACCTTGTTCTACAACAAGTAGACAAACTAACGTAATCCCAGCACGTGTCAGGCTGAGGTAGGAGACTGGACAGGGTGTTTGAGGCCAGCCTGGGCTACTAGCAAGATCCAGAGGGTGGGAGGAGGGCTCTGTAGGAAGAGACACCTACCCAGCCAGGTGTACAGCCTTTCTCCTCCCCATATCTCCATTCCCTCCCTCCTGTGTCAGCTGAAACAGCCCTAGCTACTTGAGAAAGCAAAAGCAAAAACAAACAAAAGAAAACAAACAAAAAAAGTCATCATTCGGAGCTACCAGAGAGAAAGAAAGGCCAGATGGTCATCTGCACTAATTTTCAAGGCAATAAGAATGAGATTTGGGCCGGGCGGTGGTGGTGGTGGTGGTGGTGGTGGTGGTGGTGGTGGCGCACGCCTTTAATCCCAGCACTCGGGAGGCAGAGGCAGGCAGATCGCTGTGAGTTCGAGGCCAGCCTGGTCTACAAAGGGAGTCCAGGACAGCCAAGGCTACACAGAGAAACCCTGTCTCGGAAAACCAAAAAAAAAAAAAAAATAAATGAGATTTGGGCCCAGCGTGGTGGCGCACGCCTTTAATCCAGGCAGAGGCAGGCAGATTGCTCTGAGTTCGAGGCCAGCCTGGTCTACAAAGCGAGTCCAGGACAGCCAAGGCTAATAAAGAGAGACCCTGAGAGTTGAGACTAGGCGATGGAACTCGGTGCCCCAGCGCCAAAGTAGATGACAGGGAACAGAGCATAAGATAGGCAGAGCCCGCTGGCTTCTGGCTGGCATGAAGTTCTGGGCGTACACCTGAAGATCACAGAAGGGCAGCAAAGAGACCCGGTGCCTGGGCCCAGATCACAGGGCCAGAGAAAGAGACACAGGAGTCATTGGATCCTAGTCTCTCTGGCTTTGGGTTCAAGATTGATTATCTCTTCAGGCACGGTGGTACTCATCCTTAGTCCTCAGAGAGGCAGGCGAATCTCTGAGTTTGAGGCCAGCCTGTTTTACAGAGTGATTTCCAGGACAGCCAGGGCTACGCAGAGAAGCCTTGTCTTGAGAACAAAAACAAACAAACAAACAAAACCAAAAACAAAACATGAGCAAACAAACAAATAAAAACCCAAAAAATTAAAAAAAAAAGATTGATACTGCTCGTGTGTGTGTGTGTGTGTGTGTGTGTGTGTGTGTGTGTGTGTGTGTGCGCGCGCGTTCGTGCGTGCGTGCCTGTCTGTCTGTCTGTCTGTAAGCAGGAGCCCATCAACGGGAGAACTTACCCTGCTTGGCTTGCCTGGCTGGCACCTACAGTGCTATGGAGATTTCAGCTCCCCATCCAGAGCCCCTCTGTGTGTTCCTTGAATTTGGGCATTACTGGTAAATTCAGCTCCATTCTTTCTCAGGGCTTCTCAAGTGCCTGTAAGCTCCTTTCTAGTCCTTTCCATAGCACACCAAAAAATAAAAAAATAAAGACCACTGTCCTGGGTGGAAAAACAATGCGCCTCCCTTCTAGTAGCCAGATGTGGGTCTCCTTGGACCAGAAAACAAGGGCTGTGGCAGGTCCCAGCCCGTGACTGCCGAGCTCAGAAATGCAGGTGGCGAGTCCCCTCCGCAGATGAAGCCACTTAATTACCACGCAATCAATATGCAAACAAGTGCCAAACTGGGTTTGAATCAAATTTCTCATTGGGGACTCAGTGGGGGAGGACGGTTAGGCAGAAGGGGGACCTACCAGGGTGGACAGAAAGGAGGGGGCTGGCTGAGAGAGAAAAGGGTGTCTGTGAGACCCAGGCACCCCAGGGCCACTTGGGCATCCCCGCTCCCAGTCTTCAGAGTCTGGCATGGGGCCCTGCTTCCCCTTAGAGGAGCTGGGGTCTGTGCCTCCAGGCTGCCATCTTCAGGAGGCTTCTGAGGCCTGTCAGCTGAAGTCTGGCGCGGCCTCTGCTAATTCATTTGACTCGGAAATCTCAACTTGACCAGGTTCCCCCTCCCCTCTTTAAAACAAACTCATTAAACTTGTCAACACTCATTAGGCCTGTAAAACATTGAACTGGAGCCACTGGGGGGACTCGGAGAGGGTTATGTGTTGGCTGTGTGAGCATCTGGGAGCGTGCACTCCAGAGCTGAGCCAGGCCCTGGGAGACTCAGCTCAGGCTTGGCCACAGGACCAGAAGTCACTACGGTTTGTTTTCTTGCATCTGCCAGTTATCAAAGGCAGAACAATGCGGGGAGTAAGACACCCCTCCCCACCAGGAGCTCCAGAGTCAAATTTCAACTGGAGTTTGCATTTGGCTGTCTGGTCTATCCTAGTGGGACTTGGCTCACTGGGCAAGCACCCTGAACCTGAGCCTGCTGCATCTTAGAACCTGGCACTGGTGGCTGCTATGATGGCAAGGAGATTTTACCCAGCACCTGTAGTCTGAACTTCGACTTCCTGCTGTGGGTCGGTGTCTGCAGTATGACACTTTTTCCTGAGCCTGAGTCCTCCCCCAAGTAAAAAGCATAATGAAGAAACAGGGTCGCAGTGAGAGAGTAGATTGACACAGGAGCAAGCCTGTGTGTGGTCCTGCAGGAGACTTTCTTTTTTGTGCCCCAACCCCTTCTACCTGCTCTCGGTCCTCAGCCCCTTGCCACACACTATGACATCCTACGTGTGTGTGTGTGTGTGTGTGTGTGTGTGTGTGTGTGTGTGTGTGTGCGCGCGCAGATCCCAGTCCTTTAGCAACAAGTATATGTGTTGGGGAAGTGGAGTTGGGGAAGTGGAGGCTTCCAGAAGAGGGTCCCGGACCTAAGGATGGGGCTCATCTTAGCATGAGAAAGCACATCGAGCAAGGGGAAACTGGATTGCAGGGGGCAGGGGTATAGTGAGTCACAGAGTTCTTGTATAGCATGCAGGATACCCAGAGTTTGATGACTCTTGATGAGGGGAGGCAGGGGGTCACAGGAAAGGACGGCTAATTGCTGTGCACACTCCCACACCCCAGTTCTAAACACAGCCTGTTGCAGAGGATCCCAGATCTCTCAGATCTGCAAAAGCTAGAAGAAGCTTGCTGCCCTGTTCAGAGTCTCCTCCTGGGCCCCAGTCTACAGAGTCCAGAGTCAGCCTCCCTGCCTCCCTGGGCCTATGCTAGGGCCGGGGAAACAGCATCCAGCCATGAATAGCTGTTTTGTCTGGGTCCCCTTTTAGGACCTATGATGTTTTCTTTTTCCCTTTAAAGTGGGGTGTCTGCAAGTCTCTGGCTCTTTCTCTTCCCCCCTTCCCCCTCTTATAGAGAATGGCCCCTTAAAAAAAAAAAAAAAAAAAAAGACGCCAGCCTTCTGCTATTTTCCCCTCTCCTTGAAAATGAGAACATCAGCCATTGAAGTGGATTGATGAACTCTTCCAAAAAGTTTATTAAGGAAAGGTTAGACAAAAGCCCCCGGGGCCTGCAGGCAACTGAGCAGTCAGTATATATACTGGGCCCTTTTGTCCCCCCAGGGCCGACGCTTGAATACCCCTCAATGGCCCTCTTCAGAGTGACAAGATCAAGCCAGACAACGGCTTGTTAAAAGGAACTGCTAGCCGTTTCTCTCTGGCCTGCCAAAGCTGCGTCCCCCACTTCGCTCCTGCATTAATGTACATCTGCACTCTCAGGAATAATCGGCTGGAATTCTGTTGGTTTTGTGTGGGTTTTTCTTTTCTCTTAAATACACCCTCCTCCTCCTCCTCCTCCTCCTCCTCCTTCTCCTCCTCCTCCTCTGCCCTGCTCCCGCCTGCCCCTCCCCCACACCCCCCTGCACCTGCCCCTCCCCCTAGCCATCCCCATCCCTCCCCACAGCTGTCCTGGAGGCATATGTTACCCGGCTCTGCTGTCTGTGTCTGAGTGTCCCTGGGTGGGTATTTCTGGAGAGGAAGAAGAGAAGAGAGTTCCAGAGCCTCAGTCTCTTTTGGTCTACCCTCACGGATGCTTTTGTGCCCCAGGGGATGGTAGGTGGGACTTGAGCTACATTATCAGTCCTGTAGCCTTGGACATCAAGTTGGGAAACTTCTGTCTCATTTGTGGATGAATGGGAATCCAGGCAGGTGAGCCGAAGTCTGGGGCACTCTGCAAACCTGGCCAACTCAGTGTCTGTGTTCAAGAGCTCTTAGATCTGGTGGTTTTCCCATGGGGCAAGTGGAAGCTGGTGAGGGCAGGACAGCCATTCTGAGGGGCAGGGACCACTGGATGCCTGACCCTAGGAAACAGTGTGGGCAGGACTGTGGGTGATCCATAGGAGAAGGACAGGAAGGGAGGAGAAGTTGCCTAGAGAGGAACCTTGGATGCTAATAGAGTGAACACTGGACAGAGACACTCAGCAAGGGTCAGAGCTGCCCTCTTCACCAGGGCTGGGCAGTGTGCACACCTGTGTGTACATGCAAGTGTGTGTCCTTGGGCAGATGCGGCGAATTGCCTTTCTAGTGAATTTCATTCTATTGTCACCTGTGTCTTGTACTGTCTGAATTCCCTAGCTCCAGGGTCAGGACAGTATGACAGACATGTGCTCAATGAATGTTCCTTGATTCTAGAACCTTCCTGTGAACCAGAGGGTCATCTGCTTCTTGTGGGGGTTGAAGTCCTCCCCTCCCAACCTCAGAGACAGCTCCCTTCCCCTTCTAAACGGTCCCCTCCTGGCAACGCTAGGGAATCAATTCTTCTCATCTGGGGAGGGTTCACCCCTTGAGGATAGGGTCAGCATGAAGGGGAGAAAGGGACCTGGGCCAGGAGCCCTCTGATCCTAATGGCCCTCGCTGACAGGGACCTTCTGTCTCTCACTTTCCCCTTAGTTTTGCAATGGAACACCCCACCCCACCCCAACCCCAGGTTGTCTTAGGCCTGAAAACGGCGCAGAGGGCTCAGGTGGACTGGCTCATTCCAGCAGGGCAGCCTCAGCCTCACCCCACCTTTGGTGTAGACCAGCGCAGGTTCAAATCCTGCCCCTGCTGCTTGCCAACTGAATCACCATGACCCAAGTCTTTATAGACAGCAAGAAGCAAATGCTACCCGCCCCCTCCCTCCAAGAAAAGTTCAGGCACCCAGGCCAGCCCTGTCTTCTCTTACCCCAGCCCCATTCATGTCTTCTGCTTTTAAGGATAGACTTGAGAGAAAGGAAAACAGGAAATCCAGATGTGTGTGTGTGTGTGTGTGTGTGTGTGTGTGTGTGTGTGTGCGCGCGCACCAAGTGGGGGAAGGTGATGGTACAGCCACTGTAATTTAAGAAATTTGCCTCTCACCCCTGTCCACCCACTCCAGCAAAAGATAACTATTTCATGGATGATTCAAGCCAAACTTCCCTGAAGGAAGGGCTCTGACCCATGACCCCCATAACCTGTATTTAGCACCTTCAAAAGCCCCAGAGAACTGCCCTGAGCAAGACGGAGGGAACAGGGCCATCAGCAAGCCAGGCCCTGAGCTCAGGAATCCTGAGTGAAAAACCAGCAGGGATCGTGAGGTGCTGTCCTAGCCTGTGAGTGGCCACAGGGAACCCAGGGTTGGTGGAGGGTGGAAGGATGGGGGCTCCCTGAGGGTGAACAGGAGGTAGAGAGAGTTAGGGCAGCTGCCCCAACATGTGAAGATGCCTCTTCTCTCTGGCTCCGTTGGCTCACCTGTAAAATGGACCCGCATTGCCTTCCTTGTGGGGTTTTGCAGAGATGTATGAAGGCTGTGGTGGGTCTAGCTAAGAGTGAGGGCTTGTCTGTGTTGGAATGGATAGACAATGCAAAGGTCTGTTTCTAGGCAGGACAGAAGATGGGACAGATGCAGGTATTAACTCAAGTTAATGCATGACATACATATTTTGACCCATCACTGGCAATGCCAGGCATATGCAAAAGCCAAGGACAGTGTGGACACATCCCTGTCCCCAGCAACCTCTGTGGTGGTGATAGATAGGCAAGTGTGTTCCTTCTCTTTCTGTGTGAGCTGTCTCATGTTGGACAAGTGAGGGTGGGTTTCTCTGTCTCTCTGTTGTCCCCCCCCATCTCTGTTTTTGTTTCTGTGTCTCTGTGTCTGTCTCCGTATCTCTGTATCTGTCTCTGTCTCTGTCTCTGTCTCTCTCTCTCTCTGTGTGTCTCTTTCTCTGTCTCTGTCTCTTCTCTCCTCTCTCTCTCTCTCTCTCTCTCTCTCTCACACACACACACACACACACACACACACACACACACACACACACACTTTGAGACATGGTCTCATTCTGTAATCAAGGTTGGCACAGAATTCATGATCTTCCTCCCTCAGCCTCCCAAGTGCTGGGATGACAGGCATGAGTCACCACCTGTTGCATTTTCTGAAAAATCTCAGCAAACTTTCAGATCTCTGGGCTGGGAATATAGCTCATCTATTAAGAGCTGGCTGTGCAAGCATGAGGACCTGAGTTTAAATCTCCAGTGACCATGTAAAAAGTCAAATATGACTGTTTGCACCTGTAACCCCAGTGCTGTGAGGAGTGCAGTGGAGGCAGGAGGGTCCTGGGGCTTGTTGGCCACTGGTCCAGCTTCGGATTCAGCGAGAGCCTCCATCTCAAGGGAGTAAAGTGAAAATTGACAAAACAAGATACCGTCATTCTGTGGTCCATGCATGTGTGTGCACACATGTATACATCACACACACAACACATATGCAGAGAGAGAGAGAGAGAGAGAGAGAGAGAGAGAGAGAGAGAGAGATTCTGATCTCTTCTTGCCCCAGCCTTGCCTCTGTCCTAGCCATATCTCTCAGACATCAGTTTTCTCTCATCTTTCAGGTAGGAAGGCAAGGAAGGAATGATCTGTCCCTACTGTCCCTCCAGGTCTCTTTGGATGCTAGCATTGGGCAGGCTCCTGTCTTAGCTCAGCCCTTGCTCTGTTGCCTCAGCCATGGAACCACCTCTGTGAGCTGGGGGTTGGGTCACCATCTCACAGTGGGAGAAAGCCACCTGCTGAGTCCCTGACCTGGCACACAGTGGGTGCTTTAGAGCCTAGGTGCTGGTGTTCAAGAGGCCCTGGGATCCGCACGAGCTGCTTCCTGGCTGTTTGCAGAGCCTGGGCTCTCACAGCCTCGCCAGCCTTTGAAGGTCAGTGCAGCTCTGTATCACCACGATTAATCACCCAGAGACAATGGCTCTGACATACCCAGAGCCTGGCCTTCAAGGAGCAGGGGGGTGGGTGGAGAACACCCGACGGGGGGCGTCTAAGCAACTGCCCATTTGTTTAGAGGCACAAAATGCACTTGCTGGCTTGCACCACAGCGCCATGTTGGAATTAAAAGTGTTCTTGGGGAGCAGCAGTCAGCCTGGATCTAGAGGGAGGTTTGCTTTTTTTTTTTTTTTTGGAACACAGCTTGGTGTCAGATTGTGCCAGGGTCCTTTGAGGTCTGCTCAGGAGCTGGGTGACAGCTGTGAGTGGCCAGTGGTTAGTGATGCCACCTCTCTTGGTTGGCTGGTAAGACAGGGAGCTTTGGTGTCCCCAGGTCCCAGATGAACACTCCACAGTGCATGTGACTGGAGCTGAGTAGAGTAGCCTGTCCTCCCTGAGCTTTGGACTCCTCTTCCATGGGCAAAAAAGGCAGCCACTGCCCCCAGGGATGTGCTGGGGACACCTACTGGTGGCATCCTATTATGAGCCTTTGTGAAGTGTTAGGGTTTGGCTGGGCCTCCTATCTGTTCACCATTCCTTCGTTAGTTCCTTCTTTGTTTGTTCATTCATCATTCATCTACTCACTTATCACCCACTCATCCTTTCCGTCTTCATCCATCCATTCCTTCACTACCTATTCATTCATCATTTGTTCATTATTCATTCATTATTAATGATTCATTGAGCACCACTCACCATTCATTCATTCATTCACCATTCACTATCTTGCTCTGTGAAACTGGAGCTTCAAGTCAGACATCTGCCTAGAATTTTCATGGAAGAAATCTGGCTCTTAACCTCTACAAATATTTAAATAACTTTTCTTATTGGAAAAAAAAAAATCACTTGTTTACTATAAGCGGAAATCAGTCGAAGTGCCCAGAAAGTCTGCCTCTCCTGCTTCCTACTGCTAAACTTTGGGTGTGGGTAGTTCGAGAGTCTGATATTCTAGATGTTTCTTGCTGGAGAAGTGTGTTTATCTCCACTATGTGTCCTCTGACAGTGGGACAGTGAAGTGACACTATTGTACCCCTACCTGGCACGGTGTTGGCTAGGGTCTTGGGACACATACCCTGCCTGTGCCAGGCTTCCTCATTTCCCTTGTCTGCTGTTGGTTTGGACAGGAGGAAGTGTGTTGCCAGGTCCTAAAGGCCCCCTTGTTTGTTTTTGACTCAGCAGGCCTGTGCCATTGCTGTTCCACAGACAGCTAACCTACAGCCACAGAACTACTGTGACTGCTGGTCTTGAAGTAGCTGGAATTTGGTTTGGTTTTGTGTGTGTGTGTGTGTGTGTGTGTGTGTGTGTGTATGTTTGTATGTGTGTGTGTACTCCCTTGCCCAAACAGGGACCAGAGGTCAACCTTTAATGTTATTACTCAGGATCCAGCAACCTTCTTTCTTCTGTTTTTTTTTTTTTTTTTTTAAAGATCCATGCGTGTATGTGTGTGCCTCTGTGCCTGAGTGTGACTGTGGGTGTCTGTGTGTGTGTGTGTGTGTGTGTGTGTGTGTGTGTGCAGGCATATGCTTCTCCGCACACATGACTGCAGATGCCAGAAAAGGCTGGAGGCTTTGGGCTTCCCTGGAGCTGAAGTTACAGAGCATTGTGAGCAGGCCTGGATGGGTGCTGGGAATTGGATTCTGGTCCTTGGCAAGAGCAGTGCACTCTTAATTGCTGAGTTGTCTTCCCCATTGCATAGCCTGTATCTTAAAACAGAGTCTTTCATTAGCCTGGAACTCACCAAGTAGGTTAGGCTGGCTAGTCAGCACTGAGATTACCATGGGTACCACAGGGAAGGAAGAGAGAGTGCTCTAGGGATGATGGTAGGGAGGCTGTGTGGCTAACAAGGAATGAAGCAACCGCAATACTAAATGTGGCTTGGCACTTCACAGTTTACAAAGTTTCCTTAAGACCTGCGCAGTTTACAAAGTTTCCTCCTAGGCCTCTGTGAAAGATCCTTGTCCCCCTCTTTTACAATTGGAGAAGCCGAGGCTCTAAGGGTGACAATCAACTGCTCAGACCACACAGTAAGTGATGGGATATCAGGTCTGCCTGAGCTGAAGACTTGGGGGCCACACAATCCTTCTCCCATTTTTATATATGGAGGTAAGGCCCCGAAGCGTGAGAACAAAAAGAACTTCCTGCCCTGGAGTCTCTTCTAGACACACAGCAATGAGCCCTGAGAAAGGAGAGAGGCTGCCCTTGGTCCCTTCCAGGCTCTGTCTGTCAGCTGAACTCAAGTGCCAATCTGAAACCCTTAGGAAAATGGCCCCATTTCTCTACGGGCTTCAGGTAGCATGCATTTCTTTATAGAGGGAGATAGCCTTTGCATGCAGCCGGCCTGGTCACAGCAGGGACTCAGTACTGCCCGATGCTCAGCCTGGCTGCCAGGAAGGGGTTGGCAGCGTCTCTGCGCTCAGCTTTGGGTGCCCCGATAACATATCCATAGCTTGTGTCATTCATGGATGGGATGACCCGAGATGTTCAAGGTGGGGAGCAGGGCTTGTGCCTGGGGCTGGAGAGATGGGGTGTGAGTAAGCTCCACTGTGGGAGTGGTGCTGTTCTGAGGAAGAGAAAGGATCTGCGGCTTCTCTCCCCAAGGCGCAACAGTCAGACTCAGCTTCAAAGTAGCGCCTTGATTACCTCAGATTGTTCTGTAGTCTGCCCTGTGGCTCACCCCTGGCCTCCTAGCACCCATGAGGGGAGGCAAGAGGAGGACACATTTCAAATCGGCCTGGGCTGCACAGAGGACCTTGTTTCAAAAACCAAACAACAAGAAAATCTAAAATAAACTAGGCACAGTGGCATGTGACGGTAAGGCCAGGTCTTGGAAGGTGGAAGCAGGGGGATCGAAGAGTTTAAGGCCAGCCTCGGCTGCCGTGAGACTCTGTTCTCAGAAACCCAAAAGTAAATAAACAAATAATAAGCCCCCAAAACAAAAGCAACTAAGAAGAAATTAGTTGAAAAGATAAAAGAATTCTGCATTCCTGGATGAAAACCAAGCCCAAACAGTGCCTGCCCACACGCCTCCACATGCAGTTAGGACAGATGCTGAGCCTGTTCTGGTGGGCGGGAACCCAAGCCTCCCAAAGAAGTTGATGGGGGAGTAATGGCCCATGCTCTGCCTCAGCCCCAGAATGGCCAGCTCATGGGTGGACACACACCCCAGGTGCCTCAGTTCTCCTTAGGTGTGCAACGCCACAGGGGCCAAGGGGCCCTGCCTGCTGCTGCTCGTTCAGCCTCCAGTGTGACTTAAGACCCAACTGGCCTGTGACCGTGGGAAAGCCTTAGGGCAGGAGAGAGGCCAGCGAGGCCACTACAGAAAGCATCTGGCTGTTTACCAAGCTGGGCACCTCCCTGGTCCCTGGCAAGGTCCTCAGGGTCTCACCTCTCACCCAGGTACTGTGAGGTAATAGTTCACCCAAAAACAGGCTTTGAAAGTCAATTATTTGAAACAAGGCAGCCAAGGCTTCTCAGAGTGCTTGGAGCAAACAGATTTTTGGCAAGCACTCTAGACCTAAGGAAACAGGATTGAATTTCCTCTCACCTCACCTGGGGAAAATCCATACTGCCTATTGGTGAACTTGGCTCAGAGTCTTAAGGGGTAGGGGCCTTTTCTGGTTATTGAGGAAAGACCCAGAGATGCTCTACAGCACACACACATACCCCTTCCCTCACGTCCCGGCCTTGACAGCTGGTTCTAGGGCTTAGGGCTACCAAGGCTGGCTGGTTCTTCCTTTGATGTGTCTTCATTTCCTCCTGATTCAGATTTAAAAAAAAAAAAAAAGAGTTTATCCGTGGTTGAGAAGCCGAGTTAAGGAAATATGTTCAGGCCCTGACCCTTCCACAGAGAGCTAGGTGTACCATCAGGCAAGTCTCTTTCCCTCTCTGGCCTAACTGTGCGACAGAGGAAGGTAGTAACACCCAAGTTAGGAGGGTGTGGTGGTGCATGTCTTTAATCCCAGCTCTCAGGAGGAAGAGGCAGGTAGATCTCTGTGAGTTCAAGACTCTCCTGGTTTATTATAGTAAATTCTGGGACAGCCAGGACTACCTAGTTAGACCCTGTCTGGGGAAAAACAAAAACAAAACACAAAAGAAAGAAAAAAGTGTCTGGGCAAAGGTAACAGAAAAGGGGAAGAGCTAGGGAGAAGGGTGCTGGGTGATTGACCTTTGCCTGTGTCCTTCTGAGAGCATCTGGGGTGTAAGAGTGATTTGTCATGCGACCCTACTCCCATACTCAAACACCGTTCCCCCCACACACACACAGCATCTCTTGTAGCCTAGTCTGGCTACACAGCCAAGGATGACCTTGAACTTCTGATCTTCTTGAATTCACTTCTACAGTACTAGAGCACAATCACGCCCAGTTTAGCAGGGCTAGGGATCCAATGCACCGTGCCCCCAATGCTCCGCAATCACACCCACCAACTGAGCTATGTTCCATAAAGATACCCTTTCCCCCCAGAAGCTGCTCCTGATGAGAGCACAGGAGCCCCAGCTTCAGCAGGTGGGTCAGGGACACAGCTGCAGGGTGTGAGGCCAGATGTAGGGGTGTGTGCTTTGCTCTGCATCTTCTCCTTGTGCTGCAGTGGGGAAGGGAGCCATGGAGAGCTGAGGATTCGGGGAAGCACCGTATATACTTCAGTATAGGCTACTCACTTCCCAGGTCCAGGCATGTCCCTTTCAGCTGGGACCCTGGTGCTATCTGGAATTGCCTCCAGACCAGTGAGGTCAAACAGCCCTTGGATAGCTGTTTAAAAGCTCCCTGGTAAGGCTTAGCCCTATGGAGAGTCCAGTGGCTGTTGCCCTAGCGAAACCCTTCCTGGTGTCACTCTCCTCACCTACAAAACCCCAGCATTATCAAGTCATCGCGCAGAGGTGACAGGTTAGAAGAGATACCAGTCTGAGAGAACTCACCTGTCATTAAAAGCTTGCTAGCCATGATAATGACTTCCGTTTCTGGAGCACCAATAAGATGCCCATCCCTTTGCATGCATTTACGTGGGCTTTTCTCTGGGACAAACACACACACACACACACACACACACACACACACACACACACACACGCACCAGGAGGAGACTTGCCTTTGTCCTGCTTTGGGGCGCTTGGGTGTGTCTGCAGCTGAAGCCGGCCCTGGGCTCTCGTGCCTGTTGGGACACATCTAGGCAACCTTCAGCAAACAGTGACTCAGCCACATGGCTATAGATAAGTCTCTTCCCAGGCTAGTCCCGTGCTTCCTCAGGTTTCTCTCCAACATGTCAGGGCCCAAGAGGATGTGGCAAGCTCTTGTGTCAGTTTTCCCAAGGGGCCCCCCCTGGGGGAGGGGCTGGGGCTGAGAGACTGAGATTCCTTCTCTCCTCACTTAACCCTGTTTCTTCTGTCCTAGATGTGTCTGGCCCCTCAAGGAACAGAGGATCCCAGTTTGGTGGGACAACACTCTGTTCCTAGTACTGGGGTGGAGGGAGCAGTATCTCTCCTTCCCGGCCCCCCTTTCTTGTTTCCAAGTCTAGGACACCCTCACTGAGTATAGGGTGGCCCTGCTTCCAAGCTCCCAGGGGAGAGCAGAAGGGGACCACCACGCTTTAGAGCCAGTGATGGGTGACCTTAGGACTTAATGAAAAGTAGCCACAGAGCATATGCCTTCATTGTCTGGTAAGGCGTGCTGCCATTCACCCTGCTCTTCAGTGACCTACTCCAAGGACATCTGGGGTTCTTTAGAAACAAAGAGAGTCGGAGATCACTCCTTACCCCACCCCAACCCCCACCCCACCCACCCCCACCCCGCCAAGTCACCTGCTGTGTGACTTCCTGTGAATCCCATCCCCTCTCTTCAATCAGTTGAAAGCTTGCTGAAGAAGCACAGCAGGTTTAGGCTGGCATTGTCAGTGAGTTTCTTGGTAAGGAAGCAGGTCTCAGACAAACAGCTGGAACACCTCTGGGGACAGAGACCTCCCTCCCTCCATCCCCCCCCCCCCGGGTCAGCCCCACAGAACTTCTGTGACCCTGGGATGTAGCTTCATCTCTACCGGATGCTTTATGTGGTGGAGAGAACCAGCTCTTTGTGAATAGTTAAAAAGAACTATTTGGCAAGTGCCTCCAAAGCATCTGGGTCGCAGGAGCTGCCTTCTGCACGCCCTCATGGTGGAGTGGCACTACCATTTGGAACCCGGGTCCCTCACACGGACATGATGGTACCCACCTGCCCAGAGGAACACCTGCAAGGATTAAATGAGATACTAGGTACCCCAAGCTTGATTGGCAAATAGCCCCTCCATCATTGCAAAAATCAATTATCTCCACAGGTGTGGCTGAGTCTGCTTCCCTTTGCCAAACTCTGTCTTAAGAGCAGGACAGGAGAGCTTGGGAGCTAAAGAATGTGACACATAGAACGGTGTGGCTTTGGTACCTGCTCAGGTGCCCAGGGTCTGTGGCCTACCTGTGAACCATTGGCTGTGGTTGCGCCAACCTATGCCTGCTTTACGTCTTCAGCAAGCTCTCCTTCACCCCAAATTCCTGAAGCCCAGGGACTCAGGGTCCCAATCTGCAGCAATAGCCACCCACCCCCACACCACCATACACCCCCACCCCTTCCACCTACCCCCACCTCCACTAGGCATCCAATCATCTGTGTATTCTCCTATCATGAAGGAAGCCTTACTGGCTAGGTTTGGGGAACTAGAGGGTGGTACTGACCAGTGAGGGCCTTGGGCTGTGCAGATGGCCGCCCTGGCCCATGGGGATACTGTCCACCTGGCTCCTGAGCCCATCAGGCCCCACTTAAGAGGATGCTCCTCACGTGGAGGGCCCATCCGGCTGGAGATGCCTTCAGAAATGGAAATGTGGTCCATTTGTTTGTGATTTACTTCCTGACCCTTAACGGGAACCCGATGGGACCAATAAAGACTCCCAGCGCGCCCAGTGCCCAGCCTCAGGAAGGCTGGAGCCCGGCCAGTTCTCTGTAGGCAAAAAGCATCTCAAAGTGGAGCCGACTGCTCTGCCCCCACCCCAGGCCACCCCACCACTCACTGGGGCTCCCTAAACTTTTGAAAGATCCCTCACTATTCTCCAGATCAGCCTGGGGCCACCAGCCTTTCCACGCTGGGGGCAGGACACAGAGAATTCTGCTTTGGAGGCAGAGAAAGGCCTCGGAGGGGATGTGGATGACGGTAAGACTATTCAGAGCACAGGGTCGGTAGAGAGAGAGGGGCCAGGACGGAGAAGAAAAATCCAGTTTTCAATTTTCCTCAAGAGGAAAGTAAATTCGCAAGAGACAGAATAATTTTCCAGCGTGCCGGCCATAAGTACAACCTCCTTGAGACGTGGCGAGTTATTAACAAGGAGAAAGAAAAGCAATTGTAAAACCTCTTTGCATTTAGCAGAACTGCACAAAACCTTTTATTTCCAGGGGAATCTAATTAGAGAGCAGGGGCACAGCTGGGGAGGGAGAGAGGCCTAGGTTAGGCTGGGAGGCCCCAGTTGCTTGTTCAGGAGGACAGTGTGGAGCAACATTGTCGCTCACAGCACCACAGAGAGTTTGGGGATGGGAGCTCTGGATGCGAATTCTGAAGCTTGGCTTTGCCAGCAATACAGTATAGAAAATAGTTGGACTTGCCAGTTCATGCCTACAATCCTAACACTTGGAGGGGAAAGGGCTGCCAAGAGAGTGAGACCAGACTGGGCTGCACAGTTAGCTATTCTGTGTTTTGATCTTGCATATCCTAGGCTAGCTTGAACTCCTCGTGCAACCAAAAGTGACCGTGAACTTCCAATTCTCCTGTTTCAGTCTGTAAGGTGCTGAGGATTGAACTCAGGACCTCACACATGCTAGGCAGGCACTCTCTCAACTGATCCACATGCCCAGGCCACAGCATGAGCTTCAGGCTAGTGTGGGTTCAAAGCAGAACTTGCCTCAAAAAGGGAAACCAAGAAACACCACCCCTGGAATCCAAAGGAACACAGGTAGACACACCTGTGCCTGGCCAACCATGTCTGGCAGTGCAAGTGAGATTGTCTCCGTCCATCCCACCCTGCACAGCACCTACCACCAGACGTGTCTGTGTCCAGAATATTTCATCCACTAATACCACATGCAGCCTCAGTGCTCAGCTAGAGGTCTGGTCCTCATCAGCTCCCCTTACAGGTCGTTCACAGGCAGCAAAACATGGTTCTGAGGCAGGAGAGGAAAAGGAGCTAAAAGGAGAACAGAGGCAGCTGTAGCCGAAGGGTGTTCTAGAGTTTCCATAGCCTTTTCAATATCCTCACTTCACAAAGGGTAAGTGAAGTAACTGGAGGTCTGGGTTCAAGTCCTGACTCTGCCACCAATAGCTGTGTGGTCTCGGGTCATTCTTTGACTCTCATCCTTAGAATGAGATTGGCCTCGATGCTCACGGATGTTGTTATGAGTGCACAGCTTGGCACCTGATAAGGCTTCTCAGATGTCCAGTTTCAGGTTGTCATCACACAGTAGCCTCCAACTCTCCAGCCAGTCCTCTGCCCTCAGCTCCTTCAACGAGAACGTTTTGTCCTTGTTCACAGTACCCAGAAGTGAGGATTTTTGCCTTCTGAGAACCAGTGTGTCTTTGGCATGTATCACTTCCTGGTACCTTAACGCCACTGCCCTACAGTGGTTGGCCGCACTTGGGGGAAATTACATTATTTATTATAACAAGATTCAGCTGATTGAGCTCAAAGCAGTAATTGCTGCTGGTTACAAAGAACAGATTTTTTTAAATATATATTTTTATGTATACAGTGCTCTGCCTGCATGTACACTAGCATGGCTGTGAGCCACCACGTGGTTGGTGGGAATTGAACTCAGGACCTCTGGAAGGGCAGACACTTCTCTTAACCACTGAGGCAGCTCTCCAGCTCTACAAGTAACAGATTTTATCTATTAATCTATTTGTGTACCTACGTATCTATCTAGATATCTATCGTATCTATAATCTATCCATCATGTATTTATCTATCAATGTATCTATCTATCTACCCATATTTATCTATCATATATGTATCTACCTATCATCTATTTATCCATCATCTATCTATCAATCTATCTACCTATTTATCTATCTATCATCTATATTATCAAAAACATATAACTGTAGAAATGGCATAGGTAGCAGGACCAGACTGGGTTTTACCTTCCCTGCAGCCTGTTTACAGAGCTCTTTGATTCTAGTCAGAGAAGCCCTAGGTAGAGGGAGTTATTCATGATGAAGACACAGTGTTTTCAGGGAAACAGGAATGAATTGAACATCTGGATACAGATGGAGGATTGGATGGAGGGTCTGCATGTCAGTTTTCAGGGCTCAGGTCCTCAGCCCTCTTAGAGCAGTCAGCAGGGACCAGGGAAACGGCGGGTACCACATAAATCCATCCCTAATGAGATTCTTGTGCAAGGAGATGCTACAGACTGGGCAACGATCATGCTGGCTTAGAGAGCAAACTGCTATTGGCATTTGCTGTGGCTTTGCAAGTTAGGGCATCCATCTGGATATGAGAAAAGAGCATTCTTTCTTTGTTCATTTATTCATTCACTCAATCACTCATTCATTATTGTAGGCCAGCTTCTCTCCTGGGCATCAAGAATAAAGCAATGAGCAAAGCATACTGAAAACATAGACTCATGTGGGCCCTCCAAATCCTTCAACTGCAGAGTTGTTCTGGGACAGGTGCCATCCCAACTTCAGCCTCTTAAGGGCCTCTCTTGATTGGGTCAAGCTCTTTGCCCTGAAAATGTCATGGTTTGCTTCTGACTGAAGAGCATAAATGAGAAGAGTTAGGGGTTGAGAGGGGACTTAGGCCAGAGCATAGATATAGAGGAAGGGTGTGTCTAGGAACGGCACGGGGGGCAGGGTGGGGGGAAGGACAGCCTGGAGACTGGGGCCTGTGGGAGGCAGTCAAGAGGGCTGGGGGCTGCCAAGACCCCTGTGATGCAGTGGTCAGGAGCAGGCTTGGAGAATGGTACTTGGGCACGCGCGTGCGGACACACACACACACACACACACACACACACACACACACACACACACTCACATATACTCGCTGCAACCACAGCAGGTAGATTCTGTTTCTGTTTCCACCTTCACAATCAGGGAGAAGAGCTGTAGTCTTCATGGCTTTTCCCTCTCGGCAGAGAAGCCCCCACCTTGTGGGGTCCTGAGACCGGTTCTTGCAGAGTGGCTTTGAGTGGCCTTCAAAGCTGCAAGTGACCAGCCCTCACAGGAGATTCCTGGGATCTAGGCTGCATATGCACATTCTTAGGCACCCAGAGGCCCACCAGGTGATCCCCGTGTGGGAAGCTTGGGAGGCACTGCTGCTGTACAACACGCTGACAGGATACAGTCTTAGCACTGAGGCCCTTTCCCCGGCTTTGGACCCAGACCTTGCATCTTACCATCAGCTCAGCTTTCTGAGTGTTTCCTGAGGAGTCCCGGCTGCCCCTTACATAAGGGAACTGAAGATCCTAGCTGCTTTATGAGCTTGTGGGACATCTCAGACCCAAGCCGGTCCTTAATCAACTGCCACCTCCTTCTTCCCTCTGTTGTGCCATTATGGACAGACAGAAACCGCAGAAGGCAGCCGGCTGTTCAACAGGCTGGTAACTGATCACTTTTGCAAATCTATTTCCCCAACTCTGAGAATGACAGTCACCCATTCTGAGAGCATGAGAGAGGCCAGATTTTAGAACTCACACAAAGGCGTTAGCACCCAGAGCAACTGTCTAGCCTACCTTTCTTCTTGACAGGATCATGGGCATATTATATTGCACCTGGTACAGGTGATGCAGAGCCAGCTGCCTACCCTTTCCTGACTCCCTTCCCTGGTGTCACCCTTCGTCCTCACAGCTGGGCAGCTTCAAGGAAGCTTAGCCCAAGTTGCAAGTTTATATTTCTCTTCCAAGCAAGGTGGTATTCCCAGGACAGGGTGGGACAGGGGTGACATGGGCACCTGGTCAAAGGCATACATGGAAGTTCTGGGTTCCCCCTTTCCCTGATGGCAGCAGGTGATGGCTCCCACTCTCTTGCTGCCCACTAGCACCCCAATGTCAGGACCTGGTTTCAGGCTAGTGTCTGCTCTGGACCAAGCCTTGCAGGGCAGGGGCGTCTTGCCTGCCGTAAGACGTAGCCGTAATTAAGAAATAAGCCGCCTCGCCCAGCGCCTTGGCAATCATTTGGCTAAGTAACTAGCATGGTCCAATGCCTCAGAAATCACCATTAGAGTACGCTCCTTATGGCCATAAAATTTCTCGTTTTCTGCCTCTCGTCAGCCTCCCCCACCATCTTCGCCTTGCTTTATTTACACATTCGTCCTCAAACAATGGCAATAAACTCTTTCCCAGAGTGTTGCAAATCAGAAATTTGTCCACATTTTTCCACCACCTTCCACTGCGGACCTGCTCTGCCTGGGAACAGACTGGCCAGGCCAGCTGGAGAGGGCTGGGCAGCCTAGATTGATGGAGAGTTGTTCCCCACCCCCCACCGCTGCCTGCCACGGAAGAGTTTGCTGGGGGGAGAGGGCAGGAGGGGAGGAGGCAGATGCTCTGGCCAGTGACCAGCCAGGTGCAAGGGGTATTATGAAGGAAGGGGCGGCGGGGGGGCGCAGGGGAGAGAAACAGAGAGATAGACAGACAGAGACAGACAGACAGACAGACAGAGACACATGCAGAGACAGAGATACAGAGAGACAGCAAGGAGAGAAGGAAGAGAAAGGAGGGGGGAGGGGAAGAAAGAAAAGAGGAGAGAAAGAGCTTCCCTTTTCCCTTCTAAGAGAAGATGGAGGTGGGGCGGGGGGAGCTTAGAAGACAGTAGAAGCAGAGCTAGCCCTGACAGCTTGTGAGGGAAAAAAGCACCTCCCCCCCAATGCAAGAAACAAAAATTTTAGTATGTCCTGTGGCCCACACACTGATCCCCCTAACTTGTATTCAGACTCCTTCTGAAACTCCAGCCCCTTCTAATCTGTAGTCCTTTCTAGGGTGAGGGGCATTTATGACAGCCAGCTGCCCTACTGTGTGCTGAGTACACTGTTAGGAGCTTTGCGGTGGAGCCAGGGCCCCTTCTCAGGTTGATCAGAGACACCTAGGAGAACCCCTGCTTCTTAAAGATGGGAGCTGGGGCTCAGAGAGGGGGTAAGAGTCAACAAAGGTCACACAGCAGGTTGGTGAAACTTCAAGCTTCCTGTTTGGAGTTTGTATTTTATGTCTCTAACCAGCCCAAAGGCTTTCTGGGAACCTTCCCATGAATGAGGCTGGGTTCCTCTTATCTGGGTGAGTTCTGGGGCTTCTGCAGTCTCACACACACACACACACACACACACACACACACACACACACGCATATATATGTATTTACACACATATATATTTGAAATACGGTCTTATGTAGCTCAGGCTGGCCTCCAAGTGCTACATTATAGGTGTGTGCTAGTCCTCCTGTGCTGGGGGCAGAACCCAGTTTACTGCACATTAGGCAAGCACTCTACCAACTGAGCTGCATCTTTTCAGGTGCAGCTGTATAAGTGCATCTTGGGATATATATATATATATATTTGTGTGTGTGTGTTTGTGTGTATATGCGTTGTATGTATGCATGTGTACCACATGTATTCAATGCCTGTGGAAGAGAGCATCAGATCCCCTGGAACTGGAGTTACAGTCAATTGTTAGCTACTATGTGGGGGCTGGGAACTGAACCCAAGTCCTTTGGAAGAGCAATCAGTGCTCTTAAGTGCCAAGCCATCTCCCCAGCCCTTCATCTTAAATCTTTAAGGGAGACAAAGTAGTTGCCCATGTCTGGGGGTACAGGAGACATTTCAATGGACACATAGTCACCTGCCCACCCCCTCAAACATGTGCCATTCCTTTGTGCTGGGGACACTTAGACTCCTGTGCCCTGGCCACTTAAAAATATTCTGCTACCCATCATTACTGGGGTGGCCTGCCGCACACTAGAACACTAGAAGTGATTTCTCCTCTTCACCAAAGCACCCATGCCCCATATCTACCATCCACATTTAGCCAGCACCCATATCTGCCACCTCCCCAGAGCTCCTGGAGGCAGCCTGAGGAACGAATGCAGCAGAATGCTCAGAGGGTTGCCACTTCACGTCACTTCTCTGGTAGGTGGGTGTCCTACGTAAGGCTCCCTGTCTCTAGGGAGGAATGTGTGGCCTGCACTGGAGCAATCTGCCCCAGGGATGGGGAGATACCTGCTTTTACAGTTATTCCCCCGAGCTGTCTGCTAAGTTATGGCCATGGGGATGGGGGCTGTGTTAGAAGCAGGAAAGGACAGTTGATGTTGGTTCCTGTGGGCCTACGCAGCCTGCAGGAGGGGCTCCGTGACACCTACAGAGACACCCAGAGAGCCATACACTTTCTCTTGCAGCAGAACGCTAGTTCCAGAATTTTCTGCAAGGCCTCCCTAATAAAAACTGAGGAAGCTGGATGGGTGGAAAAGAATTGAGAAAGGAAAGCAGGTGGCAGAGTCCTAGGGAGGAAGCTTCGATTTGGGCATGCTTGAATCCTCTGTCTGTCTGTCCGTCTGTCCGTCCCTCCCTCCCTCCGTCCCTCCCTCCCTCCGTCCCTCCCTCTCTCTCTCTCTCTCTGTGTGTGTGTGTGTGTGTGTAAAGCCCATGCATATGCAAATGTGTGCTCATGTGTGTGGAGACCAGAGGATAACCTCAGCTGTCATTCCTTGCATCCTCCTCCACCTTTGTGTTGAGTCAGGATCTTCCACTGGCCTAGTACCTCCCCTCCAGATAGACTAGGTCTGTTGCCCTGTGAGCCCCGGGGCTTCCTCCTGTCTCCCTCTCTCCATGACTGGGATGACGAGGTTGTGTGTGATACCTGGGTCTTCCATAGGTTCTAGGAGTCAAACTCGGGCCTTCTTGCTCACCAACTGCGCAGGCTTCCGGCCCCTCAGTCAGTGCTTGTTTCTCCGATGAGGGAGGCTGTGGCTTTTGCATGTAGACAATGGATACACACTCTTATGGTCTTGAGGCAGGGTCACAGAGAGTGTAGCTGTGGCTGTCCTGGAACTCACTCTGTAGACCAGGCTAGCCTCAAACTCACAGAGATCCGACTGCCTCTGCGTCTGCCTCCTGAGTGTTGAGATTCAAGGTATGTGCTACCACTGGCCAGCTCTAGCCTTTCAGTTAGTTAGTTAGTCTTTTAACCCCAGACTTCTTGGCTGAGTTGGCAGAGGAGTGGGCCAGAAGCCTGAGTCCCAACCCTGGTTTCCCCACTGGACTTCTCCGTGACTGTAGCCCTCTGTCAGCACTGAGGAGGATGAGGAGGGGCAGGGAGGAGGAGGGTCCAGGCAGATCTGACTTCACAGCATTGAAGCTCAGAAGGCTCATCTGTAGGAAGGGACAGTTGCCCTCTTTCTCCTGCACTGACTTTGGAACCTCTTCTTAGCTCTCCAGCCCTCCCTCCATGCTGCCCCTGCCTTCCCTACCTGGTTCTGTAACATTTGTACTCTTGTTGGATCACTTCCCTGAGACCTCAGCCCCCACTTGCTCTTCTGCAGGTGCCATTTGCTTTTTTTTGGGGGGGGGACAGGTTCCTCTAGAAAGAATAAAGTGGAGGTGATTGTGTATGGCAAGAAAGGGAGGATAAAGGAGTATTTATTTATATGGTCATTTGTTCATTTATTTATTCATCTATTCACACACTTGCTCCTTGCTTTTAGATTTTGTGTCAGACAAATATTTGCCTCTGGGACCCAGGGTAAACTAAGTCCTCTTTGTTAGGGTGCTGGTGGTGACAGCAGCCAGTCATCAGGTACTTACTAAGGGTCAGGTACTTAATAGCCTTTGTCTTACCATGTCCCCTCCATCATCAGGCAAGAGGACCCTAAGTAATCAGGACTATCAGCTGCTTCATTTGGCCCAGAGGGATAAAGTCACTCCCCACCCCCACCTCACCCCCACATGCTGTGGGGCTGGGCGCCACTCTGTCCCTCTTGAGGGTCACTTTGGAGCTACAGTGAGGGAGAGCCATAGCAGCAGAAGTCAAGAAATGGGGGATCCTGAGAGGACGAGTGACACATGGTGTTCTGTGTGTGTCAGGGCCTGAGGGTGCCCATCTTCTCTACCAGGTGAAAGAAGAAGAGGGGTCTGGGCAGTGGCTCACCGAGCTGGTCACCTTGGAGCTCTGTCCCACACAGGTCCGGGAGCTCATCCTGGGATCGTGATCTCTTCTCTGCTTAGCGTCTCTTGACACCCTCACCACTCATCCTTTTTAGCAATGACCAGCCCAGCACTTGTGGCTGGAAGGAGACCGACAGATGCCCTGGCCTGATCCATCAGCTCTGGTTCCTCCCTGGAGCCCTTGTCAGCTTTGGTTGCTCTGGCCAATGCCCTCTTAGACAGGACTAAAGGCAGGAAATGGTGTCCGGGGGCTCCACTCCGCCCAGAACTCTCTGCTTGAGGCTTTGTTGCTCTCTCTGCTGGATGTTAAGTGAGCCAGTGATCAGAACAACCCAAGGAGATGGCTCAGTTGGGAAAGCGCTCGCCTTGCAAGCAGAAAAGCTTGGGTTCGAGCCTCAGAAACCATTTAAAAAGTCAGCGGCGGGGGGGCGGGGGGGCACCATGACACAGGCTTGTCATCTCAGTGCTGGGAGGTTGAGCTGGGCAGATCCAGGAACTTCACTGGCCAGCCAGCCTGGCCTGATTGGTGGGGTTCCAGGCCAATCAAAAGGCCTTGTCTCAAACAAACAAACAAAAAAAATGGGCGAGTACTTCATCATGACCCACCCCACCCTCAGCCCACGCACCTCGAGTGTGACATACGCAGAAATAACTTGAGGAAGAAGAGAATGAAAACTTTGATCTTAAAGCCACAGGAAGAGTAAGGTGTTGGGAGTTCAGCTCCAGTTAGGGTAGGCTCATGCCTGTCTCCAAGGTGCTCAAATAATTCCACACAGCTGCCACCCCTCCTACACCCCACATTAGCCCCATGGGACAAGAGATTAAAGAGAATGAGCTGGAAAGTTCCCCAGGACCCTTAACCTTCCATCTTCAGGCAGATAAACCCGAGATTTGAACTCTGTACCTGCTCAGCATCCTTGGCCACACCATACACCTGGCTTCTCTCCTACATGTGACATATGCTCAGTTCCCAGTTCAGTGTGGAAGAAAGAACCCTAGATCCACCCTGGAAAACATTACTGAATTCCGATCATACAGTGCTGTTCCAAGCAGCACTACTTCCTTCTTCCCGGATCCGCCCCTTCCTGTCAGGAATGCCCTCTAGTGCCTAAGAAAGGTACTGTGCTCTTAGCACAGGATCATGTTCATAATGCCCCATAGTGACCCCATATTTTCTGATACAAATGACCTCACCAAGGCTCAGAGTTTGCACATACAGCCTGAAGGAAGCAACGGTTCTGACAGTCAGAGGTCCTTCAGACATGAGGAGGTGGGCATCTTACCCTCTGGCAGACCAGAATCCACTTGAGAAGTAGGAGATAGCTCCTGCCAGATTGGTACAGTTCACCCATCTCTCTAGATAAAGGGTAGGTATGGCAGAGCTCTCGAGCTGGACTCAGGCTGTGGAAAGCCCCAGAGAAGAGTTGTCTGCCCCACACCTTGCACTCTTAAGTCTGTGACACAGTCTTGGCCCAGAAGCTGGAGTTAATGGGATCCCTGGAGCCCCAGGATATTTTGGCTCCACCAGTTCCCTCATGTAGGGTAGGGAGAGAAGGCGGCAGGGCCTGGGCATTGACGGAGACCCCTGGCTACACGAGAAGACCCTTCAGTTGCTTCTGAGCTCCAAGCTCCCTCCCTTCTCCTCAAACTGATGGGTGCACAACGTACATGGGGCAGAGTGTGTGGCTGAGTCCTTGTCACCAGGGCCTGGGAAGATGTGTGAGGGACAATCAAAGATGGGATAGAGAGGGCAGACTCAGGCAGGACAGAGGGCTGGGACCTCAGGCCAAGCTGCTTGGGAACATGGGCAGAAGAGAAGGGTGGGAGTTGGGGTGCTTCCTTTCCTGGCAGGAGTCCCATGTGTCTGTGAATCATGAGTGGGCCAGCTCCCCCAGACCAGCCTAGCGTGTGCACACCTGGTGAGTCGGTTACAGCTGAGCACTTTGCACAGAGGGAACAGAAAGGATGGGAGGGCTCCTGCCACTACTAGGCTGGCGGGCCCCCAGCTGAGCTGTAAATGACTTTTCCATTTGCTGAGGCCTGCGCCCAGGCCTGCTTGGTATTCAGGGACACTGGGCCCATACTCGCCAGCTCTCGGCTCTGCCCGAATTACTTGATTAAAACGCATATCAACTATTATGTGATTCGTTTCTCCACCACAGCTCCACACCAGGGCCTATGTTAAACTGTAATAACTGGGATGGGAGGTGGAGGGAGAGGGGTGCAGGGAACAGAGCTGGAACGGGGGGGCGCTTTTGTGGTGGGGTGCAGAGTAGAGAGAGACCCTATGCCTCTTGGCTAGTGTTGGGTTTCCACTGCCTTGGGAGGTGTGCACCTTCAAAACCCACCACTATCTGCAGGACTGCCCCAGCCAGAAAGAGGAGGAAGGAAAGGCTGGGGAGGGTGGAGGTAGCCCCCATGATTTTGAGATCACGGGTGGGCTTCTCAAAGAGGCCACCATGGCAGGGGTCTACCGTCAGGTACAAAGCCAGAAGTCCTTGGCTTTTGTTCCAGCCTCCCTGTTCCATGGTTCCAGTGGGCACCTGTCAAAAAGGGCCATCCTCGTCTTCTGGCATTCCAACTGGTGAGATGGCTTTGCGTTAGCAGTGTGAAAGGTCTGCAAACCCCCTCCCCCCAGCCCCCCACTCCTGTGCATGGAAATGTGCTGGCCACAAGACCAGCAGATCCATCCACAGACCCAGCCATTGTCTTTGGAGACTATAGCTCTGTATGTATGTGTGTGTTGGAGGATGGCGGATATGTCTGGGAACCAGAGATCAATCTTGGATGCTATTGCCCTCAGGAGCTGTCTTTCGAGACAGGGTTTCTCATCAGCACCCAGGGTCCACCAATGAAGCTGGGGTAGCTGGCCAGCAGCCCCCAGGGATTCACTTGTTTCTGCATCCCCCTGTGTTGAGATTCCAGGCACATACCTCCACGGGCTCTTTATGTGGGAGCTAGGGATCGAACTCAGGTCCTCACACTTGTACAGCGAGCGCTTTGCCTACTGAGCCATCTTCCAGCCCTTCATCCCTGTTTTCTGATGCTTGAGACTTAACAGCCCTCCCCGACCCCTGACCCCCTCGAAATGATGCTGAAATGTAGCTGGCCTGGCTGTGGAAGCTTTGCTGCAAAGTCACCCCCCCCATACACCGCCCCCGTGAGGGGCGGTGCTGGATGAGCAGTCTCCATGCCACAGCAAGGACATGGCTAGAGGGAGGGGCAGCGGGAGGTGGCCCTACACATTCTTGCGGGAAACGATGAGCTTAATTAAGAGCCTCGTGGGTGGACACCTAAATGGCAGGTGCTTCCCAGCCTCATTGGTTTTCCGAGACTTCTTGGCATAGCTCAGCACTCAAGTAATGGCTTCCTGGGATGGGACAGGACCTAGAAAAAGACCCTGAAGAAGGCAGAAGTAGAGTAACTGGGGGAGGCTATGGAAGGCCCCACCAGAGACTCCCCATTCTCCACTACCTCCAATCATCAGCCTGGGTTAGGCCATCCTGGGCTTTGACAAACGCAGCTTCTGTGGTCCCTCCACTGTCTTCCGGCTTCCCTGACTCTCTTTACAGGTCATGTAGCGGCCTCAGTGGATACAATACTTCCCACACTGGACTAGGGAGCCCCAACACAGGAGTGATGCCTCCTCCATCAGACTGGAAGCTTCCTAAGATAGATTGTTTCTTTCCATATGATCGGGGGCGGGAGGGGGGGCCGGCGGCCCAACTTAGAGACCATTCTTCCCTGCTCAGCGTGGGGTTCCCACTCCTCTAAGTGGAAACAGGATTCAGGAACCAGAGAGGACTCCTTACTTTCCCTTCTCTTTGGGGGCTGTCTCCAGACCAGCAGTTGGTCCGTGAGACAGTTGCATCTCCCAGCTACAGTGAAGTAGGAAGGCAGAGGTCACAGCTGGCCAGGAGCTGTGCCCTGATGCCCACCCCAAGTCTGCTGTGTGCCTACTTCCCCCCAAGCCCCCTCCCCAGGCTCCAATAAGGCCCCCCCTCCCTGCTTTCTCTGCCCAGAGGGCCACCAGCACACTTAGTCTTGTCAATTAATTTAATTCAGAATATGAAGAGTTCCTAGGGGATAGGGAAGGGGGTGTTGAGATAATGGGGTACAACAAACTGAATCAAGGGCATTGAGGGGTATAGAGGATCTTTGTGTCCTTTCTCAGGCCTCTCTGTCCCTCCCCTCCCCCATTTTTCTATCATTTTCAACCATCATTAATAACAATAATATTACCTGTGTGCATTGCATCCTTAATCACTCCCTGCCTACTTGATTCCCCCACCCCTTTCCAAAGCCTTCCAGTGGTGTGGGGTGCATGAATACATTTCATCCTCTCTTCCACGTTGAGGAGACTATGGTCCCCAGAGAGGAAGTGACTTCTCCAGAGACACATGAAGAGGAAGACAGAGACCTGGGTCCAGCTCTCAGGTCCCATATGCACCAAAGTTGTCCCAAGAGACCTCAAACACCCAAACTGTCTCCCAACTACATCACACTCCACAGGAATGAAGGAAGGGACTTGGGCTTATGGACTGTGTGGCCTCCTTCAAGTGACTTGCTGTCTCTGAACCTTATTTGACCTGTTTTTAAGGGACTCCGGGGGTGGGGAGGGGAGGCTCAGGTTTCCCAGACTGTCAAGTGATGCTGCCTTCAGAAGGCTGTGGGAATAAAGGTCTGCTCCCCTGGGGTGGGCGACAGTGGAAACTGAAGTCAACACCTAGGCCTTGGTCTCTTGGATCTTTATGGGCAGCAGGATAGACCTGTTCCCCTCAGTATCCAGAGGGTTGTTATGGCAACGCTTCACCCCAGAGGACCAGCTCTCTCAAACAGCCACACGGGAGACCAAGGCCTTTACCTTGCATGCTTTTCCCAAAGGTGGCGGTGCTCCTTGCTTACTGGCTTATGCTTTCCTACTTTTCTTAGAGATAGGCTTACGGATGTACAGTAGAAACACAACCACATTCTCCTGCCTTGGAGGGTATCATCCTTTGAGGATTTTTAAAAAGTTATTTGTTTTAGGAGAGAAACACATACTTGCATGCATGTACTTGTTGCCAGAATGAGTTATCTCTTTCCACCATGTGGTTTCCAAGGAATTGAACTAAGGTCGGTGGGTTTGTGTGACCTTCACACACACACACACACACACACACACACACACACACATACACATACACACACACACACATACACACACGGCCACCTTGATAGACCCTATCCTTTGAGAGTTTTCATTTGTTTGTTTGTTTGTTTGTTTTTTTGGCTTTTTGAGACAGGGTTTCTCTGCGCAGCCTTGGCTGCCCTGGACTCACTCTGTAGACCAGGCTGGCCTCAAACTCACAGCGACCGCCTGCCTCTGTCTCCCAGAGTGTGCGCCACCACATCTGACCTATCCTTTGAGTTTTGACAGATGTATTTCATCGAGTCTTAGGTCAGGGACTTCCATGTCAGTGTAGATAAATGTAAATGCTCATCTGGAGGGGACTGGCTTTAAAAGCAATGGAATACTTCTGGCAGAAAGTGTTTTTGTTTTTTTTTTTTACCCAGTCTCCTGGGCTGGGCATGGAGGGTGTCTCCCATGCTTCATTGCTAAGCTGTGGAGTAATAGGCAGCCTTCTTCCTTTGCGAGACACTGGAACCCCGCTGAAGTGTTCAGAGGAGGACACAGCCATAACCTTGTACCTGCCATGTCACCCGGCTGTAGGGAACCGTCTGGACGAGGGCTCAGACGTGGAGTCAGAACCCGACCTCCCTCTGAAGCGTAAGCAGCGCCGAAGTCGGACCACGTTCACTGCTGAGCAGCTAGAGGAGCTGGAGAAGGCCTTCGAGAGGACACACTACCCGGACATCTACACCAGAGAGGAGCTGGCCCAGAGGACTAAACTCACGGAGGCGCGTGTCCAGGTGAGAACTGGGATGCTTGCTGGAGTCAGGGGCCAGGATGGAGGATGGAGGAAGCAGTATGAACAGTGCTCGCCCCAGGTGTGTGCTGTGGTGATCCTGGAACCCATGCGCACACTAAACGCATGCAGCCTCAGAAGGGGCAACACATGCTGGTTGATTGATTTACAAATTGACAGAGAGGTGGAAACTCCAAAGGGGAGGCGGGATGCAGGGAGAAGTGAGAAGAAAGAAGAAGAGGGAGAGAGAGAATGGGAAAGAGAAACGGGGTGCGTAGTAGTCAGAGAGAGGGGCAGGCACGCACTCTCCAAATCTCCCTCGAGGACCCTCGAGGAGGGAGATTTCCCAGCAGGCCTATCTTTCTCAGTCGGTGAATGAGTTTTCTATTGCTAGAAGAATGCAAACCATCATGGGCTCAAACTGGGCAGGTTCACCCAAGACTCTAAACATCTGAAGTACGCAGTCCCTAATCAATGGGGCTCATGACAGGAGAAAGAGCCCAAGTTGAGGTTCAGGTCCTCATGAGGGAAGGCAAAGAGGGGGAAGGGTGGCCCAGCCCATCTGTCCCAGCACAGCACAGACTGGATGGATCTCTGCACCTGCCTGGACAGGGCTAAGGCTATGGAGGAGATGGGGGGTGGGGGGGGGGAGACGGGGTGCCGAAGGCAGGGTGATCTGATGACTGTCTTGCGTGGCAACCTTGTCGTGGGTTGTCACCTTTATGGGCAGACGAGGTGGGTCTGCAGATGGCCTGCACCAAACCGTGCCACCCCAATCCTCACGGCTGCGAGCCACAACATTGAAAGTGATGGGGGTCTCAGGCTCTGGTGTCAGGTGGGGATGGCCACAGATACAGAGGCTAAGGCCTAGAGAAGTGGCCCGTGGGACACAGACAGAACTGCGGCAGCTTGGCCTGGCTGACACCAAAGCCTATGTACTCTTTCTGTGCCCAAGAGAAGGAAGCTGACTTGGGAGCTGGAAATGAGAAAGAAATAAGGAAAGCCCTAGAAGCAGCTGTCTTAAACCCTCCAGGGACCAGTGCATCTCCTTCCATACTCTTACCCTCAAGGGGAGGAGGGCAGGCCATGGCAGTCAGCTAGCTCCTCTCCTCTCCTCTCCTCCCCTCCTTTCCTGCTGACAACGGAGCTGCCAACTGCCTTATTTCTTTTTCTCTCTCTCCTTGATCCTTGCAGCTGTTGTCCTGGGTGCATTGCCCGCTCCCTTACCCCCACCCCTACCCCCACTCACCCAACCCCCCCACCCCCACCAGCTTTCTCTTTGTCTAGTCTGGCAGCTTCCTGGCTTCCCGGCTTCCCACCACCCGGAGCCTGGAAGGTCCTTAGAAAATGTCCTGGCTGTTTGTGCTTTTGTTGGCCCAGGAGACTGGGAAACAGGTGTTACTCAAGGTCCAAGGAGGAAGGGGTCTGGGAATGGATGAGGCTAAGCCTTGGCAAACCACAGAAAGGCTACCAGCCATAGATTCGCTGGGCCCTTCTCTACCCATGGCCTGTGAGTCTCCTGGGTAGGATAGAGCAGAAGAAGGCTCAAAGGCCCCAGAAGCCAAACAAGGACTGACAGGGCATCCATCTGCTCAGTGCCAATAGAGAGAGCGGTACAGGAGGCAGCTCCAGGTGGAGACCCTGCAACCCTGTCACTGAGCAGCTAAGTCCCCATCAGCAGCTCAGCTTCCCCTTTCAAAATGAAGTTTGTACCAGGAGCTCAGGGTCGGAACCCAGTGGTCACCAAGACTCCTTGGGGTTCTGTGGTCCCACTGGCATAGCGGAGGAGACCACTGTCCATGGAAGTGTTCAAAGGAAAACATAATGCCCATGGTTTGAGGGCCCTGGTGAGGGGTTCCCACTGGGGGGGTGGGGAATCAGGGCAGGGACTCAAGGCCCTGGGTGCAATTGGGGCTCCCTAACTCTGTGTGTCTTGTGACTTAGCCTCCTGCTTTGAAAAGTCTGTGCTTTGAGGGCCTCCCAACCCTGCACCACTCTGCTCAGTGTATGGTTGAGTGGAGAGGTTGCAGAAGAGCATGGGTTCGAATCTGGCCCTAAATTATCCTCCCAGTTCATGACAGCAGCGCCTGCTTTCTTCTAGGGCTACACAATGACATGCAATGCAACAAGATGTTAGGGACTGGCTGGTGGTGAGCGTGTAGCTCAGTGGGCAGAGAGCTTGCCTAGGATGCACAAGGCCCTTGGTTTGATCCCTAGCACCACATAAATTGGGTGACACACACCTATAACCTCAGTACTTAGCCATGGAGGAAGAAAGATCACAAGTTTAATATCAGCCTTGGCTACATGGCAAGTTCAAAGCTAGTCTAGACTACCTGAGTCCTTGTCTTTAAAAACAAAAACAAAAAAGCTAGGTGGTAATGGAACACGCCTTTAATCCTAGCACGCAGAAGGCAGAGGCAGGAGGAGCTCTGTGAGTGAGTTTAAGGCCAGCCTGGTCTACACAGGAAGTTCCAAGACATCACATGGAGAGACCTTGTACCACCTTTGTTCCTTTCTTCATTCATTTATCCAGTGAGCATTTATTGAGCACCTATGGAATGCTCACCCTGAGCATTTATTAAGCACCTTTTGAATGCTCACCCTGCACGGTAGGAGGAATGAAGGACCTCAGGGTTAGGGTAGGCTATGCTAAACATGAGGGGAGGTTGAGAGCTACTCAGCCAGGAGCAGATAAAAAGGATGATGCTCCACAGGCGGAAAGGCCAAGCAGGGCCTCCCTTAAAGGGGCAGGGGCTCACCTGCCTCATCTTAGATGCAGCCGTGATGGTGATGATGCAGGGGTGCTTTCTGGCCAGTAGTAGAAAATATTCTCTGTCTCTGTCTCTGTCTCTGTCTCTGTCTCTGTCTCTCTCTCTCTCTCTCTCTCTCTCTCTCTCTCTCTCTCTCTCTCTCTCGTGTGTGTGTGTGTGTGTGTGTGTGTGTGTGTGTGTGTGTGCGCGCGCGCACGCATGCACAGCTGAGTGCCAAGGCCCTCCTAACTCAGGATGTTCTGTGTACACGGTTTCCTCCTGGAGGAGTTGGAGGTTTGGAGTAAGGATAGGAGACCCTGGGCTGGAGCCGTCACTATGGAAAGAGCTCTGGGCTGAGTGTCTAACTGCCTTCTCCAGGCCTTCCCTCACCCTGTCCTGTGGCTGTCACCTACTTCCTCTAGTACTTTGTTGCTTATCGGTAAAACAGGGACCGTTCTAAAAGACCTCCCTGGGTAGTGTATGTGGGGACCCTGCCTCTAAAGTTCCCTGCAGACTTTCCTGGGCCACACAATGGTGGGCTCTGCTTCTTGGAAGAGGGCACTGATCAGCTGGGAGACCACCCTACCTGTTCCTCAGCTCTCTGCAGGGAGCCAGGCTCAGCATCTTCTTCTCTCCTTCAGGTCTGGTTCAGTAACCGTCGCGCCCGCTGGCGCAAGCAGGCAGGAGCTAACCAGTTGGCTGCCTTCAACCACCTTCTGCCTGGAGGCTTCCCACCCACTGGCATGCCCGCCCTGCCACCCTACCAGCTGCCGGACTCTACCTACCCCACCACCACCATCTCCCAAGGTGAGTGTTTCCTATTAGAAAATGGGCAGTCCTGATGCTCTGACCTTGAACCTCCTGATCACTCATGGCTGAGGAGCCAAGCCCATCTTTCCCCATGCCCTGGGCTGCAATGGGCCATTGAGAACCGCCCCCCTCAGTGAAGAAAGATCCTTTGGGCACATTTCTTCCAGTAGCTTCTAAGATGCCACATACCCTGAGCATGGAGAGTGCCGAGGGCAGCAGGTGGCAGGGAGAGAGTCCAGGATATCCAACAGCCTTGGGAAGTAAAGGTTTTTCTTCTCTAGTTCCTGGAACTCTCATCTTGTTCCCCCTCCAGCACACACAAGAAAACCCCTGGACATCTGCTGCACAGGGCTGCCTCCTGAAGGGCTCTGAGGCTGGCATTCTGGAGGCCAAGGAGGGAGAGATCCCTACCTATGCCTTTCAATAAGAAATCAAGCCAGTACTGAGGACAGCAGAGAACCAGCCCCAGCAGGCTGTGCAGAGGGACCGTAACAGAGCAGAATAGCAATGTAGTGGCTGGAGTTCAGCTTGGTTCACTCATTGGCCTCAACTGTACCCCAACCTAGCTGAGCCTCAGTTGTCCCCCCACACCATCCCCTATAAGTTAGGACTCAACACGAATAAAAGCACCTGACATGTCACCCACCGGTACCCATAAAATGCTAATAGGGCAAGTCTGAGTGGATTATAGCTCCCATCAGGAACAACTTACAATCCAGTCAGCGTTTATTGAGCACCTACTGCATGCCTAACGCCAAGCACCAAGACCTGGGTGCAAGTTGCCTAGAGGGCATCTAGATGTCAAGTGGGTGTCTGTCACGCCCTGCCAGGCTGTAGGGCTGTCTGAGAATCAGTTTGTCGCAACCCAAGTCATTTGAGAAGCTGGTTCCTTCCTTCCAGAGAGCACAGCTGGGTGGAAGAGTTCCAAGGCTGCTTTTGCCACTTGCTTAGGACCTCTCTGGGTCTCTCCTCAGATGGTGGCAGCACAGTGCACAGGCCCCAGCCCCTTCCACCGTCAACCATGCATCAGGGTGGGCTAGCTGCGGCCGCTGCAGCAGCTGACACCAGCTCGGCCTACGGAGCCCGCCACAGCTTCTCCAGTTACTCAGACAGCTTCATGAACCCCGGGGCCCCCTCCAACCACATGAACCCCGTCAGCAATGGCCTGTCTCCTCAGGTAGGTGGTGGCCTCTCTGCTCTCTTTGGGGTCTCATTGCCAGACTACTGCTGGCCCAGCCAGAGGGGTTCAGGATAACCCAGACTGACTTCTTTCCCACCGGGGAAAATGGTCACTCAGAACTCAGGGGTCTCAGGAAACTCCTTGCTTCTGGGGACCCTGAGAGAGTTTGAGCAGGAAACAAATGCTGCTTCTTCCTTCTGTTGCCTGTGTCTGTGGTCATGCTTCTGGGCTGACTTTCCACTCGCCAAGCTGGATGTGGGGAACAGTTGTCACTCTCCCCAAGTCAGTAGGGACTGATACAGGACTCGCCCTTGGCCCCACAACCAAGGAGCATAATAAATGTCTAGTCATGTGTACCAGGCTCATTCCTACAGTGAGCACGGAAGGCTGGTGTGGGGCTTGAATCTAGAACCAAGAGTGTTTCCTAAGTCCAGTCATGCCTCTGTTTTAGTCAGGAGTGACCAATCACTGGGAAGAAGGGCTCTCTCTTATTGATGGAGAGAATTACCGCCGAGGTTCTGGGACAGGATCACTGCTTAGATTGGAGCTTGGAAACCCAGGTTCACTCACATACAATTGGTGGCTGGCTCAGTCACTCACGGCCTGGTGGCTTCGTGCCTCCAAAGAAAGATGGAAAGATAACGCAGAGCTTGAAGCGGTTATTGGCGGGTTTGTTGAGCAGACATGCGTGATTGATGCTTTGGAGTCTGAGTGATTTTGAGGGAGCTGATGGATTTGTTTCTGTGGCTCCCAAGTTCCCCCTGAGAAAAGGAGTTCCTTCTGCCTTCCACCTGCTGCTCCCCTTTCTGTTGCCTGCAGGAAACGGGCGTGGTACAGGAAGCAAACTGACCTGAACAGCTGTGTTGAGCAGGAGAAGGAGCAGGCTTTGGGGGAGGATGGAGCCTCCTTCTGCTCCTCCGGGGTCAGTGTGCATCTGGGAACCTCAGCTTTTCCCCTTTACAGGGTCTGTCCCTAATACCCTACCCAGGAATACTTCCTATGATCCATGTGTGGCACAGCCTGGCTCACAATAGAGCCAGGGACATATTAGTTTTTGTTTTTGTTTTTTGCCCTACTTTTGCTCAGGCAATATATTAATAATTAATATGGCAAACCTGTTATCGGAAAAAAGTTGAGCAGAGGTGGGCACAGGGGAGATGGCTCAATTGATAGAGGTCTTGCCTTGTAAGCATAAGGACCAAAGTTCTAGTCCTCAGCACCCATGGTAAAAGGCAGTAGTGCACACCTGGAGTCACAGCACTGGGGAGCCAGAGACAGGAGGATTCCCGGACTGACTAACCAGCCCCGTGGTCATGGTGAGCTCCAGGCTCAGTGAGAGTCATGTCTCAGGGAATAAGGAGGAAAGTAAGTGAGAAAGATACTCAACATCAGCATCTGGCCTCTATACACATGTGCACACATTCATGAGCACACACACACACATGCACACACCCCCATATGCACGTGCATACATGCACACACACACGTGCATGCCCACACACATGAACTCACGAGTGCACGGGCATGAGGCAGATAGACATACACACACACAGACACACAGACACACACATGCACAGGCACAGGCGCGCGCGCCACATGCACAGCTCCTGGTGGGGATACTCAGACCTCAGAGGCCCTCAGGTCAAGGGTGATACCATCAACTTGTCTAGACTTGTCAGCTTTGGGCTGGCTTTCACAAGACATCCTAACTATATCCCTGGTACCTAGCACCAGGTTAGCCTCTCTGGGGTTTGAAGTCATAATTTCTGTTGCATTGATGTCAGTGCTAGCTGGCTAGCCTGGGCTAACATTCCAGAGCTGTCACACGAGAACAAATAAAAGGTTTCTTCTTTCCAGGTGGGGCTCAGGGATGGGGTTAAAGGTGAGGAGGGAAGGCCAGAGGGGAACATCAATGTATTTTCTACCTCAGCCTGGATTGGAGTTTCTATATTGGATCCGGGGTAGCTTCCACCCAGGCTGAGAGACTTTGAGAACATGATGGATTGGCTGTCTCTGAGCCCTACCTTCAGGTTCCCACCAAAGGGGTGGAGACAGATGGAGAGTCTTAACAGCAGCAGCAGCAAAAGGGACATGAAGGGATCAGCTTCAAGGGAGAGGCAAGGGCAGACAGGCCAAATTCAGGCTGTGTGTGTGTGTGTGTGTAGTCTGAGTACTAAGTCAAAAGCTTTGACATCTCAAAGCCTGTTCAACTCAGGGTTCACTCTCATCCTCACGGTTCTGAGGTCTTGGGAGGGATTTGTGTTGGGGGGAAGGAAATGACTCATAGCACAAGTTGACTGCCCTCGTCCTCTGCACCCAATAAGAAACTTCCCGATGCTTCACATAAGCCTCCTGGGGATGTGCCACCTCTGCTGAGGTAGGTTGGCACTCTACTACCCAAGATTAGAGCTCTGGTCCCTGCCGCCTGGACAGTGTTAGCCTTGCAAGCTAGAAGGTGGTTTTGTGCTTCCAGAAGCTGAAGGGAATTCTATGTGCAGCTGAAGCTGGGGAATTTAGGGGTGGGACTGGCCTGCGCATCTTGCTGGTAGCCCAAGTTGCCTGTGAGAAAACAGACCTCTTCCCGTGCTTTGATGATGGTCCCTCGCCTTGGAAATGGTTGCTTCTGAACATCAGGGAGTCCCTGGAGAGAGCCAACAGGATTTCATGAGAAATCACTTTGTTCCTTGAAGTTCTACAAGGTTTCCTTTCTGGAGGTGGCATGTCAGAGGGCCAATGTTCCTAGTGCAGGTCATATAGCTGGTGCTGTCCCTGAACTTAGGACAAATCAGTAAAAACAAGTGGGAGCCCCTGCCTTGGGGCCCCACCAGAGCATTCAAGCCTGCAGTGACCGCATCACGAGAGGAGTATGTTTTCTGCAGAGTCCAGGAACCCTAGATCTTACGAATGTCTCAGCTGAATGGAGGGAAAGGTTCCTGTGAGCCATGCTGTAAGTTTAAAAAACAGAAGACTGCTGGGCATGGTGGCACACGCCTTTAATCCCAGCACTCGAGAGGCAGAGGCAAGCAGAGGGCTGTGAGTTCAAGGCCAGCCTGGTCTACAAAGTGAGTCTAGGACAGCCAAGGCTACACAATGAAACCGTGTCTCAAAAACAAAAACAAAACAAAACAAAAACAGAAGACTAAGGGCCTTAGGTTGGAGGCTACTAACAGATAAAAATCAGTCAGAAACTTTTTCTTGGGGCTCAAAACCTTTAATGGCCCCACGCACAGACCCCCATCTTACAGCACCAGCCATTGAGTGTTCCACACGAGACTTCTAGTCTTGTGCTGAGTTCTTATGACAAGGTGCAGCGAAACAGATGCCTGTCCAGGGACTTCACTTCCGGTAGCTCCTCTAGATAAGACTTTGCTCCTGGTTGAGGGCCAGTTAATTGGAAAATGACACAGAAAATAGCTCCTGAGAAGCTAGGCATGGTGGTGCACACCTGAAATCTCACCCAGAACTTGGGAGGGAAGATCAGAAATTCAATGTCATCCTTCGCTACATAATGAGTTCAAGACTAGCTTGGGACATTGTCTGGAAAAAAATTATTTTTTAGAAAAGAGGAAGAAGAAAGGAAGGCAGATAGACAGGCAGTCCTCAGTCCTTTGAGTCCTCAGCACAGCACCCAAGTCAAATGGATAGCTGCTTCCAGTTCATTCCAGAAACAACATGAAAGACCCACAGGATAAGGAAGATACCAGGTGATGGGAGGGTCCCAATATGACGGCATAGGAAGACCCCTGGTCTTAGGAGAAGCATGGCAGAGACACAGTTCTTGTCTCAGATGCCCCAGTGTGGTGGCCAAAGCATGCCCCTCCCTTGTTGAGGTCCCAATGGGATGTAGAGACAGACGTCAAGGGACTGTGCTTAGCTGCCAAACTTACCCATCCCAGAACACAAGCAAGGAGTTGGGAACAGAGTTCTGCCACTCAGGTGACCTCAGGCTGCAGGCAGGGGATCCATACTGGGCCTCTTTAGGGGCACACTTGTAAGACCTGGGAGGAAGAAGAAGCCATTCCCTGGTGTTTTCTTCCCTGCCATTGTTAGACTTGAGAGTAGTCAAGATTCTTTTTTTTTTTTTTTTTTTTGAGACAGGGTTTCTCTGTGTAGCCTTGGCTGTCCTGTACTAACTCTGTAGACCAGACTGGCCTCGAACTCACAGCGATCGCCTGCCTCTGCCTCCCCAGTGCTGAGATTAAAGGCATGCACCACCACCGCCCCAGCAAGAGTGGTCAAGATTCTTGAAAAGACACATTCCAGACCTTGAGTAGAGGGCTTTTGCCGTTATGTCACAGAGGAGACACAGTCACTGCTTATACTGGCTCTTCCCTTCCTCACCTACCATCATCTTCTTTGTCTTTCTCCATAGTTACAGTTCCTTCCAGAACAGTCTCCAGGTAAGCCTTTAGTCACATGCCCATGATCTCAGCACGCTATGCCTTCCTGGCTTTTCCTCTTCTCGGCTCTTCCACCTTTCTCTTCCTGGGCCTATAATAGTTATATGGCCCCCTGATGGGCTGGGTAGAGAGTGTGACTCACAGGTAAAGTGTTGCTGACCCTGCAATAGGCCCTGGCTTTGACTCCTAGCAGTATAGATGGAAATAAATGAATGAATAGATCATCAGTACAAAGTCAATGCTGAATGGAGGCCAGGTGTAGAAGCCGCAAACTGTGGCACGTGCTTCCATCCCCAGAATCATGGCAGTTGTCTTATGACCTCCATTCCACAGATGGGAAGACTATTTCATCCAGGGCCATCCATCCATCCACCCATCCATCAACCCATTCACCATTCTCTCCATCCATCTATCTACCTACCAACTCATCTATGTATTCATCCTCTCTCAATCCCATGTATTCATTCACCATCCACTCACCTATCCAGCCAGTCACACATCTACTCATACTAATATATCCATATCCATCCATCCATCCATCCATTCATCCATCCACCAAGTCCATCCATCTATTCATTTATCTACCAACAAACCCATTCTTCCATCAATTCACTCATACACATATATATATATATACATACATACATACACATATCTATATCTATCTATCTACCTACACCCCACTTATTTATCCTCTCAATCATCCATTCATCCTCCTATGCACACACCTGCCCACTCATCCCGTATCTTTCCATCTAACCAATACACACATTTATCCATCCTACAGTTTAGTCATATATCTATCTATCCACCCATCTACCCTCTCATTCCCCATTCCTCCAATTTATCCATTTGCCATCCTAGTCCATCCATCCATCAATGCATCCATCCATCCATGCATCCATCCATCCATCCATCCATCCATCCATCCATCCATCCATCAATGCATCTATCCATCTACATACCTCTACATCCTCTCATTTATTCATATATCCATCTAACCACCCATTCACTCAATATGCCTTTCCATCCATCCATCCATCCATCCATCCGTCTGTCCATCCATCCGTCTGTTTGTCCATCCATTAATTCATCCATCTGTTCACCCATCTAATGTCCCAGTCTCTGGCAGGTTCTAGAAGTCATCAGAGCTGGCATTGGAACAGTCTGCTGCCTTCAGAGCCCACCTTGCTGTTGTGTTGCATCTGCCCCATGAGGTTGGTATGAATGTCCATATAAGAGAAGTTGGGGAGATGGTCCAAGGAAGTTGAGGTCCAAGGCCACAGAGGCAGGTAAGGGCAGATCTGGGTTTGGAGTCTGCATCCACAAACAGTAGTATCTGCTTCCCCTTGAGACAGAGCTTCAGATCTGCATGGTATTTGACAAATGCCATCTCCCAAGTGTTTCTCAGTGGCAGGTGCCCATCTCTGCTCTCATCATAGTCCAAGGCCTCTAGGGGAGACAAACCTGCAAGATCAGACACATGACACCAGAGCCCATGTAAACATCTGGCCCATTTGAGGTCATTCAAGGCCCACAACACCACTCCTCTTGGGGAGGCCTTCTCAGAGAGGCTAAGAAACGCACAGAAGGCCACAGAGCCATTGGGTAGTGAAACTAGGGTTCTAACTGAGATCTGCTTAACCTCTGAACCTCACCACCCCTGACCCTCAATAGAACAAGAGCAAGACACACGGGAACTCTCGAGACTGAATTTCACCTGCACAGGAGACTCCCAGCCTTTCTCTCTTCTCACTTCCTCTTTGTCCCCGCCCCTTTATTGGTGACATTGCGTTTCTAATAAGCATTTAAAATGAGTCTTGCTGGACGACGGATGAGGAAGGAGGAGGGAGTGAGAGACACGTAGGCAGGAAGATGGGGCGGTGTCGGGGGGATCATGGGGTGTTAAATAGCCCAGAATTTTTAAAAACCTGATGCAAATCATTGGTAGGAGAGAAAATTACGCGCAATTATGCCCTGATACTGGAAGGTTTTGCCTAGCCCAGGCAACAAGATCTCATTAACAAGCAGAAAATAAGATTGAAATGGTGTGTAAAAGAGCTGAAAAATGAATTTGAATGCTGCGTTTGTCCACAATTACCCCCTCCTTCACACATATTTTATTGCAATTTTTTTATTATTCTTAATCCCTCCATTCCTCAAAGCAGATTGGGGACATCCTGGCATTACCGGGGCATTGGGAGGAGGTGTGGAGGATCTTCTGTTCTCCTGAAACGAGACCCTTTCTCTCCAGCATCTTCCAAGGTTGGGATTTGGAGGGATTGGGATTCATCTCGCAGGCTTAGCAGGTTGTAGGGACATGGGGCCTTAACCCCAGCCTGAGTCTTCTATGCACCTCCTCCTGCACAGCCCTTCCTTCGCCTCCCTTCCCAGGTGACTCTCCCGCTTCCCTCTCTTCTGCCGGGGGGGGGGGGGGGGGGGAATCTATGCTCTCCTTTTCTTGGGAAGCCTCTCAGGCCCCACAAGTGGAAGGTGGGCTGGGTCAGAAGAAATGTCAAGGCAGACACCGAATTCTGATTCTGAGACTTAACTCTGGGGCTGTGTGACCCCAGGGCATCTTACTTAACCTCTCTGGGCTTTATTTCCCTCACCCAAAAGGAAGGCTGTTATCCCTGCTTCTCAAAGGCAGCAAAGTACCTGGCACACAGTAGGTGCTTGGTCAATGTGTGTTCTCTGCACCCTTCCACCTAAGCCTCAGCCCCTAAACCCTGACCTTCATACATGTTCACTCGTGGGCACGCGCGCGCGCGCACACACACACACACACACACACACACACACACACACACACCGCCCCTTCCTTTCCGGCTTTCTCATCTCTTTTGGTTGGCCAGAAAATGATTGTGCTATTTTCTTCTTTAGAACAGTGTAGTGTGTTTAGCTGACCAAACCTGGATAGAGCTGTTCAGGGAGGGAGGGGGGCAGGATGCAGGCAGCTCTCATCTCTGCAGAAAGCATGGGAAGTCATCTCCTGTGTTCCTCAGAAGGTGAGCTGAGAGAGAGGTGGGGGGGGCGCTGGTTATGGCTCAGCCCCTGCATGGGAGTCCCAGGATCAGGGCCGAGTCAATGGAGGCGTTCTCACCTTCCCTTCCCTATTCTGTTTCTCATCGTGACTGACTGTGCTGGTGTCCGGTCAGGGGTCAGTTTTCACACCAGACCAGGAGTCTGTGGCTGGATATTCTTGGACTCATCACCCAGTACCATTTTTTAAAAAAAGCATCTGCCCTCCTTATCTGGCTTTCCCCCATACCCAGTGATAGCTCATCTCTTAGAGATGCAGGCCATGCCCCCCCCCCCAGTTAAAGCCAGATGGGACAGCAGCTGGGGGACAGGTCACCATTACTCTGTTCTCCAGGGGTCCCTCATACTCCAGGCAATGTCCCCTGACATTCTTAGTAGAGCCAGTTTTGGCAAGGATTTGGCCCTTGCAGAGGAATGAGCCCATGGTCTTGGTGGCCTGCTTTAGAGCCTTCCTCACCGTGTGTGTGTATGTGTGCGTGTGTGCGTGTGTGTGTGTGTGTGTGTGTGTGTATGTGTGTGTGTGCACAGAGATCCAGCAAGTGTCTGCTACCCAGCCATTCTGCCTTTGTCCTGAGGTCACCCACCTCCGTGGAAAAGCTGAGTTATTTCCCACTGGCTGCTGTTCCTGACATGGCCACCTGCTTTCATCCATCAGGGCAGAGGCTCTGGTCCCCTGGGAGAGACTAGGCAGCAGCCTCAAATGAAAACAGAGCCCTGTTTATGTCTCTGCTTTCGCCCTTTATCCTGGGTGGAGGGAACAAGGGGGGTGGGTAGGAGCAAGGGTGGGAACTGCCTCCCTAAACAGGATGGGAAACCTCCGGGCAGCTGAGGAGAAAGTACCACTGCCTGGGAGGATCAGGGCGAATGGCTTATGGCCTGGCTCACTGAGTGACACTGGGGACTTTTTAATGATTGAAAGGACAGTGGCAGAGTCTACTGGCTTCTTTCTCAGAATGGGACCCTGAGGCCTGCAGTTCCCCTCACTATAGAAATCATTACATCTATCTAAGTGTCCCCACCCACTTCTGGAAAAGTGCGGCCAGAGCCACCCCCTTCCTTTGGGGGACCAAGGGCATCAGGAGAGGCAGGAGCCTAGGTGTGGCTCACATCTCCAGGAGCTCCATGTTACCCAGCGTAGTGTCACACATCATCCTCAGCATCTGGAACGTAGTAGGTCACCTGCAGTGATTGGTCAGCTCTAGGCCTGCAGGCTTGATGAGGCCCAGCTGAGATTGGTTCCCTGAGGGAACCTGGTCTGCACTTGAATTCTTTGTGATGCCCGAAGAGTTCAGTGGACACAGCACATGGAGAGGCTGGGAAAGAAGGGATTTTGAGATCACCTGTGCTCCAGCCAGTTGCATTTTGGGAAGGACAATACCTCTTCCTGCCCCCTGCCACTGATACCATTTTAGAATTGAGCACGGACAATTTCTGTGAGGTTTCTGATTCAGCAGAGGAGATTCAGAAGACAGAGCAAAGACCATGTCTGCCAATAACAGAGATGTAGCATGGGCTCCGGGGCATGGTGTGCAGATCAGTTCCAACTCCTCTCTCTACTTGTATGATCTCAAACATCTACATACGTTTCCTGGGCCTCCCTCTCTTATCCACCCCACTCATCTGCAGCCTTAGAATTGAGTGAGGGATGAGGCACGTAGCTCAGTAGGTAGAGTGCTTGCGTAGCATCCAGGAAGCTGGCTTCCATCCCCAGCACCACATAAACAGGGTGTGGCAGTGCACCTGGAATTCTAGTGCTCAGGAGATGAAGGTGGAAGAGTTAAGGGTTCAAGGTCAGCTTAGGCTACATATCAAAGTCAAGGCCAACCTAGAATACACGAGACAAAAGAAGAAAGAAACAAAGTGTTTCATGGGAAAGAGCCCTTGTCATACCTTGTACAAGGTCAGGACTTAGTAACTGGAGTTCTTTCTTCTTTCTCACCCCAAGCAGAGCCTACTGTGGAGAAGTCTTGCTAGGCCCAGCCAGCTACTAGCTGGAAAAACCAAAAGATCTGAGTTCTTTCCCAGCTCTATCCCAGACTCACTATGTGTCTGAGGAGATGTGTCCCTGCTGTGGGCCTCAGTTTCCTGCTTTGTGCCATGAAGGAGGTGGGCCAACATCTTCCTGTTTAGAGTGAGTGATTATACCCTTCTAGGACCCCCTCCATGGGCTGCTGGGCTTCCCAGAAGGCCAAGGATTTAGCCTTCCAGAGCTGCTTGGCTTGGTGGGGAAAAATGCAAATGGCTGATTTGTCCTCCTTTCTGGGTAGCACAGGGGGTTCAGGGCAAGTCTGACCCTGAGACAGTCCAAGGCAGATGGGGAGAGAGGAAATGAGGGAGGCTCACAATGAATATCACAGCCAGACTGGGCACCTTGAAGTCTGTCCCTGGGCTTCCTGAAGGAAGTGGACACTGCTGGGAGGCCACAAGGACCCCAGGGAGGGGAGGAGGAGATCACATTGAGGGTCTCAAAAAAGGCCCTGCTATCTGGCCCCTGTACCTGGTACCACTTTGTCTAGAACCCCCTTCCCCACCGCCCTACCATCTCCTTGAAGCAAAACTCATGTACTCTTTTAGACTTCTCTTCCTGGGAAGTGTTCCTTTGCCCCCTCCTACTGGGTTCGAGTGTTTCCTTGGGCTTTTATCAGTTTTTATCAGCATAAGGCAAGTGCTTGCCATTACTTTTAAATAGTAATAATGATGATTACATTTTTTTTCGAGTGCTCACCCCAGGCCAGATGTGTGCTGAGCCCAGTATGTGGGTCACTTTATTCCATCTTTAAAACATCCCCTTGGAGGAGGCCCTGGAATCATTTCTGCATCACAAGTGGAGGCATGTAGAGACCCAGAACAGTTTAACCCATTGGCTAAAATGTTAACAGGAGGTAGAGCCTGGGCCTGAATCCAGCCTGCCTGGCCCCAGGGCATGCTATAAAGATGGTTGCTATTCTCAGCTGAGACTGAGTGTGTGTATGTGCGTGTGTGTGTGTGTACATGGATGCATATATTTTTGTTTATTGTATGCGTGTGTGCTTGCATGCATGTGTTCACGAGCACCACAGTGTACTTATGTGGTGTATGGAGGGCAGAGGGCAATTTGAGGGAGTCAGTTTTCAAACTCATGCTGTCAGGCTTGGTGGGTGCAAACACTTTTACCCTCTGAGCCGTCTCTCTGATTCTCTGGAAGAATCTTGGAAAGGCCCCAGTGGGACTCTTTGGCCTCAGATGATCACAGACCCCTCTAGAGACAAAAGAATAGAAGTCAAAGCCAGCCGAACAGAGGCTGGAGAACAGAGGGTAATGAAGAGCTAGGGCTGGGAGGAGTACCTGCTGCATGGTCACTCCACACCTGTGTGACCCCAGGCAGTCTGTCTCCTGCCTCAGTTTGTCCCCCATGTAAATTGAGCATGAGGATTAATGGGCTTGCAGATACATGGCCAACATTGTAGGCGAGGAGCCTGTGTGACTGGCTGTGGAAAGTAACTGTGTCTTTTTAGAGCCCACGATAGGCCCAAGGTCACAAGGAGGCAGTGTGGGTCTGGGCCTAACACGGTGCTTCCGAATCCCTTTCCAAACAGGTCTCAGCACCCGCGAGGTCCCTCATGGTCTCCTTCATCCTCTCTTCATACTTCCTCTTCGATTTAGGTTCCTCTCTAAACAAGGGTCCCCCCACACACACACATCGGGCTCTCTCCCCCAGCTACAACACTTTTTTAAAGCCCTTTTTTTAGTTGGGACACCCACAGAGTTCTGCTAAAGTGAAGGCAAGAAGCAAGGGGGACACTTGGGATGAGGCATCTGGGAATAGCTAGGTCTGGGCTGGTTCCCCAGGGTGTGGTTGGAGGCCCTTGGAAGGGCAGGTCTGACTGTGACCTTCTTCCTGTCTAAGGTACCCCAGAGATCGTGTGCATCTGTACTTTCCAAGGAGGATGGCCAGCCAGCCTTTCCTCCTTCCTCTTCCCGAGCTTCCCTCACCCAAAGGTCCCAGCCCTGAATTTTCTCAGGCACGTAGTAGCTTGTGTTCATTCCTCTCCTGTCTCCATCCTCTCCTGTCTCCAGCCCCATTGTTCCTCAGCCCGTAGGCTCTACCCCCTGGACAGCCTCTTGGATTCCCCAACTCACCTTCCTGCACATCTGCAAGCAGGTGCTGCAGGCCTCTCTCCTCCAGGGTGTTCCCCATGCCTCGGTTCAGATCCTCTTCCTTTCTCCCTGCCCTCTGGCAGTTCCAGCCCCCACCCCATTGTCCTCCCCTAATCTCTTTCATTCTCCTCCACACCTCTCCTTTCCTGGGCTCCACAGAAGGCCTCTTCTTCCTTACTCACCTTCAGTCCTCCACCCCTGCCGTGATTCTCCATCTCTCTTCAACCTACAGTGGGTTGAGGCTGGGCTGGGTGCAGGGTCCCCAGGCCTTGTGTGGGGGTTGGGGAACAGGGGAACTGGGATGGGGGGCACTGACGGGGGCGGGGCGGGCAGCTGACGCCCCTCCCGCTCTGCTTCAGCTCCGGCTGCCGCCGCCAAGCCGCGCCTTTGATCCATGGCCTGAGGCCGCCTGACAGTGGAAAATGCGGGGAGACAAAACCACTCAGTCAAAGTGATTCCCAACAACTGTCTCCCCGAGATAAGGACTCGCTGGGCTCCGCAGCCTGCTTAATTCCCGCTGCCTGGCCTGGGATCCCCATGCAGCAGCTAGCTGACTGCTAACAGAAGCTGCTCTGAGAACCAGCTTGGTCCTGGGACCCAGGATGGGATGCAATCCTAGGGGCCCACATCAGTGGGGGAAATCAGGACAAGGGGCCGTGCATCTGGTGATGTGACAGGCTAGGTCCCTTCTCTTGGCAGTTCTGGGGAGTCCTCCTTGTTCCATCCTCACCAAGATGCTTGCATCCTCCCTTGGAATAGTCTCTTCCCTGAGCAAAGGCCGACTTGGTCCATCCTCCTCTTTTCCCAACCTCTCTTGTTCCTGGGCTTACAGCATTAACTCTGTACTCCCAACTTTCTGAGTGGTTCTTGTCCCTCTATAGAGCAAGGCCTAGGGTGTCTTGTGGACCAGCATCCCCAGCACAAAGCTTTATACATAGCAGGGACCTGATAAACACTTAGTACTAGGGACAGAAAGAGGATAAGCTTGTATCCAAGAAGCAGTAAGAAGCCAGCCCGGAGGCAGAAGACCCGGAAGAGGGAGACGTTCCTACAATAAAATCATGAGTCTTAGTCACCTCCATCAAAGGGCATGATAGACAGGTCCCTGGGAGGCTGGGCTGGGCTCTCTGTCCTTGGCAATAGGGTTAGTAGGGTCTAGAGGAGAAGCCTCCAGAAAGGACCCCTTCCCACCACAGCGTTTGGCAGTTAGAGCTTTTGTGTTTGCGTGGTCACAGAAGTAGAGGTCATGAGAGCTGAATTTAGCTCAGGGATTCTGAAAGCCTGGGCTGGAAGAGGGAAGTCCTGAGAATCAGCGAGCACCCATGGGTGCTGAGGTGGTTCAAGCAGAGTGGTTCTTTCACAGGGGGAGGGAAATAGGATCCGTGCCAGAGTTTTCCAGAGTTGGACATCAAGAGGATCTGGAGGGTCTGTTAAAACTCAACTTCCAGGTTGGTCCATGACAGCTATGACAGGTCTGCAGTGGGCCTGTGGAACTAGGTTCTAAAGATGGCATCTGTCATCCGAGGCAGCTCTTTGGCAACATGACACCCCTGAGCACTGAACTAACAAATACTTGCCCTGGAAATCTTTCTCAGTATGGCTGGAGACCCTCAAAAGCCTCCCTGGCTTAAATATGCTTGGGTCTCTCATGCATCCCGACAGCATCAGCATGTCCACCCCCTTTTCTTTATGACTCTGAAACAAAGTATGGTGGTACATGCCAGCAGTCCCATCACTTGGGAGGCAGAGGCAGGGGAATTGCCATGCGTCTCAGGTAAGCCTTGCTTGCACAGCAAGACCCTCCTTCAGCACAAGGACCAGAGTTCAGTCCCCAGCACCACCTAAACAACTACATGAAGTGGTGCATGCTTTAACCTTAATGCTGGGAAACAGACACAGAAAGATGGATTCTGCGGGCTGTCTGGACAGCTGGTCTACCCAGCACAGCAAGCCCAGGTTCAGTGAAAAAACTTGTCTCAAAACATACAGTGAAAAGTGATTAAAGAAGACACTTGAGGGGGTTGGAAAGACGGATCAATGGCTAAGAGCACTGGTTGCTTTTCCAGAGGACTCAAGTTCGGTTCCCAGCAACCTTGTGGCAGCCCATAACAGGCTCTAACTCCAGGATCTGATGTCCTCTGGTCTCTATGGGCACTGCATGCATGCTCACACTTAAACACACCCATGCACATTAAGGAAAAATAAATAAATATTTTCAAGAAGACGACACTTGATATCCACTTATCTACTTTTGGTCTTCACATGTATATCCAAGATGCAAATACACACCTGCACACATACAAATGCATGTGCGCACACACACACACACACACACACACACACACACACACACACACACAC
>OU015754.1:73205878-73217533 GCA_907169655.1 Acomys percivali | reverse complement strand
TCTCTCTCTCTCTCTCTCTCTCTCTCTCTCTCTCTCTCTCTCTCTCTGTGTGTGTGTGTGTGTGTGTGTGTGTGTGTGTGTGTGTGTGTGTTGTTATGTGAACCCCCATGTCTTTGCCCAAGAGTCTGTGGCTGTTTGGGGGGGGGCTACCTATATATCAACTGAAGTGATGACTTGTAGGCAGTTGGTACCCATTAAAGTCACCTGGAGATATTAAGAATATCCCCAATACCCAAACAGTTGGCACCAGTAGACAGCCAAGCAGAAAGAATGGAGACAGGCCTCAATTCTGTTCCTATTCCCTGCTCAGTCTACCCTGAGGGCGTGCACCTGGACCCAGGGCTACCCCAGCTAAGCCAGTCTGAGGATAGTCCCACTTTGGACAGATAGCCATTTTTTTTTTTTTTTTTTTTTTTTTTGCACAGCTCCAACAAACCCTGCCTTCCATCCCGGCAGTAGAACAGGCTGTCGCCCATATATCCGTGCTCTGGCTGGCCACTTTCAGATGTCATGGTCATGTGTTGGGGAGGTTGGGAAGCCAAGAAGGATGGAGCTGGACCATCAGGCTGGAGGAACTGTATTTTCTGTGCTACATCAGAGACCTTTACAACAAAACTCAGTTTGAGGATGGGAGTAGAGGGGGTGGGGGTGGCAGCAAGTCCCTTACCAAATTTGCATATAGAGGTTAAAGGATGTCCTTGATAGCAAAAGAGGTCTTTTTGTTTTGGTTTGGTTTGGTTTGGTTTTTCAATACAAGGTTTCTCTGTGTAGCCTTGGCTGTCCTAGACTCACTTTGTAGACCAGGCTGACATTGAACTCACAGCGATCCGCCTGCCTCTGCCTCCTGAGTGCTGGGATTAAAGGTGTGTGCCACTACAGCCAGCTACAAAGGAGGTCTTAAAGTCTGTCTCTGGGCATCAGAGACCGTTGTCCTGTGTGGCTACATGTGACTATACCAAAGTGTGAATTTTCAAGCAGCCCAAGACTAGGAGACCTCATAGACTTGCCCCAAGTCCTCCTAGGTGACCTCCTCTCTCACGATGAACACCATCATGCCCGAGGAGCTGTGGCTTGCTCCCTTTTAGAGGATGCAACCAAATTCTAGATGGGACAGGCCCATCCCAGAGCAGAGCCAGGCTTCTTCCAGAAGCTTGGACAGAGCTGAAAAGGACACACTCGCCCAGGAAGCTGAAGAAGGTTCCCTGTGCCTGTTCTTTTAAGTTCATTTTCATCTGGGGGGCGGGGGAAAGGGGGGGAGAAGGGGTCCCGGGTCCCTCCTCGCTCCTCCCTTTAACTCAGGCTTTAGCAGAAGACATCAGGGAGGGAGGACTGACTGATGGATCCTAGGCACATCCTTGGCATCTTCCTCCTCACCTTAGCCCTCTAGACAGCTTCAACATTACTCCCACCACAGCAATGAGAAGACCAAAGCCTGGTAGGTTCAAGAACTTGCAGCATTGGGGGGAAGAGCAGGTGTGAGGGGCAGGGTGGGAGCATAATAGGGTCATGACTCATGACTTGGTCTTGAGTACCTTAAGCAACTATTCAAAAAGCCAGGCTGGGTGAATGCCTGCTTATAATCCCAGTGTGCATAGAGTTCCCGGGCAGCCTTGGACTACACATCTGGTAGGACAGTTGTGAGTTTGAGGCCAGACCAAGCTAGAGTCAGACACTATCTCAAAAGATAAATAAATAAATAAATAAATAAATAAATAAATAAATAAATAAATAAACAAAAGAGCCAGGCTTCAAGAGGACCCCCAGGTTTTCTGCCTCCAGCTGGTCTAGGGCCCTTAGGGGGGGCACGGAAGGTGTTGAATCTCTCAAGGCCTCTGAGAAGGAACAGTCTGTCTCTTACCTGAAGCTGGCCACAGGCTTCTTTAACCTAATGGTAATACACTCCCTCCCCCATTACCTTCTCAATCCTGGGCCCCTCTCATCCCTCACTTTGCCACCCAGAGCCTACCACACAGCCCTGGTTTAGCTATGGCACCTCTAATTTTCAGTTTTGCTTCCCAAGCCACGCTGGGTTATCAGAGGGTGCAGAGCTCCAAGCTCAGGCGCTTTGGTCCCAGGCCCTCGGGCCAGCTCAGGAACGGAGGGAATTAATTACATTCTACCATCCCCTTTTAAAGTAGGGGAGTGCGTCAGGGCGTCCACGGAGGAGGGGCTGCAGAGCAGAGGCTGTGGAAGGGGGGGGACACGTACCCCTGAAAGCAGCAGGCCTCTCCCCAGGGGCAGAAGGGGGTGGGTGAGGGTGGCCCCTTATTGATTTAGCCAGGTTCAGGCTGGGACTGATTTGGGGTAAGAGGTGGGGGTGGAGTGCTGGGGGGGGGGGGGGGGGTTGGTGAAGGGGAAGGGAGGAAGAGAGAGGAAGGTAAGGCTGTCAGTCAGGCTGACGGACAGCCCCGAGATTTGCCTTCAGATAAAACCTTACAGATGTGGAGGTCAGTATTGATTTTGAGTTAGTAACGGTACCTTACCAAGAAGTAATACATTAGTGAAAGCAAGGTCACCAGGAAAAAGCAAACCCCACCCGGGAGAGGCCTCGGCATTCCTGAGGGGGTGTGCATTACCGCATCAGACTAGGACTTCCTCAAGTTCAAAAGTGTGCAGGCCCAGACCTCCGCCGGGCCCCACTGTGGGTAAGATGCTTCCTGCCTCTGTGGCACACAGGGACTTCCTGCAGAGGTCCGCAGGGCTCTGTACCATCAGTGGTGGGAAGACCCCAGGGAGCAACACCCACAGGGAGCACCACCCACAGGGAGTATCACTCGAGAGGCCCGAGACCCAGGCTTAGACCCTGGAGTGGCTGCTGACCAACTGTGTCAAATCCAATGGGCCTTTCACTCCTAGGTGCCTCAGTTTCCCCACTTAACAGATTAGGGGTAGAAACCCCATTTGCTTAAGGATCTCCTGCAGTGACCTGATACACAGCCCTGGCTGAGGTCTCTCCTCCATGGTGACTGCCTGGCTCTCTTAGGTTATGCCCTGTCTGTTTCCTGCAGATGAAATGGAAACTGCTTGATCGACAGGCCTCCAGGGACTCGGAGGCACCATTCACACCTATCCCAGATGTGGATTTGATTTGATGTTCCAGGCCAAATCCCATTGTGCAAATCCCATTATGGGAAAAAGCTCCCTGGCCCGAGCTGTGTGTTAGCTGGCAGGGTCCAAGGCCTTCAGAGACACCAGGCACAACATGAGCTCCTTCTAACAAAGGGGTGCAGGAGGCCTCACTGCTCCCAGGTCTCCTTACTGTGTAGCCCTGGCTGGCCTAGAACTCACTCTGTAGACCAGGCTGGCCTTGAACTCGCAGAGATCCACATACCTCTGCTTCCCAAGGGCTGAGATTGAGAGCACTCAGAATCATGCTCAGCTTAATTGGTTTTGGTTGGTTGGTTGGTTTTGTTTTTTGAGTCGGGGTTTCTCTGTCCTAGAGCTCACTCTGTAGACCAGGCTGGCTTCAAGCTCAGAGATCCAACTCCCTCTGCCTCCTGAGTGCTGGGATTAAAGGCGTGCCCCACCACTGTCCAGCTTTAAAATATTTTAAAAGAAGAGTTCATTACTTTCCACTTTTCTGTGCGTATAAATTCCTGCATGAGACAATGTACAACAAACGCATGCAGGTGCCGGAGGAGACCAGAAGAGGGCGTTGACTGTCCTGGCACTATAGTTACAGGAGCTTGTGAAGGGCCTGATGTGGGTGCTGGGAACCAAATTTAAGTCCTGTACAAGAGCCATTGGCCCCGCCTCCCTCAGTGTTGATCTTCTGGCTGTTTCTTAAGCCTGCTAGGTCTGTTCCCACCCCAAGGCCTTTACACTTACAGAATGTCCTCTGCTGAGCACATCTTGCCATCGCTGGTCCTTTTGGATTTGATGGACACTTTGAACAGGTCTTCCCTGAACCTACCCCCACCCCGACCCTACTCCCCTTCCCTGTGGCCTCGTGCCCCCACAGTGGTCTCCACCAGTAGAAACTATGATTTTTATCTGTTTATTTGTTGCCAGCTTTCTTCACTAGACTGACAGCTCCGAGAGGAAGTCAGGTCTATTCTTCGGTATGTCCTAGGGTCAGGTGCATAACAGATGCCCAGTAAGTCTTATTAGAGCCCTCTAAATGAATTCAGCAGACCCTTCTGTGCTCACTGTAGGTAGAAGACACAAAGCAGAGCAAATGAGAGCACATGCTTTGTGCCCATAGCAGCATTCTACAACGCCATTTGCTGGGTAGTAAGCGAGCACATGAACATTGTCTGCTTCCGGGAATACAATATTGCCAAGGCCACAAAGGGAGCTGAGGAACTGGACCAGCAGAGAAAGCTCGGACCACAAGAAGCCCTTACTGGGGCCCTTGATAGGTCTTGAGTGATGCAGTCAGGTCTGGCTGCTATCCTGTGTGGGTGTCTGTCATAGAGAATGTGTGCCTATGGGGCCTCTGGAGTGCCACCTCTTCTCCCTCCCTACCCTTCCCCTTTGTCCCCTCCCACCATCTTTTCTGAGCTGGCTATCTTGGTAAATGACAATACGAGAGAACCAAGCTGGGCCCCATCCACTTCCAGGAACCTCTTACCACCCTAATGCAGGCTCTGTCTGTGGCAAAAATGGGATCTTGATCAGAAATCAAGCACAGTTGGGGACAGAGTGGAGTCTCCCCAGATCCACATCAGTTTTAGAGTTCACCCTGGAGTCCCTGTCCTGCACCCCAGGCTTGGGGATCTCCACCTTGAAGACCAGAAAGCCACATACCCAGTTCAGTGCTTGGCTGTGTTCACATCCCCAAAGCTCAGCGCCCTGCTATTGATCCTGCCCTGACAGAGAGACCAGAAGCAGGCCAAGTCTGTGAGCTAGGCAGACAGCAGTGTTCCAGGTGCACCCCACCCAGCCTCATACCTCCCCTTCACACCTCCCTAAAGACATACAGTGTCTTTGCCATCTTGGAGAGGTCCACTGGGTTCTACCCAGCCTAAAATATCCCACCATCATAGCCTGTGGATGGTCCATCATGTCCTGCCCTTGGGTCTGGTTATGGCCATGTGCTCACTCCACAAAGTCTAGGCACCAAAGGAGGTGTTCTACCCCTCTTCCACTGGCTCCCCAAGAAGCAGACAACTGCTTGATTCTGGTGTAAGACTCCTCCAAAGGGTTCGGATGGATCAATTTGATCCTTGAGAATCTGTGGCTGATGATCTGGGCCACAGACCAGGCCCTAGCCTGCTGGCTCCCTGACCAACTAGCTGCAAGGTCTGGTGGAGGCATAGCTCTGTGGTCTCACTGTTCTTATCTGGGAAATGGGCTCTTAGCTCTGCCCCACACGTCCCCATAATGCTCTGGATTGGTGACGTCATGTAGGTAAAGAGCTAAGAAGATGCTTGAAGGGAGGGGCCAACTGAGGAGGCTTGTGAGAGCAGGGTCCTGTTTACCCAGCTCTTGGCCAGGCTCAAGGCAGAGCATGTCCCAGGCAGAGCTCCCCCTCACCCTCCCACCTACCCTCTGAGTCAGCCACCCTCACAGTCCCTGTGCCTGGGACTTCAGAGGCCATGGGATTTCCGGGCTGTCCACACCCCCTCAGTCACACAGCTGTCAAGTATGAGATCTCTGCTCTGCCCAGGGCTTGGAGTGCTTGTGTGTCTGCCCTTGACCTGTTCTGCCTCAGAGCTCATGCAGACAAGCCACTGGAGAGACAGATGTCATAAAAAGAGTCTGGCTTCACCTTGTCCTATGCTGGTAGCTAGTCTTATCCCTGGAGACAGGGAAAGAGGTCACAGCAGAGTCACAGGGTCAGCCGGAGTAGCCATATGTTCTGCCCAGAGCTGGGCAAACGAGTTCAGCTCTGCTCACCTGGCCCAGAGCCTCTTCCCTATCGGGTGGTATTCCTCAGGAGCCTGGGTCCTGCAGGGCAGGGCTGCAAGGTTCTGCTTAATCTTCACATCTGACCCCTCTGGGTCACTCTGCTATCTCACTCTATAGGGGTCATCTGCCTGCACTGACTATCCCTACTGTCCTTAGAGAGCTCTGTGGCAGGCCCCACCTTCTCCAAAGCTTCTTTGGACCTCTGGCAGTCTGGATGCACCCCATGGTCCCCACAGCCAAAAGCTATGAAACGCTTCAATGCTCTGTGCTTCGAAGGCCTTTGTTTGTTGCCCAGGCCATTTCTTTCCATTCTCCCACAGGACTCTGCTCTGAAGTTCCATGGCCGTCAGCCTGGGGCATGGGGCTAGACTTGTCACCAGTACTTATCGAGTGACTAAGTGATCACCCCAGTGGCCCAACAACCATTCTTCAGGCTGAGTTCCTAGAGATCAGTCTGGTGGCCCTACTGCTGGGCCAGGCCAAGCAGGGTCATGGGTGAAGGGCAGAGATGGCAGGGATTGGCAGAGTCATGGAAAGTTCTCGGGGCGCTGTTAAAACCGTGGGCCTTGGACTGGTGAGATGGCTCAGTGGGGAAAGGCTCTTGCCACCTAGCCTGAGGACCTGAGTTCAATCCCCAGTACCCACGTGGTGGAGGGAGAGAACTGCATGGATTGCCTCCTGACCGCCATATGCATGCCATGTGTCCATACACGCATACACACAAAAATAGGTAAATATTAAAAACACAGGCTTTGTATTTTGGCGTAATAGTAGAAGCAGGAGTTCAAAGTCCGAAGAGGTCAAGAATGGTGCAGTCTTAGCACAACAAATTCGAGGGGGGTGGGGGGTGGGGGTGGGGTTGTGAAACCAGGAAGTCCAACCTTGCCTCTGTGTGTGTGTGAAAGTGGGACATCCCAGTGGGACTGGGGGAGGCACAGTCAGCTAGGTAGTGGAGGAATGCTCTCTAGTTGTAGAACACTTGGGAATGCGTTAGTTCATTCATGAACTTATCCCTTTAGTTGACAGACTTGGGGTGCCCGTTATCTAGTGAGCGCATTTGTTCATGCATGCATGCATGCATTCATTCATTCATTTAGTCATCTCTTTAGCTGATAGCCCCATGTAGACCTTTATGTAGTTAGTGCGTTTCATTCATGCACACATTCATTTCTTTATTCATCCCTTAAGCTGATAGTTCCATGGTATCTTTTATCTAGTAGTAAATTTATCTCTCATGCATTTGTGCAATCACTCAGTCAGTCAGTCAGCAAAGCATCCAGCTGATAGCCCAGAATGCCCTTTATCTAGTTAATGCCCATTCACTCACTCATTCATCCAACTGATAGATCCAGAACCTTCTGTAATTAGTACATTTGTTAATTCATATATGTATATGCCCATTTAATTAATTCATTCAGCTGATAGGTTCAGGATGACCTTTGTGAAGGTAGCTCATTTATTCATGTATTCTTCCATTGGCCCATTCACTCATTCATTCATTCATCCTGATGATAAGTTCAGGGTGCCTCTTACCCTGTGTACTCATTCATTCATTCAGCTGATGGGCCGCTTTATCTAGTTACTAAACTTATCAGTCATGTATTGTGTGCATTCATTCAGTCATTCATCCAGCCAGCTGATAGGTCCAGGATGTCCCTTGTGTAGTTAGGTCTTTCATTCATGCATTTATCCATTGGTTTATTCATTCAGCTGATTGGTTTAGGGCACTTTTGTCTAGTAAGCATGCTCATTCATGCGTGCATGGGCCCGTCCAATCATTTGTTTACTCATTCAGCCAGTAGGCCCATAGTGGCCCTTATCCATTTAGTGAATTTACCCATGCATGCATCCATTCATTCATTCAGCAGGAAGCATAGGGGAACCCCTCAAACAAGGTCATAAGGGACAGATAAGGGACAAAGGTCCTGCCCTGACCCTGGAGCTCTTGGTGGGGAACAGCCCTTTGGGCTCGCACTTAGCCAGGTGAAACACTAGAGGCCAGCAGCCATTTCCTGCACAAGGCTGTGACATTGCTGAGGTCCGCCCTGGGCCTGCAGTCCCGGTCTCGGCGTGCTGGTGCCCTGGGGTCCGGCCTCTGGCACTGCCTGTCTCTCCTCCAGGTGATGAGCATCCTCAGCAGCCCGAGTGCCGTGCCTCCACAGCCCCAGGCCGACTTCTCCATCTCCCCGCTGCACGGAGGCCTGGACTCCGCTTCCTCCATCTCAGCCAGCTGCAGCCAACGGGCCGACTCCATCAAGCCAGGAGACAGCTTGCCCACCTCCCAGTCTTACTGCCCACCCACCTACAGTACCACCGGCTACAGTGTGGATCCTGTGGCTGGCTACCAGTACAGCCAGTATGGCCAAAGTGAGTGTCTCCTTCTCTGCCCATCTCCAAGGGCCTGGCATATTCCTGCGCAAAGGGGTGACCAGGGTGGAGGTCGTCTCTTTCTTTACAAAGATTTTAAATTGTGTTATTATTTTATGGGTATGGATGTTTACCCTGCCGGTATGTCTGTGCACCATGTGCACGCAGTGTCTGCAGAGGTCAGAGGAGGGCATCAGATCCCCTGGAACTGGAGTTACAGCTGGTTATGAGCCGTTGTATGGGTGCTGAGAACTGGACCTGGGTCCTCAGCAAGAGCTGCCATTGCTCTTAACCACTGAGCCATCTCTTCAGTCCTCTTCTAAAATTCAAAAGTGTGTGTGCGCATGAAAGCACGTGTATGTGTGTGTGTGTGTGTGCATGTGCGTGTGCATGTGTGTGAGATGTATGTAGTGGAGCATGGGCTTGCACATGAGTGGAGATCAGAGGACAACTTCTGGGATTTGGTTCTCTCCACCTTTACCTTACATGGCTTCTGGGAATCAAACTCAGGGTTATGCGTTTACCCTTTGAGTGATCACGTGGGCCCAGACGTCCTTTTCATGGTAGGAAAACAGAGGTCCATAAGGGAAGCAGAGGTGACCCAAGAGGTTCTGAGCTGGTCATCAGATACAGCAGTTCATCTCTTATCGAGGACTACCACACACACACACACACACACACACACACACACTCCCTGCTTCCACCCCAGGAGCCACAGATGCCCCTGCACTCCCTAAAATCCAAACTTTAAAATGTAAGGAGAAAGGGTCAGGATTACTTTTATTAGAGTATTTTATTTAACCCAATACACCCAGATCACTGCTTCACACAATCCACACACGATCACCCAGGAAACAGCATGCGTTCTTTTGTTCAGCCCTGTCTTTCAAACCCAGTGTCTTTTGTTGCTGTCTGTTGGTGGTTCTGGGGATCGAACCTAGAATCTTGGCCAAGCTAGGGAAGAGCACTCCCACTGAGGTTTGTCCCCCACCCTCTACAGATGTCCATCTGTAGCCCTGATGGGACCTGAATTTTCTTTCCTTTGTCAGCATTTAAAGTTCACGAAGGTGCCGTAGGGGACACCCAAGTCTTTCCAAATATGAAGCAACTAAATTAAAGATCAGTTTTTAACGCTTGAATTACGTAAAACTAAGTAAATATCTGAGAGCCCATCACCACTGTACTAGGTGCAGGCCAAGAGTGAGACAGCTGGCTGCATATGGCTAGTGGCATGACGGGGGACAGTAGAGTGGGGTATCTGCTCCCCTCTTCCCCCTGTGCGTGGGAATAGAGAGAGAGGGCTGTATATAGAGCTCTGTCCCTCCCTCAGGTCCCCCAGGTCTCACATACCCACCCCAGCCTTTGTGCCCTTGGTGGCTTGCCTTGATATAGGGGCAGCAGACCCTCAGACCAACAGCTGGGCAAAATGGGCCTGGTTACAACCTCTGGCCGGCAACGCCTGATGGGGCCAGCAGCAGGGCAGGCACGGACGGGAAGGGGAGCCAAAGGTCACGCAGCTGCCCTCCTGTCACCTCCCAGCAAAGGCCTCACCTGCTGGTGTCAAACTAATCAGGAGGGCGTGTGGAGAGAGTGAGGCCTCAGCCGGAGGGCACCCTCTCCTCCAGCTGCCGCCTGGCCCTGCCACACTGACCTCTGCTTCCTGAGGCCCCCCAGCCCACTCCAACCGCATGGCCTTGGCCTCCACGGTTAAATGAGGGCCAGCTGTGTGGGCCTCTACCTCCCATGTGCACATGCGCTTGCTTGCATGCATGTATGCATCACGGGTATGTTGTAGTTCAAGTGTCTATGCACACACTGTGTGCAAGAGATGTGGCTTGAATAATCCAGCAGCTGTAAAGTGTCCATGTCTTTGCAGATAAGTGTGTATGTGCGTACACCTGTATGTATGTAAATGTGTGCTGAACATATGTGTGCATGTTTACTTATCACTATACACATATACATACAAATGACCATTTTGTGTAGCCACCGGTCTATGGCTTTGCATGTATGGGCACTCCTAGACACACATACATGTGACAGTATGTGATGGTAATATGCACACGCATCTAAATTTTAATAGGTAGGTTCTTATGGGCTGATGTGTCTCTATATGTGTGTGCGTACATTGGCATGTGTGTCTTTTGAATATGTACAATGAGTATGCAGATACATGTGGTTATGTGCACATGATATTTTGGCATGTGCATGTGCTTAAAGGTGTCTATGGTTAGGCATTCTTAGGTGCTTGCATAGGCATGATGTGTGTACCTGGGTGTGTTCATATGCTGCCAGGCCAATTGTGTATGCAATTGTGTGTGTGACTATGGGTGCACAGGACTATGCGTGTGAATGTGTATGCGTGGGAAAGAGCTCTACGCAACCAGCACCTGTGAGGAGGATGCACCCATGTGTATGGGAGCCTTTCCCGTGGGTCCCTGGTTGACCCTCTGACCTAGCGCATGTTCCCAGTCCAACACAGGACACACATGCTCTTGATAAAACATTTGAGAGCGGCAGCGGCAGTGAGGCCGGCCCCAGGCAGGCGTTAGTCACACCCGGAGCCTGGAGCCCCTGCCCTGCTCCAGGGCGCCTGCCCAATTCGGAAATAAAATTAACCCCAAAGTCAGCATGGGGGTGGTGGGGGAGGGGGATCAAAAGAGAAGGGGCCCAGGAGGCCAGAAAGGAGAGGCGGTTGCCCTCCCTCTCCTTCCTCGCCCCCTCCCTTCCTTTCCCTGTTCCTCTGATACTGCAAGGTTCCTCTTGAACCATCTTTTTTGGCTCTACTCAGACTCCCACCTGTAGGACGGGGCTGGGGACAAAAGGCATCTTCTCAGAGGTCTCCTGTTGCACCATCTTCTTTTCTCTTGACATTCTGGGGCAGCCCAAGGACATGCCGTGCTCCCCATTAACCACCTGCCAACATCCCTGAGTGCACATGAGGCCAGGTTACCTAATAAGCTTGGAAAGTCACACATTCTGCCCTTCCTCGGGTTGGTACCAACCCACCTGTCACCTGCTGTTTCCTGTCCCCGTGCTTGAGTTTAGCCCCCACGGCAGTGTGTGAAATGTGTGCACCATTGCAGATCTTTCACCGTTCCCGGTCCTTGGCTCATTAGGCTCAGAGAAGCAGAATAGTGTTCCCCAGGTCCCACAGCAGGGGGATTGCGATTCACCTTACTAACTTCCAAGCACGGGTGAAACAGTCTTGCACAAGACACTGTTGGTTGGTGCACACTCTCCCGTAGGCAGACATATGTATGTGCGTGCCACTGAGCGTATGCACATCGTCAAGGCATGACTAGCCAGGCACGTGTACAGGAATGGAGGAGAAATAATTGTTAGTTGAGCACCTGCTGTGAAGTTGATGCTCCATCTACAACAGAGCTGTGTGTGTGTGTGTGTGTGTGTGTGTGTGTGTGTGTGTGTGTGTGT
>OU015754.1:73194647-73205868 GCA_907169655.1 Acomys percivali | reverse complement strand
GTGTGTGTGTGTGTGTGTGTGTGTGTGTGTGTGTGTGTGTGTGTGTGGTTATTCCCACTGCACCCTACAGAAATGGCATCTAGAGAACTTACTAGAGAGGCATGCCTACAACCTGGCCTTCAAGTGGCACTTTCAGTTGTGTTTGGAACATGCATATGACCCCTATGCAACAGAATCCTCCCCCATCTCCTAGGGCCTCTTACCTTCCCGGGGACACCTTCATACCTTCTTTTTTGGCTCTGGCCATGTCCGTCCATCTGCCCATCTCTTGCTGTCCCTGGAGTGGGTGGGGGCAGGGGGCCTGGGATGGGGCACATGGTAGATTAATATGGCCCCGGTGTTCCCAGAGGCCAGGGCCATCCTAATGATGGGGCTGATAGAACGCAGGAGTGTGAAAAGAATTTTAATAGATCTGACAACTCTAATAAGAATTTGTGTCTAGAAGGGTCCTCCTCTGGGGCCGCGCGCTGACGAGGCACTGATGGCTGAGACCTGTTTACTGGTTGGCATTTGCTGGCCCATCTCCTGCCAACTCCTGATTAACGTAATTGGAGACGTTCAGGGCCCAGGCGGGGTATGAGGCAGGAGAAGGGAGACACGGAGGGACAGAGGGACAGCGAGGGCTGCTGACAGAGTCCCTAATGAGGGATGTCACCTCCCTGTTTTCCTGCCAGCTCCTTGGCTCTACCCTAGGAAGAGACAAGCATGCCCTACAGTTGGCCCCATGGGTGCTCTGGAAGTTGCTGGGGTCAGCAAGAAAGTTTGGCTTCTGGGTGCTTCTTTGCCTACCTCAGGGGCTGGGAAAGCTCTTACTGTGTACTGAGGGAGAGTAATCAGGGAAGAGGCACAGAGTAGGTAGAGGGGCCAAAGAAAGCAATTCTTTATTTTACTTTGTGTGTATATGTGTTCATTTGTGTGCAGTTGTGCATGTGGAGGTCAAAGGTCAGATGTGTGGCTCAGGCATCATCTTCAGACACTTTCCACAGCATCTCACACTGGCCTGGAACTTTTCAAACAGGCCACCAGGCAAGCTGTCCATTGAGCCCAGGGAGTCAGATGCCTCTTTCTCCCCAGTACTGGGGAACAGACGCCATCATGTCTGGCTTTTTTTTTTTTCTCACATGACTCTAAGGGATCCGGTTTTCACGTACGCACAATTTTGTCAAGAGATCCAGCTCCATGGGTGTCGGTGTAAGCTCCATTTGAAGTGTAACTCAGGACTGGCAACTGTGCTGTGCCTTGGCTTTCATATTTACAGAGGGGGAACTGTCCTGCCCAAGGTACAGAGCTCATGTTTTCCCTGGTACTCAGTAAGTGCCAACCAAGTCTGGACTCCTCCTTTGCTGACATCATTTCTCAGTGACAGACCTCACAGCCCACTGCTGGAATAACTATAGTGGTAGGTTTCAGGCCCGGCATGGTGTAGACTGAGGCTAGGTAGGTCACAGCCTCCTGTGACAAAAGAAAGGTCACCTGAGGTGATGTATGCTCTTGGTAAGTCTATGACATTGCCTGGAGTAGAAATGGGACGATATGGGCATGGGCGTTGGTGGTGGTGGCGGGGATGGAAAAGTGTCAGTCTTGCGGGCTGTATGCACACCAGGGGCCATTATCAGGGATGCTCCCAGGGGCTGCTGGTGAGGCCTGAGGCTAAGGAGTTGTCACCAGGCTGCCTGGGTTTGAAAGCATAGAAGGAACCAGCTGATTTTCTTCTGTCACAGAGATAAGGGACAGTCACACTACCTGACTTGAAGAACTAAAATGAGACTTATAACTACCCCAAGTACAGGGCTGGGAGCAGGACAGCACAGGGCCAGCTATCTGAGGCTTCTGCTTCTATTCTGTGCCTGTCACAGGGTAGCTTATCGGTCCATGCATCCTGTCACCCCAAGGAGAAATGACAGTGTGACCAGAGATTCAGGCTCTTCTCAAAGCTAGAGCTGGGAATTCCACACACCCTCCTCACACCAGGCAAGGCTGGCCACAGCTGTGTCGCTCTACCAACTGGAAGCCTGAGACTGAGTGAGTGATGTCACAGACTCCCAAGCCCAAGGGACCCAGCAGCACAGGATTTTCCAACACCTACCCATCTTGAGCCTGGCTGGCTGAGGCACACACGAGATTCAAAGACACCCCCAGGACATTTGCACATACTTTAGGAGTGAGAGGGGGCGGGCTCTCCTGAGCTCTCTCTGTGACAGCATGTTTAAAAATGTCCCCACCGCATTTTGCAGATGGAGAAAAAGACCTAAAAGGGAATATCAAAAACCACATGACTAGCAATATGGCCACTTTCTTGGCTACCCTCTCCTCCATGCCACCATTAAAGGTCACTCATATGCTGGGCCTGAGCTCACAAGTGTCACACACTACCCTCAGAGACTATATGTGTGAATTCTATTAGTTTTCCCTGCAGTTCTTTGGTCCAGGTGTTCTACATCCCATGATACAAACAAGGAAACTGAGGTTGAGGTGGTGTGCCTCGTATCACACTCAAGATTGTCAAGCATGGAATTTAAATCCAGGTCTTTTTAAACCCCAGGTGATGTAGCTCAGCCATTGAGATTGTCCCTCTGGCCTCCCATCAGGCCAAATCTGTCGCCTCCTGGCACCACCTCCCCCCAACCCTGCTTTAAGCAGAAGGTGTGAAGCCTGTGAGAGCCCAGAGACTGTCTACAGGGAGCTGTGGAAGGCACATGGCAAAGGGAGCCTTGGGATTCTTCGTGCCCAGCTTTTTCTCTTTCCCTAAGCCCTCGGCATCATGGGAGTCCTGTGGGAGTACACTGACTATAGTCACAGGGCCCTACCTAAGAAGGTCGCATCTTGCACCCCGGAGTGCCTTGGCCACATGTCTGTCCAGTGCCTTGGTCAGGACAGAGTTCTGCTAGCGCTTCAGTCAAGACAGAGCCACATGTTGGCAGGCCAGCAGCTGTAGCTAGGTGCACTTAGCAGACACCTGTGTCTCCCTCAGGTGAGCCTTATGTTCATGGGATCTGTGCATGCATGAGTGTTCCCACTTGTGTATCTGCTTACACAGGACATGTGGCTCACACACACGTGTGTGTGTGTGTGTGTGTGTGTGTGTGTGTGTGTGTGCTTGTATGTGTATGTGCATGTATGCATGTATGTGTCACAAATGAGCTGTATAAACATTCATGCTATGTTTAGCATTACCATGTTTCCACAGATTTCAAAACACACACACACACCACTCACATTCATACCCATCCCCACCAGTGCTAACCTGTCTTCTCTGGATCTGACGGGCTGAGTCTCAGCTCTCACTCTTGCTCCCAATACCCTCTTAGCTCACTTGCAAAAGTCACTTTGGCCCTTAAGCAAGCGCCCTGCTGTGCCTCAGGCATGTGTGCACATAGGGTCCAGCAAAGGCAGAGAACCTTCATCTTCAGAGTTACCTGGACTCATTGGGGTCTTCACTAGCCAGGATCTGAAGAGGGCTTTAGGGGAGGGAGATTAATTCTCCACTGAAAACTGAGATGTGTGACTGTACTTCCCTGCAGAACTAGTAAGGTGCCTGGATAAATAATAAACGGTGAGTAAATATTTGGTGAGTGGCTGGGAAGGAGATTCATAAAGAGACAGATGAAGGAAAGGGGGATGGGAGAAGAATGGAGGGTGGCTTAGTTTTATTTGTTGCTGTGACAAATACCCTGACCCAAAAGCAATTTAGGGAAGGAAAGGGGCTCATTTTACTTACAATAATATGTTGTAGTTCCTGATAACAGGGAAGTCAAGGCAGGAACTTAAAGCAGGTCACAGAGAGCAGAGAGAAACAAGTACACCCATGCCAACCACTTACTAGCCTTTGGCTGGCTTTCTTTATTCTCATACAGCATTGGGTTCCCTGCCTAGGGAATGATCTCACCCACAAGGGGCTGGGCAGATTAATAATTAATTAACAGTCAAGCCAGTTCCCCCACAGACACGCGCATAAGCTAACCTGATCTAGACAATTCTTCAGCTGATGCTCACTTCTCAGGTAATTCCAGGCTGTGTCAAGTTGACAATAAAAACTAACCAGCAGAAGAAAGGGAAGATGGCTAGACAGTCAGAAGGATGAAAGGATGGACAAGATGGACAGGAGGGTGAACAAATAGAATAATGGGTAGATGAACAGCATGGGTGGAGGATGAATAGACTGGCAGATGTATAGATGGAAGAATATGTGGATGGATGAATAGAATATGGGTAGGTAGATCATTAAGGTTGATAGGTAATCAGACAGACAGAGAGTAGATGGATGGATGGATGGATGGCTAGATGGTTGGAAGAAGGGATGGAGTGGTGGATAGATGAATAGGTATGTAAATGAGCAGAAGAATGTGTGAGTAGAATAATGAGTGGATAGATTGGTAAGATGGATGGGTAAATAGAGGAATGGATGGACAGACAGTGGATGGGTAGACAGACGGTGGATGGGTAGACAGACGATGGATGGGCAGACAGATGATGGATGGGCAGACAGATGATGGATGGGCAGACAGATGATGGATGGGCAGACAGACGATGGATGGGCAGACAGATGATGGATGGGCAGACAGACGATGGATGAGTAGAAGAATGGATGGAATGGTGGTTGGATGGACTGATGGACAGAAGGATGGTGGTTAAATGGAAGAAAATATGAAAAGAACCTCAATTTCTGGAAGCTTCTTTCTCTTTCCAGCTGCTGTTGATTACCTGGCCAAAAACGTGAGTCTGTCCACACAGCGCCGCATGAAGCTGGGGGAACACTCTGCCGTGCTGGGACTTCTCCCTGTGGAAACGGGCCAGGCTTATTAGGGCCCTTGGGGCAACTCACCCCAACCAATGGCCCAGCCTAACCCTGAGCCTCCCCCATCTCAATCCCCTCATGCCCCTGGGGTCGCAGGAGGCCAGGGAAGGAACCTTTCCCCTTCCTACAGGCAGCCCTCTGGAGACTGACAACCAATGTATCATTCACCCATGGTTAATGACTCAGAGTGGCCCCTTGGATCTTCCTCTGTCTCCCGAGGGATTCCTAGCCATCCTGCAGTGATCTCGAGCTCACATCCATCTTCCAGCATCATGGCCTTGGTCCTGTCTCAGCACAGAGATTGAGGCTCAACCTGAACCGAGCACCTAGTCATCAGAGGAAAATGGTGCCAAAGACAAGGCCCTGGAGTCCTTGACCTCTGAGTCCTAGGTGCACAAATGCAGATGGAGCTCACGGGTGTCCTCTGCCACAGAGCTAGGAGCTGTCTTGCTTGGGCATCAGGACTGCAGCCTCTTTCACTGGACATTGAGATGAGCTCCCAGGGTGTCCCCAGGGGAGAAAGCAGGTAACACCTCAGCTTTACTTAGGAATCCAGGGGACTTTGGGACTGTCCCCACATACCCTGCATCAGGAGACCAGGAAGAGATTCTGGGGGGGGGGCGGAGGGAGCACATGGAGGCAGAACATGTTAGCCATAGGCTATCCCTAGGTCCAGCAGCAGGAGATGCAAAACTCCTAGGCTACAGTGTGATAAAGGCCTGCCCACTGCATCAGGGCCTGGGGAGCCCACAGAACCTGTCAGTCTCCTCAACTTGTAGGAGAAGAGAAGGTCTTGAGATGACAGGAGGCACAAATCAGGCTCAAGGGGTCTGAGGGCACCTTCAAGTCCACACCCCTGGAGTTCTGCACACTGTCTTGCTGGCAGCTGGGAACCAGCCTTGGACATGCTGGCCTTCTGAAAAGGGGCCTCCACCTTCCAGCATGAAAGGTCCGTGATGCCACTGGATGCAGAGAGCCTTCTCAGACCAGGCAAAACAGCTGGTCCACTCCAGAGAAGACCCTCCAGTCTCCTTGGCATCTCAGCAGAAATCCATGTCCCTGTCCTTTTCGGAGTGGCATTTGTTTTTTCTCAGTGTTGGCTGCTCTCAGTCAAGAGGCTTCTGTCACCTCATCAGGCACGATGTGCCTGGGGGCACTGTTTTAAAGCCACCACCCCTGGGGCAGAGGAAGATGCCAAGAGTCCCAGCAAGGAGGACAAGGCACCTTCCTCAAGCATTCTGGAGGGCTTTCTTTTAGATCTGGGTCTTTGGGGAAATGGGTTGCTCAGGCCCCCCAACTCTCCCCTCCCTGAAGCTCTCCATCACCCTCTATTTATCAAAATGGCATCCATCTTTACCCTCTCCCTCACTATAATCTACACTCTGCCCACTTTCATCCAGTGCTGGTATGCCATAGCATCATATCCAGGAACACTGGGCCTGATTGCTTGTCCCCACCTGTATACATGAGGCCACCTGCCCTCAGCCAATAAGACATTCCTAGAGAGACGGGCTGCCACTCAAAAGCACCCTGACTGACTTTCCTTCTGCCTGGAAGCTGGACTGGCCAGACCCTGGGACACTTGTCTACATGAACACGTGGCCGATGCACACCTGTTTCTCACCTGTAGACCCATCATCTGAAGCCTGCCCTGGGCCATGCCTAGGATGGCTTGTATCTGTGGTTTGGAGAAACCCACTAATAACCGGGGACAAACTGACTTTCTGGTAGCACCAAACGCCAGACAGATGGGCTCTTCCACTCACTCCAGGTTTCAAGAGAGAAGAATGTAGCCACATTGTCCCCTCTGAAACCCAGTCTCCCCTTTTGTAGTTCTCACAGCTGCAAGAACCCCTTTCAGAAGACCAAATTTCCTCCACATTCCTAGCCCTCTGGAAAGCCTGGCTCTGGATGCACCCGAGTCTCCTTTCACTCAGTATGATTCAGGAGCAGGGATCTCAAGCAGGTGACATCCCAGGGCCCAGCCCCAGCCCATGGAGCAACATTCCAATGCTTGGACCAATCACAGTGATCTACCCACTGGGGTAAATGCAACCGAGACCTACTTGGGAGAAAACAAAATGACTTACCATTCCATTCATCATTTCTGAACATTCCCCAGGCTGCCATCTTGGTAAAGGGACTTGTGTGCTGAGGGGCCCTTGACCCCAGCAGGTTTCCCCAACCATCTCATGTTTTTGTGAACCTGTCCACCTCGGTCTGTAAAACTCAGCCTTGTTTAGGCAGCTTGCAACTTCACCAGAGAGGTGATGTCGGTTAGATGAGAGGCATCAGGCCTCCATCCCTTTGGGTTTGAACAAAGCCTAAAAGAAGGTCTGGCTTCCTGTGGCCAGGCTGGACACGAAACACCCCCATCCCTGTAAATAGAGTCAATAGCAAGATAAGAGGGGTGCCCTCCATGACACCTCAAGTAGCTACTGGTTCTTCTGTGGAGGCCCCTCTGAACTCATTGTATGTTAGTTGAAAATGTGGTGTTGTGCTGGTTGTTTATAGAACATTGGCTTTTTATATATAAATCTATATACTTAAAAGAGGGGGGAAAAAAAGGAAAGGAAGAAAACCCCCACAGTGTGTGTGTCATGCTAGCACCAGGGACCATCTGTAGGGATCTGCTCGTTGTGTGTTCAGATTTTGTATTCCAGCCTTTCCTGGGTTCCTTTTTTTTTTTTTTTTTCAAATCCCCTACCCCTAATTTGGTATTTCTCTCTTGCTGTGAAACTGAAAGAAATGAAGAAATGGTGTTAGGAGCTAAGATTCTATTCTCTTCTTTGGTACTCAGTTTACCTTTGACATTTTAGGGAACCAGGAAAAAAGCTAAGGAGGCAGAAGTCGGGAAGGGTAGAAGAGAAGAGCGAGAGGAGGGGCTGGCTGGGAGGGCAGGAGAGATGATGGGTGTGGTCCAGGACAAAGCCTGGATTGGCATACTCCCCCGGAGTCTGGTATTGCTTTGTACGGAACTGATAGAACATCCTAAGAGGTGGCGCTGAGCCTTGCTGAGGGAATCCACAGTTGCCAACTAAGAAGACATCGTGTAGGTCCTCTGTGAGGCTGGCACTCTTCCCAGGCTCCTGGACATGTCTCTCCCAATCGGATGCTTTGGGGGCACACGAGCATCCTCATCTTCTATAGGAGCATCAAGCCAAGACCAAATGGGGGTACTCAGGCTGCCATGTTGAAATGCTTCAAGAACACCTTTGTGTTTGATGTTTCTTCTGTCGACACTGACACGGGCAACCCGCTACTGGGGAAAATACCCCACACTGTGCTGGAGAACATTCCTTTTCCCCCAGTAACTGCAACGTTGTTGCTTCAGCATTTGACTCAGCCATTTTTCCTCCAAGGGAAGTGAATGTGTGTGCATGAAGGGTGTGAGTGGGATGTTCGCGTGTGGGCGGGTGTCTAAATATAATCGCACCATAATTTATTCAGCTATATGGAGTAGTAGACTAGGAATACAAACTGGTATTTGCTTTAACTACCTGCTGCTTGTAAGCGCTGCCTCTGTAACTCAGGCGTAACTGTCATACATTAAAAGAAATTAAAAAACATCGTGAAGGTTCTGCATCCTCAATTGACTGCTATCCTGTGTCTGGGGAACCACACAATGGGAATGACTCCTTTGTACCCTGTATTGGTCTAGAGAAACAGATAAAATCATAAGATGAATATACAAATACACACACACATTATATATTTTAGACTGGCTTACAGGTTGTAGTCCAACTATTCCGACAATGGCTGTCTCCCAACAACACAAAGTCCAAGAACCCTGTAGTTCTGCAGCCCACAAGGCTGGATGTCTCAGCTGGTCTTCAGTAGATGCTGGAATTCTGAAGGCTCTAATGCCAGTGAAGGAATGAACTAGCCAGCAAGAGTGAGGGCAGGTGAACAAAAATCAAACTCTTCTGGCTCCCATGTCCATGATGATGATGATGATGATGATGATGATTATTATTATTATTATTATTATTATTATTATTGGTGGTGGTGGTGGTGGTGGTGGTGGTTTTTTGAGACAAAGTTTCTCTGTGTAGTGCTGGCTGTCCTAGACTTGCTTTGTAGGCCAGGCTGGCCTCGAACTCACAGTGATCTGCCTGCCTCTGCCTCCCGAATGCTGGGATTAAAGCCATTTCCTTTATATAGGCTTCCACCAAATGTATGGTCCAGATTAATGACGCAGATTTGCAGTAGGTCTTCCCATTTCAAATAAATCAACCAAGAAAGATCCCTCAGAGGAGCACCCAGACACTTGGGTTTTAGTTAATTCCAGATATAGTCAAGTTGGCACCCAAGAAGAGCCACCACAAGTCTGCCCCTTGTCAACTTGACACACGATCATATCTCCTTTGGTACCAGGAGGAGGATACATAGCCCCACTGTGTATGACCACCCAGTACCAAGCAGCTGTGTGTGCATGCTGCGTGTGCCTCTTTGGTATTAATAAGTGCCAATGTGGATCAACACAGATCCACAAAGGTAGCTCCTGAGCATCCATGTGGGCTCAAGGGAGCAGCCCAGATACAGGGAATGGGGGGGCCTCTGAGCAAATGCTGAGCCGAGAACCTTCGGTGGCTCTCACTCACTCCACCTAGGACAGAATTCAGAGGCATCTGCTTCCCTAAGAGCAGCACCAGAGGTAGCAGGTGATTTAAAGGACGTTAGGGATCAGAAGAGAGCCCAGGAGAGGTCCAGCAGAGGAGAGGATTCGCTGTGGTCCAGCTTTAAACGGTTTTGACCAGGAGTGCTGCATATGCAGGCTGGCTTTCTGTCCCATGTCAGTCATTAGCTGAGGGAGGAGGAACAGAGAGGGCTTACTTGCCCTGCGTCTCTAACTGAAATGGCCCTTGTGTGCTACAGATACAGCTATGAGCTCTGTCTTAGTTTGGGTTTACTAGTGCTGTGAAGAGACATCATGGCCAAAGCAACCCTTATAAAGGAAAACATTTCCGTGGCACTGGCTCACAGTTCGGAGGTTTAGTCCATTGTCATCATGGCAGGAAGCATGACAGCACGCAGGCAAACATGGTGCTGGAGAAGGAGCTGAGAGGTCTACAGGAAATGAACTTGGCTTGAGCTTCTGAGACCCCAAAGCCCAGCTCCCCCTAGTGACACACCTCCTCCAACAAAGCCACACCCACTCCAACAAAACCACACCTACTAATAGTGCCACTCCCTATGAGCCTATGGGGGCACTGGTCTGTTATGGGGGACCTGAGCAGAGACAGGCAGCATCCATTCCAACTGTGCTCAGTGGCCTAATGGCCAGGAAGTTCATGCCATGTCAAGGTTCAAGGTGCTGCTTTCCTTGGATGAAGTTCTGAATAGGAAGAAATTGGTACAGAAAGAGTAGGGGAAGGGGCAGCAGTGGTCAGTCATTCCTGATGACCTCATCTGATCTAGGCAAGGTCAAGCAGACCCTTGACTGAGGAGGCTGAAGATGACCCGGGCCTGACACCAGTTGGAAGTTGCTCTAGTACCTTCTCCACAGCATCCTTGTATGTGCCGAGCCCCATAAACACCCTTGATGTTAAATAAGCGCAGATCTCAACCACAGCCAGTCAGCGCCCTGAACCCTCAGTTCAGAAGATCTGGGGACAGTCAAGGCCTCCCCAAGTTCCACTCTCAGCTCTGCATCAGACTGGCTGTGGGCCTGAGGCCATTGTCTTTCCTCCTTTGGACTAGATCTCCATGTTTTAGAAAGCAGGCTGGATAACTTCTAAGGACCTTCCGTTACCCTGGAGATCCTCTGAAGTTTGGGCTTGAAGACAGCCCCACAGCGTGCTGATAGAGCTCAGAATTATCCATCTTGGGCTGGAGAGATGGCTCAGAGGTTAGGGGCACTGACTGCTCCTCCAGAGGCCCTGAGTTCAATTCCCAGCAACCACATGGTGGCTCATAGCCATCTATAATGTGATCCAATGCCCTCTTCTGGCCTGCAGATAGAGCACTGTATGCATAAAAATAAATAAATAAATATTTTTTTTTAAGTTGTCCATCTTCAGGGCTGGGAAAAGGAATCAAAGTGTAAGATACCAAGATGTAGGCTTTGCCCTCAGGGACCTAGAGAGCCCCTGACCCTAAAGCGTACTTAGTAATCATCCTTTTTTCTGACCACCTTTGTCTATGTCCCATGGAAAACGATCTTCAAGAGGACGCGCTTCCACCTGGTATAAAGTCAGATTTCTGTGTACGAAGAAAAAAAAAAAGAGGTAGAGCAGGGTGTGGTGGTGCACGCCTTTAATCTCAGCACTCGGGAGGCAGAGACAGGAGGATCACTGTGAGTACGAGACCAGCCTGGTCTACAAAGCGAGTTCAGGACAGCCAAGGGTACACAGAGAGACCCTGTCTCAAAAGACCAAAGAAGAAGAAGAAGAAGAAGAAGAAGAAGAAGAAGAAGAAGAAGAA
>OU015754.1:73181295-73194637 GCA_907169655.1 Acomys percivali | reverse complement strand
GAAGAAGAAGAAGAAGAAGAAGAAGAAGAAGAAGAAGAAGAAGAAGACCTTGGTTTCATCTGCTATTTCGGTGATAATGCCACATAATGCAGTCTAGGTGGTTTCACCGGCCACGCTCACCATAAGACTTCCCATAGATGAAACTGATTAATGAGGGAGAAAAGGCTGCTTAGACGACAGATATGTGGAGCCTCTGCAGTGGGAGAGACATCTTCACAGACCACCATAATCCCAACTGTTGCATATCTGGTCTTTCTAAGAGCATCTGGCACTAAATTCTCTCCCCTCCTCAAGCTGCCTGACCTATTCTGAGCAGAGACTTAAGTTCATAAACCCAGCCATAAGAACAGATGCTGGTGGGAGCTGGGCTACTTTCCCGTAGGCTTTGGGGCATGGGTTCAAATCTCCAGCCACCTCTGCTATATATGTTCCCTCTGGTCAGACCTCACCCTAGGGCCCAGGTCAATTCTGTGTGGCCATAGGCAAGTCACTTTTCCTCTACTGTCTCACCCTTCAAATAGAAATAAACTGTGAAAACTATAGGCAACTACCCCATGGCTTGCTAGCTTCAAACACCAACAGTTTGGGGGACAGGGGATGTCCCTTGTCACTGTTTACACCCGCTACTTAGAATCTTAGTCCTATTTCTGTTTCTTTAACAAAATACTCAAGATGTGGAATTCTTAGCATGGGCATGGCTAACACCATAGCTTAGCAAGTAAAGACGGATTGCTGGTCACACCTAGAGACCTGAGTCTGACCCCAGAGTCCAGGAAGGCATGAACTAGCTTTACAAAGATGTCCTCTGACTTCCACATTCATGCTGTGGCATGCACACCCACACATCCATCATACACACAAGCAATAACAAAAAAATTAATTTAAAGAAAGAGCTGGACATTCATTTGTCTCATGGTTCTGGAGGCTGGAGTGCTCAAAGGTATAGGCTCCATCTGCTCAGGACCTGGTAAGGGCTTCCTGCCACACAACACAATGGTGAGATAGGCTATGTAGCAAGATGGGCTTAAAAAGATAAGTGGGCGGCGGGGGGGTTAGGGCTGGGAGGGGGCTGGAGAGATGACTCAGTGGTTAAGAGCACTGACTGCTCTTCCAGAGGTGCTGAGTTCAATTCTCAGCAACCGTGATCTGATGCCCTCTTCTGGCCTGCAGGTGTACATTCAGATAGTAGGTTGGGTGTAGCCAATGATAGAGCATTTACCTAACATGTACCACACCCTGGGTTCGGTCCCCAGAACCACGAAGATATCAATGTGCTTCTACTTGTTTTTGTGGTCACTGTGACCCAAAACCTACCCCAAAAAAAGCAACAAAAGGAATGATCTGCTTTGGCTCACAGTTCACAGGGCAAATGGAACAGTCCTCTAGAACAAAACCTTTCCTCCCTAACTTGCTTCTTGCTGGGCATTTTAGCACAGCAACAGAAAAGTAATTAATACACATCTGGTGAGCCCCAGGCCCTAGAATGACACTGTGTAGGCTTTGGAACTTTTTCAAACCTACTTTACTTGGGGTTCTTTAATGCTTATACCTCCCTTCCGACCCACCTACCCTAGATTGGAGAGAGGTTAAGAAGTTAATGGGAACAGGAGCCGCAGATCTTTTCAGACTTAGTTCCTTGGAACGATTCCACTGGCGTAGTCGGCAGGATTGCAGTAGACCTGTTAAACAGCAAAACAGCAATTCAGCAAAGGTGATTGTAACCGCAGCCACTGGAGCCCTGAGCAGCAGCTGAAACCTCAAAGTAGTCGTTGGAGTGGTTCTCTCTAGGAGCGACTCAAAGGGGAATGATGAATAGTCAAACAATAGGAAATTATGCAAAAATTAAAAAAAAACTCCAACCTCTTGTTTTGGGCATTATATATATATTATATTATATATATTTCCTCTCAGGATATTTATCAGCTGGCAAAGACTGTGCCCCCGCAAGAGGCAGCTCCTCTTCTAGTGGACAAACATCACCTGTTCTCTCACAAGTCTGTTTCACATCCAATACTTGGGACCAAAACGAAAACATATTTACATCCATTACAACACTCAGAAGCAGTGGATGGTGTCTGTAGTATGACACCAAAGGTGGTCCTCTGCCCTCCACATGTGCACTCACCTGCACATGTATGTGCACTCAATTACAAGAACATGCACACACCTGAACACACACACACACACACACACACACACACACACACACACACACACCAAAAGTCACTCTCGAGATCCCAGGAGTCTCCATCATGGTAGGCTGGAGAGGCTGCTCTGCCAGCTATAGGAAGTACCTAGTGAGAGGCCACATGGATAGAAATGGCTAGCTCTACAAACTGAGAGTCACCTTGTCCAAAAGTAAGGAGGCCGGGAGCTCCCTCCTACTGTGACAACACCAGAACCCCTCTGACCCCCAAGTGGAATGTTCGTAGGAGACTATGCATGCCCATGTTTGATCACCACTGTCCAGATCTGCTCTGCTGGGCTCAGACCCTATGAGATGCTCAGTGAGTGTTGTCTGATCTCCTGACTTGTGTTAACAATGGAAATTCCCACAGAAGGACAGGGGACAGTCAGAAGTTGCAGGTCTGACCGTTATTTTTTCCTAGGGCCTGCGAAGAAGGCCTATATCTTAGTTAGCATTTCTGTTACTGTGATAAAACGCCATGACCAAAAGCGACTTGAAGAGGAGGAGGAAAGGGTTTATTTCATCTTACAACTTGTAGTTGATTGGCTAGGGGAGTCATAACAGAAGCTCAAAGCTGAATTCTGGAGGCGGGAACTGATACAGAGGCGCCATGGAGGAATGCTGCTTACTGGATTGCTCTGCCTGCTTTCTTATACAACTCAAGACTTCCTGCCCAGGGGTAGCACCACCCATTGTAGGATAGATCCTCCCACGTCAATCATTAAGGCAATACCTATAGGCCAATCTTATGGAGGCATTTTTTTCTCAACTGTGGTTCCCTCTTCTCCGATTCTGACAGCTTGAGTCAAATTGACAAGAAACTAGGCAGCACACCAAAGATCCAATGGAGCTGTCGGTACACTTAGTTCAATTTGTTTCCCATTCCTCACTCCCAGTCCCCTGACATCTCATGACCAAAGCAAGTGTCAAGGCCAATCTCAAAGACAAGTGGAGGAGAATGTTCTTCCTGCCCATCTTCCAGGCATGGAGAAGGATAGAGTACTAATTTCACCACGGAGGAGTAAAGAACAGATACACATTGTTAAGAAAATATAGCAAAAACACACCATACCTGATCAGACCTCCTCCGATCCCATGGGCAAAGAGTTCATCAACAGCAGTTACTTCTCAAGGGGTCAAAGCCTTTGGTGCCCCTTTCCTCTGCCAAATTGACTCATGGCAGACATCTAGGCCTCCAAGAGAGGACACAGAAACCGTGGAGGAATGAGGACCAAAGGCCAGAGCATCTGAGTCAGGGTAAGTTATTGGGTCACCAGTAGCAGCCTGGGACACGAGTCAAGTGTGCCACCAGGAATATCCCAGGTACAGGGCTTAGGTAAGGCTCAGGGTAGAAGAGAGTGGCTTCCCCAGGACCTTGCACTGGGCCACACCCTCCTTACCTTTAGACTCTCCCTTCTTTGGGAAGCTAGGCTGAGGTCCCTTGTTAGCTGCCTGCACCGTGAAGAACAGCAGTTTCCTGTGCCAGACACCTCTTAAATACTATTTGCCTACTTAGTCTTCAGAAAGCCTCTCTGAAGCCAGCCTACATCCCAACCTAGGCACCACTACCAACTAATCTCATGCATGGCATCCAGCTTTCTCTGAGGACTCGACTTATCGCCACACAGCATGATTAATGATGGCATCAACCTCCAAGGTAGTTGGGGGGGGGGCATCCAACAAGGTCACAGAATTCCCTTATGGCTATCAAACTTATTGATCACATGACCTCTTTCTGCAGAATGCTCACTGACCTTATTCAGATGAGCCAGGGACTTCCTAACAGCCAGTTAAAAAATGATATACTTCATGAGTAACACAAGGATTGATATCAAGGAGAAGAGAAGAGATGTGCTAAGGAAAGGTCCAATATTATAAGTATTTCCTCCCTGGTATCTTCCAAAGAAGGTACTAGATGATGATAAATGACCACTCAAAATTAAACCTTTGAAGTATGTAAAGATATGATGTGAGGGTGTGTTTATTATAAAGGTCTCCAGGTAAAAGGTGAGGAGGAGAGAGAACAAAACAAGACGTAGACATGTCACCCGAGTTTGAAAGTAATGCCACCAAGAAAGTCACACAGAACGAATGTTTTTAAAAACTGGGTCAGCCGGGCTGGAGAGTCAGCTTGGCTGCTCTTTCAAAGGATCAAGGTTCATTTCTAGCATCTACATGACAGCTCACAACTGCGTATATGCCAATTCTAGAAGGTCTGGTGCCCTCTTCTGGCCTATGTGGGCACTACATGCACATGGTGTACATACACACAGGCAAATACTCTTACAATAAAATAAAAATAAATAAACTTAAAAAAAAAAAAAGCTAGATCAGCCAGATGTGGTGGTGCACGCCTTTAATCTCAGCACTCAGAAGGCAGAGGCAGGCAGATCGCTGTGAGTTCAAGGCCAGCCTGGTCTACAAAGCAAGTCTAGGACAGCCAAGGCTACACAGAGAAACCTTGTCTCGAAAACAAACAAACAAACAAAGCTAGATCAATATTATATGGCAAAGAGCTGGACAATATACACTCTAGGAAACTTTCTAGAATATAAATAGCTACTACACACACTACACACACACACACACACACACACACACAACAGATTTGTCAGGGTCTGGCAATCTCTGCCTTTTAAGGTCTGTTTAGGCCTTTTACATTTAATATAATAACTAGCAGGACTGGATTTAGGTCTATCACTATGCCACATTCTGTTTGAAGCTTACTTTTGTTTGTTTCATTGTTTTCTCACTTTGGGTTCTTCTAATGTTTTCTGGGTTTTGTGGGGCTTTTGCTTTGTTAGGTGTTAGGGACCCAATGCAGAGCCTCATGCCTCTTAGGCAAGAGCCACTAGCCCTCAAGTAATTTCAATCCATTTTAACTCATTTATTGCTTCATTTTATTCCTTAAAATATTTCTAAATTTTATTATTATTTTTTTCACTATTATTGTGGGGACATGTATGCCATAGCACTCTCCTGGAGGTCAGAGAACAACTTTTTTTTTTCACTATTATTGTGGGGACATGAATGTCATAGCACTCACCTGGAGGTCAGAGGACAGACAACTTTGTGGATGAGATTTTCTTCTTCTACCTTTATGTTGTTTCTGGGGATTGAACTCAGGTCTCCAGGTTTGCATAGTAAGTTCCTTTAACCATGAACCATTCTCACTGTACCCTTGGGTTTTTTTTTAATATATTTTTATTATTAATAGGTTTGTTATGAAAGTTTTATGCATGGATCTCATTATACTTTTCTCAGCTTCATTTATTACCTTTCAAAATTATTATTTTTTTTTTACACAATGAATATAAGTAAAATTACATTTGTATAATGCACATGTGGAGATGTAACTTTTTACCCAGAATTAATATTTTGCTTACCAAAAATAAATAAAACAAAGTAGGCAAGTAGAAGCCATGGGATGAACCCAAGGCTGAGACTGTGTTTTGAGGGGGGTTCTGGAAGGAGTTGGCGTCATCACACGGAGGCTGTGTGCCTGTGAGCTCATCAGCCATGGCGCCATCAAGACTCATCAATGCAGTAGAATTTCTCCACTTGACCATAGTTAACCGGGTTCATTCCAGAGATAGCTGGGTGTGGCAGGATACCAATTTTTCAGTCAGGCACACGCCATCTTACACTGTGGCCTCTTCCAGTCTGGACGGGCAGCCTGGAAGTAGGCATGGGAGACGGTTCTTCAAAATGAGGGCCCGAGTACGTGATGGACACATGGCATCAGGTGGGCTGTGTCCCAGCAAGTGATTGTACTATGGGCCCAACCTTGGGACAAGGAAGAGCTCTGAGAATGGGGATAGAAACAGCAAAAAGAGTGACTTTGAAACCAGGTAGGGTCACTGTTTGCCCTGGATATCTCATTTCCTACTGGGTAGCTCTGGCTTAGGATTCACCCAGACCTCTGCTCATCTGTATAATATGTGTGCCATGACCTACATCACAGGACACCATGAGGGTCATCAATAGATATTCAGTTCAAATGCCTCGTCAGCACAAGAGGCTCACTCAGGGTCTCAGAGTAGGGAGGAATCAAGGCAGGTCTCCTAATTCTGAGACTAGACCCCTTTACTGCACACCCACTCACTCCAGCCATAGTCACCCACTTATGATAAAAGACTTAGAAGGGTGACACAGGGGTCAGAAGAGCGTGGATTTCATTTTAAGGATGTGGGACAGTCCCAGGGGCCTTCAGAGGCGGGTGCGATGAGATTTAGGTTAGAAAAGAGTGATTGTCACATGTAGGCAAGCCTGCAGGAAAAGAGCAGGGCATGTGAGGAATTTCGCTGGTATTTCACGTTTGCTTGAGAGGAAAAGTGGTCTAATATCTGGGCCATTTCAGGTTTAAAACAAAGATGGATCCAGCAAAGGGACCTGCAGAGTCACAGTTGAGGGGAATGGCTCTAATGGAAAAGGCAGCAACACACAAAGCACTTGGTAGCCCTTCTAAGAAATATCCCAAGCAAAGAATCTAGAACACAGCAGCCCTCAGCTATGGTTAAACGCTGCCACAGACCCACTATGCTTGAAGACTGCCAGAAAATGTTGTCCACACATGGCTCACTGCTACACACCTGTTAGAGTTAGCAAGAGTCATCTTCTCGTGGACTGGATTCACTTGGGGTGAGCAAGACCGCTTCCAAGCCTCCAGCTCTGATAGGCCAGGAGTCACATTTTATCTACGTTTAGCATAGCGTCACAATCAAGCCTGTGGAGTTCTGACACTTCTCAGAGCAGGGGAAGCTGATGGGTCACTAGACAGGGCCACCAGATGCCCTATTCACAGTGCCTTCTACACAGGGCCCTGCTTCAAGCACATTGATGGTGTAGGCGCAGGCTCTTGCTGCCCAGATTGAAGCAGAGCAAGAAGTTAGGGCCTAGCCCTTTCTAGGCGCTGTCTTGCCTCATTATTCAGAACCTCTGAGATGGAGCGCAGGAAGCATCACCATCATCATTATCATCATCACCACCATCACCAACATCCTCATTATTATGAGCATCACCATACCTACCATCACCACCACCACCACCTTTTCTGATGTATAGAAAGAGAATGGCCCCATAGGCTCATACAGTTGAATGAACTGGTCCCCAGTTTAGGAAGGATCAGAAGGAGGTGTGTCAGTGGGGAGTGGGCTTTGAGATTTCAAAACCCACACCAGTCTCTCTCTCTCTCTCTCTCTCTCTCTCTCTCTCTCTCTCTCTCTCTCTCTCTCTCTCTCTCTGTCCTTCCTGCCTGCAGGCCAGGACATAAATTCTCGGCTACTGTTCCAGCACCATGTTTGCCTGCATGCTGCCAAGCTTCCCACTATGATGATGATGGACTCTCTAACTGTAAGCAAGTCCACAGTTAAATGCTTTCTTTTTTTTTTTTTTTTTTTTGTAAGTAGCGTTGGTCATGGTGTCTCTTCACAGCAACAGAACAGTAACTAAGACACAATCACTACCACCACCACCACCACCACCACTACCACCCTCACCACCAACACCAGCTTTACCACCCTCACCACCACCCTCACCACCACCCTCACCACCACTGCCATCCTCACCACCACCACCACCACCATCATCATCATCACTAAGAACGTGCTCATTTCCCTGGGGCATTTTTGGTCACTTTTGCTGGAAGGGACCCATTTCACAGGTGGGAGCTGAAACCCAAAGTGGATGAGTGTAGCTCTTGGTCCAGAGTACCTTCTGACATCCCTAAATAAACAAATGTCAGAAATATTTCCAGAAAATTCTGAGTGGAGTTCTTCTGCAGAGGGAAGGAATCCTGATTCCAGCTTTAACCTCAAATAAATTTTCTGCACCTTTGATGAGTTAACTGATGAACAACTCTAGATGAGCTGGATGTGTGGCACCTGTCACATCCCCCTGCAGAGCTGGTTTTCTTTCCTACACCCCAACTCCTTTTTTTTTTTTTTTTTTTTTTTTTGGTTTTTTTTTGGTTTTTTTCAAGACAGGGTCTCTCTGTGTAGTTTTGGCTGTCCTAGACTCACTTTGTAGACCAGGCTGGCCTCGAACTCACAGCGATCTGCCTGGCCTCTGCCTCCTGAGTGCCGGGCTTAAAGGTGTGTGCCACCATGCCCGACCACTCCAACTCTTTTACACAAAGAGCTGGCACTAGGCTAAGGCCTTTGCTTGCGTTATTTTAAGGGATGGGCAAAATTCTTCCTGAGGACCTGGGTAATAAGTATTGTAGGTTTCGTGGGCCAGACTGTCTTGTTTTTACTGTTCACCTTCACTGTTCTAGAAAAGCAATCACTGGAGGCCCAGGAGTAAGCTGTGTGCCAGCAATGCTTCCTTTTTCTTTTATTCTGTGTGTATGAGTGTTTCGTCTGCATGTATGTCTACTGCAAGAATGCAGTGCCTATGGAAACCAGAAAAGGGTGTTGGATCCCCTCGGCCTAGAGTTACTGACCGCCATGAGGCACTATGTGGGTTGGCTCCCTTTCCAACAGTTAAGAAATGCTCCCTGGAAAGCCTGGTGATGGCACACACCTTTAGTCCCAGCACTCAGGGAGGCAGAAGCAGGTAGATCTCTGAGTTTGAGGCCAGCCTGGTCTACAGAATGAGTCCCAAGACAACCAGGGCTACAGAGAGAAACCCCTGTCTTGAAAAAAAAGAAAAAAGAAAGGAAGGAAGGAAGGCAGAAAGAAAATCAGTAAGGAAGAAATGCTTCCTGGCTGTATAGTGGTGACAGATGGATGTGTGTATATAAATTTTATTGTTACTTCATTTTTAAAGAAGAGAGTGAAGAAGCCTGGGGAGGTGGCTCAACCTAGAAAGTGTTGCTCTCCAGCCTAAGGATCTGAACTCAGACTCCCAGCTACCCGCACCCCCACCCCCAGAGCTGGCTGAGGTGGTGTGGGTATGGGAGTGCATCCCCTGAGGGTAGATAAGAGCACTGGAGAGCCAGTCTTGCTCCTTACTGGCTTCTGCAGGCAGGAGAGCTGGCCCTGCTCCTCACCTGGGCAAACCAGGAGAGCTGACCCTGGTGATGTGGGTGCAGGAGAACTGGCAGGCTGACCAACTCAGCTGCCCCCCCAAGCCCAGATTCAGGCCTTTGAGTTGGCTCACCCCAACATCTATGAACTACCAGAGCATGTGAAGAGGCTGGTCCTGCAGAACCAAAGCTGCAGCATCTCCATGACATAGAACAACAACGGGATATCCAAGAGGGGTCTTGGTGAGGATCCAATGTTGCTGGTGTAGCAGAAGCCAGAGGCCTCAGACCAGATATTGCAATGAACGTTTGCAAGTAAAGCTGTCAGGGCAAAAAGGTATACTGTATGGCTCACAGCGACACAGCTTCCATAGTGGGAGTTTTGTTTGGTTGGTTTTTGTTTTCTTTTGTGGGGGAGGATGCAAAGGCAGAGGGTGGATGTGGTGGGATCAAGGTACATGTTGTGTAGTTCTCAAAGAATCAGTAAAAAGATTTTTTTTTCTTAAATTACAGTAGAGAGTGACTAAGGAAGACAATGTATGTCTACATCTTTTTTTTTTTCCACAAATGTGCACACATAGAGAGAGAGAGAGAAAGAGAAAGAAAGAGAATGCATACACAGAATAAAGGCATTGTATGGGATCGCACAGCTAGCCAGTGGCAAGGGAAACCATTCTGAAGCACTAGGGTAGGACCCTGGAACCAGGCTCTTTATCATACATGCCAAGGAAAGGAAGTGAGGTACAGAAAGGAGATCACAGCTGAGCACACAGTGGGGTCTAGAGTCAGAGACTTGCCAGGCCCGCTCCCTGGGTCATCCTACGAGGAAGGGCTTTATCCTTTGTGACAACCAGTTGTCATCCACTCAGCACCTCTCCAGATGTGCAAGGTGGATGTAGGAGCAGGGTGGAGACAGGAGCAGGAGGAGAGAGAGAGAGAGAGAGAGAGAGAGAGAGAGAGAGAGAGAGAGAGCGCCACAGTGTACACACACTTCCACATGCACACGCACATACAGGGCTTCCATTTCCCCTAGATGTCCACCTGCTTTTTATGAATATAAGTGGATTTGTGACAAGCATTGCAGCTGCATAGGCGCCATTCATACATGGGGACAATTTTACTAGATAATAGACCATCGCGCAGGATACAATTTAAATTAAAAAATGCAATTTTCACCTTGAAATGAACAAATGATTACAATTTCTATACAAATTAAGGCATTCAGCCTCTCTTTCAGTAGTGGCACCAGCCCATGAAATATGACATAATTACCATGAAATACATTTTCAAATATTTTGATTTTTTTGTCCGCCGCTTTTTAAAAAACATAGGCCGCCTTCTAGCTCTCCGGGTGTGTGCTGGCATTTTCCCACCTTCTGGGAAAAACACATTAAAAAGAAAAGCCGAGTCTCCCCGTGCCCCACTGCAAGATGAAGTTGGCCCCCTCCCTGCCCTCCCCTCCTCCTGTCGCCTCACCCCTCTGAGCCCCCTGCCCCCCCCCCCCCCCCCCCTAAGAAAAAAAAAAAAAAAAAAAAAAAAAAAAAAAAGGCAGACAGGAGGAGAAGAGCCTCAGACGACCAGTTCCAAAGCCTGAGATCTATCTAAGTTGCTACGGTTATCTGCAGGATCGCATCTGTTGGTTATCTCCAGCCAACCACTCCAAGCCACATCCCGCTCCCCTCTGGTAATCTCTCCCCCCTGGCCCCATGCATCTCTTCCTCCCCCCGCCCCTGCCCCCACCCTCCCCTCACTCTTATTTTCTAATTATTTCCCTGTTCCCGTTGTCTCTTTGTGGCTGGAGAGGAAAGGATTGAGCACACATAGCCTGTGGCTTGAGCCGATCTGATGGAACTTTAGGACTCAAAAGAGATGGGGAAAGGCAGTCAGTGTTTTCGGCTCCTTGTCCCTGAGTGGAATTCTTGTGACATTGATGAAGGTCATTCCTGTCCTACTCTGCCTCGGCCCTGCGTCTGTAAGGCTGCCATCTTGAATGTTCCATTCTCTTGGTCTGAGTTTGGCCTAGGTTTCTTGGGCCAGGGGCCTAAAGGACAGACCTTGGGCCTCTCCTCTGTACTTTGCTTCTTGTTCTGAGCCTTCCCCAGTACCTCACCTTTGTGAAGGACGTCAGGACTCCCAGCTCCCCAAGACCTGTCCAAGGGACTTGCCTTCCACCTGCTGCTGCTTCCATGCCTCCCCCCCCCCCCCCCCCCCCCCCCCCCCCCCCCCCCCCCCCCCCCCGGCCTGGCCCCCTGCAGAGTACCTCTGGCTCTTCCTTGAGCTGCTGTTCGGCTGGGGCAGCCAGGCCAGAGTTTCTTCTTCTTCGCCTTGGTAGTCTCCCCACCTTCCCTGGGAGATGGAGACACAGTTCCACCAGAGCTCCTTCACTCTGCTGAGTGTGTCAGCCCTGCCTTGCGACTGCTGTCACCTGCTTTCGGGGCAGTTGCGCCTTTCAGGTGTCCCAAAGGGAAGACTTCCCTCATGGGATGAATCTAATAACCTTTCGGGGGGGGAGCGGGGGGAAGCAAACAGGAGCCGGGCGGTGGTGGCGCACACCTTTAATGCCAGCACTTTGGAGGCAGAGGCAGGTGGATCGCTGTGAGTTCGAGGCCAGCCTGGTCTACAAAGTGAGTCCAGGACAGCCAAGGCTACACAGAGAAACCCTGTCTTGAAAAAAAAAAAGCAAGCAGGTATTCTAGACCAATTGTCAAAGAAGTCACGCCTCTCAGCGATTTATTTAGAAGGTTCTTTGTAGGCGTTTAGACCACCCTTTTGCTCTGACCCAAACTTCCCTGCACCCTGCCTGGCCCGGGTGACAGCAGGATCAAACTCAGAGAGCAAGGCAGGACATCTTAGTGGAACAAGAACAGGTTTCAAGACCAAAGTGTTAGGTCCTGCTGCTCTGTTTATTTCATCGGTCACAAAGACCCAGGGATTTTAGAGTTGAGCCTCCATTGCTTTCCCTGTCTGTGGCCTTGGTCAGATCTCCAGTCCTCTGTGCCTCAGTTTCCCTAGCTGTAAGACGAGGTCTGCTCAGAGACTGGAGAAAGGCGTTCAGCAATGCCAGTCAGGTGGGTCGTCAGCAGCGTACACTGCTGTTCTTGTTCCCAACCCCCAGCTTGCTAAGGGGTTCATAGGTGGTTAAACAATACAGGTGCAGCTCGGCAGACAGAAATGCTGCTGAGTGAGCACACCTGATGGCCTGAGTTCACTCCCTAAAACCCACAGCAAAAGATGAGAGCCGAGGGGTCTGGAGAGATGAGTCAGTGGTTAAGAGTGCCGCCTGCTCTTCCAGAGGTCCTGAGTTCAATTCCCAGCAACCACGTGGTGGCTCACAACCATCTATAACGTAATCTGATACCCTCTTCTGCAGATAAAGCACTCATATGTAATAAATAAAATAAATCTTTAAAAAAAAAAAAAAAAGACGAGAGCCGAGCTGAAGGCCAAGAGTTTTCCCTCTGGCCTCCATGTCTGTGTTGTGGCATACACGTGCCCATATTTACACACACACCATAGACATGAAAACATGACAGCAATAATAAAATACTACTTAAGAAATCAGGAAATGGGGCATGGATTAGCTGGTAAGATGTTTGTGAACTCGAACTACTAGCGTATTGGGTATGGGGTATGGGGGGAAGGGTGAGGCGAGGGGAGTACCATGGAGCTCTCCTGTGATTCTAGCACTACAGGGGTAGGAACAAGAAGATCCCTATGGGCTAGACATGGTGGCTCTGGCCTTTATTCCCAGCACTTAGGAGGCAGAGGCAAGCCTGGTCTACAGAGTGAGTTCCAGGACAGCTAGAGCTATGTAGAGAGATACTGTCTCAAAAGGGAGAAAAAAAAGAAAAAGGAGAGGAGGGGAAGAGGAAGAGGAAGAGGACAGGAGGGGGAGGGAAGAGGAAGAGGAGGGGGAAGGGGAGAAGGGAGGAGAGAAGGGGAAGATCCCTGTGACTTGCTGAGCAGACAGTCTGTCTGAAATGAGCTTCAGGTTCGATGAAGGAGTGAAAGAGGAAGACACCCAGTGTTGACTTCTGGCCTCCACAAGCACACACACACACACATTTTCATGTGCATGTGCAGCTATACACACATGATCATGCACACACACACACACACTCACACTCCACACACACACACACACTGGCACACACACCCAGGCACAAACACTCACACCCATACTGACA
>OU015754.1:73130656-73175925 GCA_907169655.1 Acomys percivali | reverse complement strand
CTATGAGCCTTATTTACAAGTCCCGCTCCTCTTCAAACCCCCACCTGTTCATTCTTCCCCTCCACCTCACTCTGCCTCCCAGCTCCAGCCCCAGCCAGGCTAAACTTAGCTTTCTCCCATCCCTCCCCACCCTTGCTCCCACCCCCTCCCCTCCTCCACCTTCAGGCCCAGCTCTTACAAGCCCAGACACCCAAATCTCCTGAGACCAACAATCCAATGCCTACTTGCTTCCACATCCTTCCCACCAGGCTCTCAGTGTTTTACAAACGCTTTATGGAACCAAACTCAGGAGTGAGTTTTTCTAAGTGAATCAGAAGCCAGGCCTGCTGATGTCAGCCTGCAATCCCAGCTCCTTTGGAGGCTGGGGCAGCAGAGTGGCAGCTAAGTGTGGCCCACTCAAACACACAAGGACTGATCTTAGGCATGGAGACGCACCCCCACGGGAGGAAAGGGCTCCATCACCTTTTTTTTTTTTATTAGAACAGCAACCAACAGGATGGATTCATGGTTGAACTGAGCACAGAACAGCTCCCCTCTCTGCCTCCTGTCCTCTCCTGTGATCTGTATGAGGGAGGCAGCTTCCTTAGGCCCCATACTGCCATTGCAGATAGGGGCTACAGCCTGAGTCCCCCGCTCCTCCATGCCTATCTGTTGAGTGTCACCCTGGCTGAGTGGCAGGCTCACCTCCAAAAGATCCCGTGAGAGGGGAGCCAGCTGACAAGGAGACTATCTCAACCGCTTGAGAGGGCTACAGGAGTGGGACAGTAGGTGTGGGGAAAAGGGAGAATTTACTGAAGACCATTTTATAATAGTTACGTAGTATTTTCTCTGTTCTGGGAACTTGGGACTCAAAAGACCTTCAGATGGGGAAACTGAGGCCCAGATAAGAGATAGCAAGTTGGGGGCTAAAGCCTGAGTTTCTGCCCTTCATGCCTCCATGGGAGTGGGGCTCCCAGTGAGAGCAGGCTCTGAGGGAGGAGCCCTTCCTTCCTTCCCCCCTGTAAGAATACATACCACTTCTTCCTGGAGCCCTCAAGAATAGGTATCTGTACCCAAATTTTACAGAGGAACAGTGACCCATCCAAGCCTGTTTAATGAAGACCCACTAAGTGCCTGCAATGACAAAGGAGACCTCCAGAGGTAGACCAGCATCAGCATTGTGGTCTGGGTTAGCAGATGAGGTGGACCAGGCCAATGTACCTGGCCTTGCCCCTCCCCCTTCATGAGGTAGGTAGTGGCTTCTCGGGCAGGGCTCCTGACCCTGTGCTTCCCATCTGAGTCTGTCCCCCACCCCAGCAACCCCTGTACTTCCCTTGCCCCTTATGCCCCCCTGACTGTCACGGATTATCCAGGGGACCCTGGGGACAGGGGAAGGGACATCTGGATTCAGTTATGGGCTTAGCTGGGGGTGGGGATGCTAAGCCAGCAGAGTAGCAGACCTAAATCAGTTTCAGAGTTTAGGCTGCTGTAGCCTGGTGCTGGCGGGGAGGGGCCCAGGGCCTCAGATCCCGGCGGGCAGGAAGGTGGATAGGGCACGCATGGGGCCTTCCTGAGCGGCTGGGCCAGGCCGGCTGAAGCAGGATTAGGAAATTAGTTCAGGTGGTCGCGCTGGGCAGGGGCTGGTAAAGGTGGCCCCAGGCTGTGGCCCAACCTGGCTTGGCCTCCACCTCCCTGGGGATGCTGGGCACCTCAGGTTAGTGGGACTATGGTTTGGTTTAGGGGCAGACCCTACAGAACAGGACAAATCAAATTCAGCTAAACATTCCAGGCCCGTCATCCAGGCTAGGTGAGGGCCTAAGACCAGTGTCTCTGGGGAAGCGGGTGGGATCTGTTCAGAACATGTGAGTCCTCACCAAGGGGGCATGTGGGGACTTCGTAGAGCTCATGTTGCTAACCAGAATGTCCCGCAAGGATCGGGGAGCCCACATGACCCAGACAGGCTCTGTCTACTCTGTGGGGACACTGGACAAGAGGAGGGGACAGTGATAGTTTTTGGGATTCAGCTAGCCTCTGCTATTCTGAGGACATCTTTGGTACATATAGTTCACATGGTGGGCACAAGGAGCCTGGGGGAGGGGCTGAGGGTGGCTTAGTTGGAGACTGGCAGACAGGCTGGAGAGAAGAGGAGGAAGGCATTCTGGGCTGGAGACCCAGAGGAACAGAGGCACCGACAAGGCAGACAGCCTGTACGTTGGGTGGGCACCAACAAGGAGGTGGAGGGGTTGCCGGGAAGTGCCTGCATTCAGGAAGGAACAAGCTATGGATGGCAGGGGGAATGGCCTATACTTCATCCCAGGCTTACTAGCAGCATAGGCGAGACTAGACATTGGGTGTCAGAAGATGGCCAAGGAGACACTCACAGAATGGGATGAAGAAGAGTTGGACACAGTGAGGCTCACCTAGCAGAGCCCTGAGCAACAGGGCTGTGTGAATGAAAGAAAAAGGGAGACAGAGTCCCATAACTGCAGATAGAATTTACTGGAAGCTTCCGAAGACCCAGCCTTGTGCTCCCCCCTCTGTCTCTCTCTGTCACGTCTGTCATCTGTCTGTCTGTCTCTGTCTGTCTGTCTGTCTGTCTGTCTCTATCTCTCTCTCTGTGTCTCTGTCTCTGTCTCTCTCTCGTGTGTGTGTATGTGTGTGTGTATGTGTGTGTGTGTATGTGTGTAAGAGGTACACCTCTGTGCTTCTGTGTCTGAGGACAGAGGGACAGCATCTGATGTCTTCCTCAATCACGCCTTCACCTTATGGTTTGAGGCAAGGTCTCTCACTGAACCCGGAGCTCACTGAATTGGAGAGGCTGGTCAGCCAGGCAGCCCCAGAATCTTCCTGTCTCAGCCTCCCCAGGGGGTAGGGTTAACAAGCTGTGTTATCATGCCTGTTATTTGGTTGTTGTGGTGGTTGTTTTAATATAGATGCTGAGGATCCAACTCAGGTCTCCATGCTTACAAGGTCCTATCTTCGCAGCCTCTCAGCCTAGTTCTGATCATTACAGCGTTGCATAGGAAGTCGCTTTATTATCCCCAAGCAATCAACAGTCTGTCTCTTTGTTTGTTTGAGGCAAAGTCTCACACTGTAGCCCAGGTTGGACCAGAACTCATTACGTAGCCCAGGCTGGCCTCAGACTTGTGGTGATCCTTCTGTTTCAGTCACCTGAACACTGGGATTACAGCTGTAAACCACCACACCCTGGCTAGGAAAAAAACGTTACAGGGCCAGGCATGGTGGCGCATGCCTTTAATCCCAGCACTTGGGAGGCAAAAGCAGGTGGGTTGCTGTGAGTTCGAGGCCAGCCTGGTCTACAAAGTGAGTCCAGGACAGCCAAGGTTACACAGAGAAACCCTGTCTCAGGAAACAAACAAACAAACAAACAAAAATAATGCTCAGAAGCTGGGAGGTTGGAGAAATTCTTCCTTAAACCTGTTATGTGGCCTTAATCATATAATTCAACCTCCTGGCTCCCCGCTCTCCTTGTCTACAAAACAGGAATGATGTCTTTTCTGGAATTTTGTGAGTGCTGTATGAAGTGACAAACATGAGTTCTTAGCCCCAGACTGGCACATAGTAGGTATGTAATACACAGTCCTTAGGTCAAAGCCTAGAGACTGACTGGGTTACGGACCAGGTGACACCATGAGGACTCAGTCAAATCCCAGTTCTGTGGGAGCAGCATTCCTATGAATTGGAGTGGTGCTGGCACACATACCTCCTGAGGCAGGGACTGGACCCTTGGGTGTGTGCCTTCACCTCACCTGACGGCTGTAGATGATAGTGACTCTCACACCTGACTCCGGTCAAAATGACAGTGGTGCTGCTGGGAGAGTGACCAGAAGGCAGCTGGGGGAGATGAGACGCGTGGAGGTGGACAGTAAGGATAACTACCTGGCCATGGTGGTACACACATAAGAGATGAAAGCAGGGGTCCAAGGCCACCCTCGGCTGAATAGTGAGTTCGAAGCCAGCCTGAGCTATGTGGGATAGTGCCTAAAAAACAGTTGAGGACAGGTGAGTCCTTAGCTTGAGTTCCTCATATTCATGGCCTGGCCTTGACAGTCTGAGAAGCCCAGTGCTTCTCATACCCTGATATATATATATCCAATTCTCACATGGGTTGGTTTATTCACCACCACATGCCCTGGATGACAGACGAGAGTGCTGAGGCCAAGGAATGCCCCATGGCTTCACTGAGAACCCATAGCTGACAGTAGCACACCCTCCTCCAGCCAGCCTCTGCCTGGCTGCAGGCCACCTGCCTGTCCCCTAAAACCACCTGCCAGGCCACTCTGCCAGTTTACTGGTGCACTGGGGTGAACTTCCTGTGTTCTGTATATTTCTAGAAAGGCAGCCTGACAGGCAGAGGGCCCTGGGACACCTCCTGCCTCTGTATAGCCTGGGAGACAGGGTTCTGGACTTTGAAAGCCTCCAAAACCCTGTAGCATGGGTTCAAACCCTCCTTTTCTTGCTTCCTTCTGTGTGTCCCTGGGCAGGTGGCTCAGTTTCTCTGTTCCTCTGGTTCTTTACCTGGGAGATAAGGCTCATGGCTAGAGTTTAGGGTCAGGGGTTTCAGCATTACCTAGCATTTGCTCTATACGTTCGATTGGAGTGTCTCTGGCATCAGACTGGTCTCTGTGCTCAGAGCTATAAGGTTCTGTAAGGTGGAGGCTCCCGGTGAGGGTAGCAGTGTTAGAATTCAACAACACTGACCCCCCCCCCCACAGCCAGGGCCCTGCCATTTTCCTAGGATTTCATATGCCCCACCAGGTAGCAGCTTCACTGCCTCAGATGCTCCCTCCCAAGGCCAAGAGGCCACCAGAAGGCAGGCTGCCAGCTCACTCCAAGCTCCAGACACTAATCTGGCTTACTAGTGGCCTTCACTCACTTGGGGTATCTAGGATCATGTAGGGTATCCACTGGATGTTTGCTGAGCACCTACTGTGTAGGGCCCATGACCCCTACAGATCCACCTACAAAGTCTCTGCTCAAGGTACCCACTGACCAGGGCAGGGGTCAGGTGAGAAATGACATGGAGGGATGAGACAAGAGATGCCCCCAACACAGAAAGAGGACATGGTGAGGGCTACAAAAAGCCCTAGAAGATCATAGCCACTCGGGGTAACAATGAAAAAAAAAAAAAAAACCTAAACACTGTGGCCTTCAAGTATACAAGTGTTCATTGTGCACAGAGCTGAGCAGAGCCACAGAAACTGAAAATACATTACCATATTTTTCGGACGGTAAGATGAACTTTTTCGCACCAAAAGTGTGGGGAGGGGGGATTAGGGTGCGTCTTATAATCCAATTGCTATTTTTACTGTTTTCTAGTTTTACTGCTCTAAAAATTGGGTGCGACTTATGGTCGGGTGCATCTTATACTCCAAAAAATACGGTAGTGGCCAGGAAGTGTATAGAGCTTGTGACTGTGCACATGCCACTTCGAAGAGCTGCCAGCTGGAGAGGAGCAGATGTGGGGAACATGGTGTTTGTATGGGGTGGGGGTGTTTGTGTACACACACACACACACGTGTGTGCACATGCATGTGCATGGGTATATGACAAGCCATGCCCTGCTGAGCCTCAGTTTCTTATTGTAAAGTGGCTCCCAAGTCCCTTATAGAGTGACTGGCCAAGTTCAAGGAGATGTTTAGAATAGCCTTGCACAGACCCACCTGGTTGACCACCTGCTGTGTTCATGGCTGGGCACCTGCTGGATACATTGTCAAGTGCCTGATGGATACACTGTCAGTGCCTCATGGCTACATTGTGCAGTACCTTCCGGCTACTCTGTTGAGTACCTGCTACATGCAATGCTAAAGGCTCACTGAATATACTCTTGAGTCCCTGTAGAAATGTATGGCTGAGTGCTTACTGCATACACCAGGGCAGGAACTGGAGACTTTGTGTTTCCCAGACTTACCATTTCCTCACCATCCTGGGCATCAAGAAGAATGCCCAGCCCTTGGCCAGCCCAGCAGCCTCAGGGCAGGAAAGGGCAGCGGCTCCTTTAAGGCAGGCCCCAGCTGGGCTGCCTGGATATTGGAGCAGGACCTAGATTAGGTGGCAGAGGCGCAGGGCCCAGGCCAGATGCGCCTGAGCGGGGCCTCATTATGTATTCATGAGCTGTGAGGAAAAGAAATAAAAGGATTCATTATCGCCCAAACTGTTACTAATGACATGTACCTGGAGCCCTCGCACCTCTGGAAATCCAATACGACACAGTCCGAGAGAAAATGCATTGCTGCCCAGGCACACCGCCACTGCAGAGTCCCCTCCCTGCCTTGCTCATTGCCATTCACTGGGGCGACATTTACAATTCTCCTACCATTATGTCCAACCAGGGCCTTTCAGCCCCTGTCACGACCTGCACATTAGCTGAAAATTGGAAATTCTACAGCGTGGCCGTGGCCGTGGAGGGCCGGGGACACAGCGGGGAGTGGGAACCCAGAGGTACGCAAAGTCAAAGTCCGAGTGAGAGTGTGACCAAGAGGAGGAGGGCTGCTGTTGTCCCCCGGTCCACCCCTAATTAGGTCACCTGCCTCACCAAGTCCACCCTGACTCCCCGGTGGCCTTCCCCCCTCCCCGCCCCCTCCAGGAGCGGTCTCCCTCCTGAGGGACAGTGTGGACCCTCTGTTCCCTTCAAAGCTTGGTGGGAATGTTGGCAACTTTGCAACAAGCAACTCCTCCTTTTCTTCGTTTGAGAGCCTGAGTGCACACAGGTGCGTTTAAAAGCATGGTCTCTCCCCATGCTTGCGGGTTGACCCAGGGGCCTCCTTTTGCACAGACTCAGGCTTAGCAAGAGCTGTCTGTCTGCCCAAGGCCAACTGCAGAACTGGGGCTTTTCCCTGTGATTTGAGACCTGCCTTGCCTGGATACGGTGTAGTAACTCTAAGCAGAGCCCAGGGCCTGCCACATGATCTCCTCAGCCACCCCTGTCATTACTTCCTGTTTGCTAGGTTGCAGGTGAAATGGCAGGAGCTGCAGCAGCCATCTTGGGAGAATACACACACTGTCCCTGGTAGGCCTGGACCTCTGAACTGTGACTTGAGGATAACAGAAAGGAATCCATTCAATCTTCCAGTTTGGGTAAACCAAAGTGTCATTGGGATTATTGGGTCCAGTTATCCGACTGTACCCTCGACTAATACATTTACCCATCACCAGCCCCTTAGGAAGCTAGGTCTTGGCCTCACTACATCAAGTAGACTTGCAATAAATAGTTGTTCAACAGACAAATGAATGGGCCACTCACAGTGGGAGAATCGGTTTCTTGCCGTTGTTAATGTTAGTTAAAGGCTTGCTGTTTTTTATAAGTGTTTATGCCTCCATGAGGAGCAGTCATTCACAGTTATTCCTTTTGCTTGGTTTTCTTTCTGGTGCATTGCCCTGCCCTCCAGACAGGGTCTCACAATATAGCTCTGGCCATTCTGGAAGTCACTATGTAGACCACACTGGCCTTGAACTCAAAGAGATTCATCTGTTCCTGCCTCCCAAGCACTGGGGTTAAATGTGTGTGCCACTACACCCTGCTTTTATTTGTTTTGTTTTGTTTTGTTTTGTTTTGTTTAACTGGGTCTTATTTAGATGAAGGTGGGCTGGAACTTGCTGTACAGATGAGGATGACCTTGACCCCCCCCCCCCCCCCCCCCCCCCCCCCACCGTCCCCCCCCCTCCTCCCCCCCCCCCCCCGCACCTCTCACTGCTGAGTGCTGGGATGTCAGATGTGTGCACTGCCACATCTATTCTCTTTGCAGTGCTGGGGATCACACCCAGAGCAGGCACTGTATCACTTCCCTAGCCCTCATCCCATCCCCCCACTTCCACATGGGGAACCTCCAGCCAGCTTGGAGCTGGTAGGAGGAGCCAGAGCCAGATTACAGCCTGATCCTGGAGCCTTCTGTCCCACTCCTCAGCTGACAACTGGACCAGTGAAGAGTCCACAAAGTCCATGGCAGGAATGTTCTCGAAACTGAGGACTCAGCCATGAACAAGAAAAGCTGAAGCCTGGGCCTTGGTGCCTCAATTCCAGTGTGAGGGAGTCATGAGTGGACAGTGCAGTGTGGGAGGAGAAGGGGAGCTCATGTCTAAGGGAGGGAAGTGGGCCCGGTGCAGTGTTGGGGAACCTGGACCTTTGCTCATCAGTTCCTGCCTTGACCCCACATCTATACAGAGCCTGAGCCAGGCATCAGAACAGAGCTGGGGAGGAAAGTGGTTTTGCCTTCAGGGCTACCCATGCCGGCAGGGGCTCCCTGTATGGGGTGTTAGATTGGCAGGCAGTTTAGTTTGCACTGGGAGCAGAGTTGGGTGCTGGATTGAGAAGCAATAATTTATTCAATCACAGTAGCCATGGCATTCTCCACGGATCACCTGGGACAATCTCATCAAGCACCCCAGGCAGAGGCATGATGATCTTTGTGAGTTCAAGGCCAGCCTGGTCTACACAGAGAGTTCCAAAACAGCCAGGGCTACACAAAGAAACCCTGTCTCAAAAAACCAAAAACCAACCAACCAAAAGCAAAACAAACAAACAAACAAAAATCCTGCTATCTCACTTGGTTCTGTCTGAGCTGCCCAGAACCTCCACTTGGCCCTGCACACCTCAGTCTGGGCGTTCCTCCCCCTCTCTATCAGTCAGCAATCTTCCTTGGCTGTAAATGGGCTGAGTACTGTAATTTTTGACCAAAATGGAGGAGGGGGCAATTAGGGTGTTACTTATGGTCCGTTATTCCAGGGAAACAGTAGGTGAGATAAACTGAAAGACCCAGTGGAGAGCCAGGGAACTGGTTTCAATTCTCAATGCAAGCACCAGGCAGCTGAGGGGCTTCAGCAGACAGTGGGCTCTTGCTGGTCTACAGAGTGGGAAGGGATGAACCATAGCCGCTGTTCTTTCTTCTTCGAGGAAATATTATGCAGTCCAGACAGTTCTCAAATCCATTGAGTAGCTGAGGGTGACCTTGAACTCCTGATCTTCTTGCCTTTGCCTCTGGAGTACTGGAATCCCACATGTGTGCCACCACACCCTTCACATTTATTGTGTATTTACTGTGCTGCAAAGTTCACACAAAGCAAAGTCCCCTGTGGTGGTTCCAGTCTCAGCCACCTGTTATGATGGATTTTGTTTGCTTGGCTTTGGGGACACTTGCATTCACTGGGGATGAGCATGCCAGGTAGGCACCCTTCCACTGAGCTATATTCCTAGCACCAGTTTTGGTGGTGGTTGTGGTGGTGGTGGTGGTGGTGGAGGTGGTGATGGTGGTGGTGGAGGTGGCAGTGGTGGTGGTGGTGATGGTGGTGGAGGTGGTAGTGGTGGTTGTGGTGTGGTAGTGGTGGTGGTTTAATCAGGCTCTCCTTAGACCTCTTAGGCTGGCTTTGAACTCATGAACCTGCAGCCTCAGCCTCCTGAGTGCTAGGATGGTAGGTATGAGCCACAGTGCCTGGCTTGGTAAGTGTTGTGAATACTGGTTTGTTTGTTTTTTTAAGTAGGAGATCATTGCTATGCCTTCCTGTCAGGTCAGCAAAGCAGAGGCCACCCTGGCAGCTGGAGGGGCCCTGAAGTGAGCACTGCAGTTCACTACAGGGTTGTACAGCTCCTGATCCTTAATCTCACTAATTTCCAGCTGACCTAACTAGCAACCTCTCTTTTTCTGGGCACCATCTGGAGGGTGATGCTTCAATTTCCTGGAGAGGTGACATAGTGGGTACTTTCTCCTAAGTTGCCATGGTCACTGGCTAGCATAGGTGGGAAGGGCTGGGGTGACTTAGCCGGTTATAGAGCCAGAAGCAGGTGCCACCTCCTGCCCGGGTAGGCTTCCTGCCAGATTTCCCTCCCTCTCAGAGTGGCTCCCTTCCTCCAAAGCTTAGGGTTACATGCACGAACAAGTCATGATGGCTGTGGGATACAAAGGAAGCCACTCCGTGACCACAGCTTCTGCCTCTTGGCTCCAAGTTCAGCTTTTTTACCTGTTTTCTGTTCTACCTGGAATGCCCTCCTCCCCAGACTGTGTGTGCTTCTCTTTCTCATTAGTCCCTCATCATATGGTCTCAAGCTCTAGTCTGTGCCCTCTCTAGAAGCTTCTGGCCCTTTCCAAACACCTATCACCCAGAAGGACTGCCACCAGCTTTTCACCAAACCCAAAAAGTCATGGGGAGCAGGTGGGAGGGGTAGGGCAGGGAGCTCTGAGCCTGACATCAGTTGGCACCATCAGCACCTGATAGGTCTGCATCTCAGTAAGTTTGGGGGAGGGGAGGGGCCGTGGCTCAGTTGATAGAGTGCTTGCTTAGCATGCAGGAAGCCCTAGGCCAAACTCCCCAGCAGAGTATAAATAAATGTAAGTCATTAGGGGATGGATAAGGGTTCCCAAGGACCCCACAGCTTATGACTCTCTTGAAGCAGCAGGCAGGAGGCTGGGTGAACTTGTGGGCCTGTTCTGCCCACAGCAGCTGTGGCTGCCAAACTAGAGGTTCAGCCCAAATCATGGAGGCCTTGAAGCTGCTAGGTTTCTCACTTTGGTGAGAAAGCTGACAAAGGCCATAGAGGTGCTCCGGTAAGAGGCTGGCAGGAAGAGAGACCACAGAGGCTCCGGATGGTGCAGGAGGTGACTGTTCCACCTCTGTCAGAGTGGCTGGCAGAAGCTGAGAACTGGACAGCCTCCCCTCCCGCCCCCTGAAAGCCTCTACCGTCTGCCTTGAGGGCTAGATCTCCCTGCTTTTCACCTGGTTCTGCCTCTGTTACCTCCAGGTGATGCTGGGCCAGTCACATGCCTTTCCAGGTCTTTCTTTCTATGACCACAAAGAAAAAGGAATGTACATTCACCCCATGAATGCCTCAGAGACTGAGTGCCCACCTGACTGGGCATCTGTGACCCTGTCTCTGTCCCAAGCTCTCTAGCCCATTGTGACTGTGAAACTCATTCTAATATGAATCACTCAGGTTGTCTTAGGTTTTTGGGAGGGGTTGTTTTTGTTTTGTTTATTTGTTTGTGTTTGTTTTGTTTTGTTTGGTCTGGTTGGTTTGCATTGGATTTTTGTGTTGTTTTGTTTTTCAGGACAGGGTTTCTCTGTGTAGCCCTGACTGTCCTGGAAATCAGTCTGCTGACCAGGCTGGACTCGAACTCAGAGATCTGCCTGCCTCTGCCTCCAGAGTGGTGGGACTAAAGACGTGCACCACCACCACCTGGCTTAGTTAGGGTTTCTATTGCTGTGATAAAACTCCATGGCCAAAAGCAACGTGGCGAGGAAAGGCTTTACTTCATCTTACATTTGTAGTGCATCACTGAGGGCAGGAACTCGAGGCAGGAGCATGGAGGAGGCCATGGAGGAGCACTGCTTACTGGCTTGCTCCTCTTGCCTTATTCAGCTTGCTTGCTTACAGAAGCCAGGACCAGCAGTCCAGCAGTTACACTGCCGCAGTGAACCGAGCCCTCCCTCATCAATACTAATCAAGACCACACTGGACAGACTTGCCCACAGGCTAATCTGGTGGGGCAGTTTCCCATCTGTGATTCCTTCTTTCCGAATGACTCCAGCTTGTATCTAGTTGACATAAAACTAGCCAGGGCCCATCCCTCCAGCTCCTCACAGACCTTTGCCACCAGCCAAATCCCATCTGCCTGCCTCACAGACTATTGTATACTATACTTCCCACACTGGCCCCTCCCCCCCAAAGCACCCTCGCTTCCCTTCCCACCCCCCAGATCCAGGCAAGTAGGTTCCCTCTCCCTTTGCCTGGGGTTTTCATTGTGTATTCTCTTTTTCCTGTTTTGTTTGGCTTTGGTTTTCTTTTCTTTTCTTTTTCTCTCTCTTTAGAATATCTTTATTTCTGCCAGGACAGTGACAATGTACACATAGGACAGAAAGTCATTCAGCCTTATGAAGGGAGAAAGTCCAATGCATGTCACAATATGAATGAACCTTGATGATGTCACCGGCTATAATTTTTTTAAAAAATGACCAGAATGAGATTTTCCTCTTTGCACCCCAAAGAGTAGCTCCTTCTGTGTTCAAAGCACAGCTAATGAGCACTGTGAGAAAGGTTCCAGTCACGCAGGTGGCTGAGGGCAGAGCCAAGGACTTGTCTGCCTTCCAAGAGTTGCTCAGCTCCAGAACCAGGACTTATGAGCCTAACTTGTTACTATTTGGATCTTATCACTGATGCCTCCATCACATTCTTCACCTCCCAGAAAAGCTCTAGGGTTGATGCATGCAATTAGGTCTATAAGTCAAAACCAAGTTAGAAGATATACCACTCCACCCCCCCTTCACTCTTTTTTCCTATTTGCCTTCCTTAGAAATCTAGAAAAGACACTGTTTTGGAAGTAAACTCCATGCTTATAAAATACCAGAAATGACACATCACATGGCTTGATTTTTGCCCTGGTTATGTAGTAATAACATACCAGGAGGGTGAGACCAGCAATAACAGCACCTGGGTAATGTTCCTTTCAATGGCCTAATGAGATGTGTATCCCCAGGCACATTGCTTCACTTTTCTGTGCTGTCATTGCTGAAACATGAGGAGGTTAGACAAGGCTCGAACACTAAGGATTGAGGAGTCCGTAAGTTACGTAACGATGGCTAGTTTTTCCATTACAGGTGGAAGGAAGCTCTGAGTATGACCTTGGAGAATTCAGGTCCTCTGCTCAATAGACATTTGTTAATTGCTTTTTTTTTGTGCGTTTGTCTTGTGGGTCGGGTTGTATGTTGGTCAGCCAGGAAGTGGACAGCATATCTTGCTCCAGAGGTTGGCCCTGGCTGTCTTACACCAACAGGGCCACTGTTTCCAACATGGCCACTTGGCGCAATTCAGGCTACTGAGAAGGGAGGAAATTCCTTTGCTGGGTGAAGAATGAAGGAGGAAGTGAGGCTTGGAATATCAGTCACTGTGAGGAAACCTGAGAATAAGTTGCTCAGCCCATCACAGCACAGGAGGGGGTTTTCTCCTGGAGCCTTCAGAAGGAGCTCTTCATGGCCAATAGCTTGCATTTGGCCTTTTAAAATCTTGAGTTGGGCCTAGCCATGCCATGCTGGGCTTCTCTGTGTAGCTCTGGCTGTCCTGGATTCACTTTGTAGACCAGGCTGGCCCCCAACTCACAGAGATCCACCTGCCTCTGCTTCCCCAAGTGCTGGGATCACAGGCACACACCACCATGTCCAGATTCATTGTGCCTTTTAACTATTCACAGACACTTGTCATATGGCTCCTGAGTGACCCATCAAAGCATCTGTATCCCTGAAAGAGACTTTGAGCACTCCTCTGTCACAGTTAGTCATCTGTGGATCTCTGGTACCTGAGAAACTGTGCTACTAACAGTAATAAAATGATAATAATGAGGATGGTGGTGGTGATGGTGATGCTGCTGATGGTGATGGTGATGATGGGGGTGGTGATACTGATGGTGATGATGATGATGGTGATGGTGGTATTGACGGTGGTGATAATGGTGCTAATGTTTCTGATGGTGGTGAGAAACTGATAGTGGTGCTGCTGATGGTGGTGATGATGGTGGTGCTAATGTTGGTGACATTGATGGTGGTGATAGTGGAGATAGCGATGGTGATGCTGCTGGTGGTGATACTGATGGTGGTGATGATGGTGATAGTGGTGGTGATATTCATGGTGGTGCTGATGGTGATAATGGCTGTGTTAATCATGGTGCTAGTGGTGGTAATAGTGGTGGCAGTGATGGTGGTGGTGATAATGAAAAGAATAAGTCAAGCCAGGTGATGGCGGGTCACACCTTTAATCCCAGCCCTTGGGAGGCAGAGTCAGGCAATTCTCTGTGAGTTTGAGGTCAACCTGATCTACAGAGTGAGTTTCAGTACTTATCTGCTAAACTTTATGTATTTACTGTGTGTATATGTGTTTGCCTGCATGAGTTTATGTCCACCACATGGGTGCAGGAACTAGCATTACAAACTGCTGTTGGCTGCCTGATACAGGTGCTAGGACTGGAACCAGGTTGTCTGGAAGGAAGGAAGTGTTCTTACGTGCTGAGCCACCTCTCTAGCTTTACCCTGTATTATTCATTCGTGTGTCATTTAGACTCATAACAGCCCTCCAAACAGGAGCTCAGCCCTCAAGCAGGATTCAGAAACGTCAAGTCATTTCCCCAAGGTCACACAGCAAGTGGGTAGTAGGACCAGGATTTGACTTCAGAAAGCCTATGCCCAGGATCTCCCTTTGACAATATCACATGCCTTCCTGTGAGTCCAAGGAGTTGCTGGTCCCTGAGGAGATTACAGCCATGAGGAAGCACAGGAGGGGAGGCATGATGAAAGGTCTCCAGGGTGTAATGGGGGGGGAAAAAAAAAGGACTGAGAACTGGCCTAAGCTTCTGATGCAGGAGAGCCACCCTCAAGACTCTGGCCTAAGGGAGTGACATGGGCATGGGAGAGGGTGTGGCCTCTTGCTACCTTTACCTCCTGAACTATCTTGCTATTTTTTATTTTTTATTTTTATTTTTTTAGGCTCTAATGCTAAGTACAGGGAAGGATGAGAGGAAATTGGGTTTCTCCATGCTTCACTGTGAATGAGACATGAGATAGCCTTCTTGGAAGACAGTCTGGGTGTCTCCTCCTCCTCCTCCTCCTCTTTTCTCTTCTTCCTCTTCTTTCTTTGAGACAGGGTCTCATGTAGCCCACGCTGACCTTGAACTCACTATGTAGCTAAGGGTGCCCTTAAATGTCTGATCTTCCTGCTTCCGGCTCCAAAGTGTTGGGATTATAGGTATAAGCCACCACACCTGACTTCTGGGAAGTGTCTATGACACACCCCAGACAGGACATTTGTCCTGGAGACATGACATCCATGAAGACACCTGTGCACAAATGTTTATAGGAAAGGCACATTGAGAATTGCCCTTCAAAGGATCCTTCAAAGGATAAATGGACCAAATCCGGGGCCCATCCACACCACGGACCGTCCACACCATGGACCATCCACACCATGGACCATCCACACCATGGACCACGCCCTCCAGTAGCTACAAAGGGAGAGACATGGTCACACAAGTGATAGCCTGGGTGAAAAGCAAGAGAAAAGGGCAGAAGGAAAGGCCCTCCCTGCAGGATCCCCATTCATGTGGCACCCTGGAGTGATGGCATTATGAAGGACTGTTGCTGGGGGTGGGGGGTGACAGTGTGACAAAATGGCAAAGGATTCTAGTGGTAGGCCTGGCTTTGATGCTGAGCTATTGTTACGTAAGACGTGACACTGGGGCGTCTGGGTGGAAAGCAGAACTTCAAGTGGAATCCAGGGCCAGGCAAGTGCTCCGCCGTAGAGATACACCCCAGCCCTCAAAAGCAAACTGTCTTGCCAGGCGGGGTGGCGCACACCTTTAATCACAGCACTTGGGAGGCAGAGGCAGGTGGGTCTCTGTGAGTTCAAGGCCGGCCTGATCTATATAGTGAGTTCTAGGACATCCAAGGCTATGTAGTGAGACCCTGTATTTAAAAAAGGGGGGGGGCGGACTGGAGAGATGGCTAAGTGGTTAAGAGCACCAGCTGCCTTTTCAGAGGACCTGACCTTGGTTCAACTCTCAGTATGCAACCATCCATTACTCCAGTTTCAGGGTACCTATTGCCCTCTTCTGGCCTTTGAGGGTATTGCATGCGCTAAAGGTCATCTCCAAAGTCAAGTTCCTTGGATCCCACAGCCATCCATGGTCACTGGCCTTCATCTATATGAAGAGCCTGAGTCTCTGCCCATTTGGCAGAGCTTGGGCTGGAATGCCCGGCTTTCAGTCCCCAGCCCACAGCTTGTTTTAGCTGTTGGCCACCGAGGAGCAGTTTCTTTTTACTTCTGTGGCTCTAACAAGTATGCATCACCCCCGAATCAAGTCTGCCTCATTCTGTGTAGCAGCACTTTACTGACTGAGCATGGAAACCCGAGGGCATTCCTCAGTGGCCATCTGTTTACTCTGGAGCTTGCAGTACCTCAAGTCTACAATTTCTATCTCCTTGACCCCCTGTACTGGCTGGAGGTCCAAGGGCAGCGCCTCCAGAGACTTTTGTCCCAGGGCCCATTGCAGACAGCCAAGCAGAGCTCCAGGCTGCCCCCACCATCGAGGAGCCCTTGAGTCAGACGCCAACATAGGCATGCGCGTTGGTGTCTCCATCTGCAAAATGTGTGAGCAGAGCAGAGCTCCCACTTCTCAGGGCTGCTGAAAATGTCACGGAGCCACGAAGGCTGGATCCTACCAGGTTGGCAGGAGGCGCTGGTACAGGAGCAATGGCAGCTGTGGGCAGAGTGGGGCCTTGATCTTAGCCTGGAAAGAAGGCCCAGTGTTGCCTCACAAGTGCAGGGACCTGAGCTTGAAGACTCAGATACACACACACACCCGTCACTCCCCCAGGCAAAAGCTGGGCCTGGCAATGCACACTTGTAACTCCAGTGCTTATGGGAGGACAAGTGGACACAGGCAGATCCCAGTAGCTCACTGGCCAGCTGGTCTGACTGAAGTAGCAAGCTTCTGGGTCAGCAAGAGACCCTGACTCAGACAATAAAGTGGAGAGGAACCAGGGAAGACACTTGATGCTGATATGTGGCCTCTACACGTGAACACATAGGCATAGGTGCTAGTGCAAACACACACACACACATACACATACATACACACACATACACATATGTACACACACACACACACAATGAGACCTGGCCTTGGCAGGAACACATTTGTGACTTTATGAGTCACATCCCAACCATTCATGGAACATCCTGTGTCTGTCCCAGTTGGTTTTTTGGTTTGGTTTGGTTTGGTTGTTAACTTAGCACAGGTGGAGTCATCCCGGAAGAGGGAACCCAGCCCACTGTGGGAGGTGCCATTCCTCAGCAGGTGGTATAAGAAAGCCAGTAGGCAGCAGTCCTCCATGGCTTTTGTATCAGTCAGTTCCTACCTCCAGGTTCCTGTCTGGAATTCCTGCCCTGAACTTCCTTCAGTAATGGACTGTGTTACCTGGGACACGTAGACCCTTCCTCCCTACGTTACTTTTGGTCCTGGTATTTATCACCACAATAGGAAGCACACTGAGACCTTGTCTCTGGCCCTGACTCTTATGGAGGAATGGTGGAATCTCAAAGAGCCTGGTGGACGCCAGTGAAACCAGAATTGTGCTTTTCTGGGAAAGGCAGCCCCAGAGGACCCAAGAGAACACGCCATAGCTCACAAGTTCAAAAGACCCCACCCGGCCCACTGGTTTTCCAAAGAGAATCAATTTTCAAGGATGTTTCCCAGAAGCAGCCTGTTTATCCATCTCCCTTCCCCAACCCCAAACGCAGGCCACCTCCTTTCCCAAACTTCCTACCTCCCCCCTCTTGCAGCTGGGGTCCTCACCATAATGGGGTGGGGGACGCAGGCAGGGATCTCCGGCAACTAAGAGTGTGGATACACCACCCTTGCACCAGCTGAAGCCCTTGGCAGCGCTACGGCAGGGGAATGCCACACTGGGGCCAAAGGAGTCTTTCCCAGGCTGGGGCTTAGAGAAGAGGCATCCCAGCCAAGTGGTCAGACTAGGAGTGACTTCCTGTTCCCCAGGGTGTGAGATTGCTGCCAGCTCCCCATGGCATCCTGCTGCACATGGAAGGGGGTGGTGGGCAAGAGACAGAAATGTGCCCAAGGACGATAAGTGAAGTCACAGGGAACAGAACCCTACGCTGGGACACCCGGGTTGCCTCTGTAGCTGCCGCTGCTGTGCTATGTGACCCTGCGACAGTCACCTTCCTTTTTTGCCTGACAGTCACCATAGCACCTGCTGAATCACATCATCCCCCTCTCCCCCCCCCCCAGGAGGGGGCTGATGTCTATGGGTGGCAGGGACAGAAGCCATGGTAAGGAATGAGCCAGAGCTGAGACAGAACCCAAGGAGGGCCAGAGGCCTAACCGCAAAAGTTGAGAGAGGAAAGCTCTTCTAGGAGGCTCCCCTGGAAAACAGATGCAAGAAGACACCCCAGGAAACAGGCATGTAGGGTGCGAACAGGGAGTCTGTTAACTAAGGATCTTAGACCTAAGAATGGCAGAGCCAACCAGAAACTCAGGACTGACCACGAGAGAACCTGCGGAGATCGGGCTGCTGTGGGCTTCCAGTCTAGTCCCCCCTCCCTGCCTCCTTCCCCTCCCGTTGCCTGACCCACCCCCAAGCTGATCCCTCTTCACACTATGGGGACAGTAAATTCTTCTATTCCCAAGTGGCAGACAGTCTACAGCATTACCATACCTGCCATCAGATAAGCAGGACACAGAAGGATGCACAGATGCTGTCATTACCAGGGCAGGCAGGAAGCCCAGGGCCCAGAGCACTGCATAAGTATATGCCCTGCCCTGCAGGTCCAAAACATGGCACATGTGGAAACTGAGGTTCTAGAATGTTCTAATGAGCTTGAGCAGTCAGGTTCTACCTAGGTAGTTTGTCTGTGAGAAGAAGGTCTCCATAGCCCAGGCTGGCCCAGAACTTACAATGTAGCCCAGGCTTGCCTCCAAATTGGTTAGTTTCCCTAGCCTTCACCTGCCAGGCATTAGGATCTCAGGCAGGTGCCACTATACCCAGCGTCCTGGTTACACTCTTCATCATTCATCTGCACACCTCCAAAAACAAAACTAGCACTTGGGGAGCGCCTTCTGCATGCAGGCACCTCTCAGGTCTTAATCTCTGGTCTTCAGAGCAACCCTGCAGAGCAGACCACATGGGCCTCAAAACTGACTTGAACTTGGCTTCTCCCAGATTCCAAAGTACCCAGGAGAACTATAAGTACCCTGGGGCAGTATCCTCAGGCTCCCACCCAGGTTAAGATGGTAGCTGAAGCTAGGCAGGGCTCTCCTCCCTCTCAGAGCCCCAAATGCTCCCCCACCCCCACCCCCACCCTCACAGCCCCAGGGCCCAGGCTAGTTGGTGTTTTGGCACCATTACCAACAGCTGCCCTGGCAGTAGGGTTTCACCTTTCCAGGCTGGATGGGAGAATTCTTACCACCCCCTCCTGAGTTCTTGTTCCCAGCAAAAGACCTTGGCAGGATCCCCTGATCCTCTGCCTTCCCTGGGACGGATGGCTTCCAGCTGCCCACACCCAGCCTGGGAAAATTCCTCAGAGCTCTGCAGGTCCTTGGATCCTGAAACCTGAGTGGCTCCCTCCATCTGCCCAGTGAGCGAAGGCTCACTCATCCTGCAGTACCAAGCCTGCCAGATCGATGCACCACAGAAAGACGGAAACCAGGGAGGGCTCCAGACAGACACAGCCTCAGTCACTGGCCACCATCTGCCAGGCCCTGGGCGCCAAACCCTAGGTGGACTGGGATCAGCAACAGCCTGAGGAGTTTGGCATTTTACATACAGGAAAACTGTGCCTCCGGAGACAATCCCACCATTGCTTAAGAACAGAACCAGGCTGGGCGAGGTGGTGCACGCCTTTAATCCCAGCACTCAGGGAGGCAGACACAGGTGGATCTCTGTGAGTTTGAGGCCAGCCTGGTCTATATAGAAAGTCCAGGACAGCCAAGGTTATACAGAAATACTCTGTATCAAAAAAAACAAAACAAAGCAAAAACAAAAAAAAAAAAACCAGAGCTATACAGAAGACTGGATGCTATGAGTTAAGCCACACTTTATCCCTCAATAGCTTACAAAGGTGGGGAAACTGAGGCCTTGATGGGGAAAGATGTCTTTGCAAAAGACACCACCTGTTATATCAGGGCTGGATAAGGCTAGGAGGGTCCTAGTCTGCCCCACCTTGCCTCTGACCACTCAGAATGGCCCCGTCTATACTCTCAGCCTCACCATCCATTCTCATGCCCCTTCCCCCAAGCCCCCCCCCCCCCCGCAAGACACAGAGGCTCTTCACAGCCTGAAGATCTGACCCTGTCCCTGTGCTGCAATTACTGTCCCTTGGTACTCCCGTGCAAGCCTCCATGTCAAGGACGCAGCTCCCCTGCTTTCCTGTCCTGACAAATGTGCCCTGCACCCTACAAGTTTCCCCAAGTACATACTGTCCTGCAAAGCCTCTGAGCCTTCACCCGTATTTTTCCTCAGACCAGCTTGCTTTCCCACTCATTACTGAGGCTACAATCCACACTGTTGCTGATGTCAACCATATGCCTTTAGGATGAAAGCCTTCTGAGGCCAGGGCTGGCTCCTCTCTCTTTGGGACTGGTGAGCACACCCTGGGATGAGGGGTTGGGGGAGGAGGTCTCTGTCTCTTTGGGGAGTTGGGGTGGAGAGCCAGTGTGGCCTTCAGCAGACTCCCACTCTCTCTCAGCTTCGCCACCCTGGGCGATGCCTGCCAGGATCAGAGTGTGTGCCTGTGGTAGAGTCCCAGTCCGCCCCCAGCCGGTCACCACCTCTGCTGAAAGTCTGGAAGCCCAGAGCCTGGCTTAGGAAGAGTGACCACAACAGGTGTCCACCAACCCCCTCCCTACCCCAGCGGCCTTTCCCACATGTAACCGCCAGCTGGAAAGATGGATGGGCCTACCCTCCCTCCCCCCCACCGCCCCATCGTCCAGGCGGAGGCTGAGAACCCAGCTCTTGTGCCTGGGCATCACATCCCTGCCTGGAGAGGGCCATAAAAATGTCCCAGAGCCAGACATGGGATGAGAGCCATTTTTCCAAATCGTGGGAGATTGTTGTTTGGGGGGTTTGGTTTATAAGGAAGAAGAAAAAAAAAAGAAGAAGAATAAGAATGGGGAAGGAGAGAAAGACTACTCCCAGGCTGTGTGCACAGGCCAGGTGGGTCTCATCCTCCACCTACCTGCCCGGCCTCTGGCACTCTGGGCTGGAGCCAAGAGCAGCTTCCCAGGCCTCGGTTGAGCATCAGCTGCCAAGTGGACCAACAGGGTCTTCAGCTCCATTTGCTAGAAACAAGACCCAAAGCAAGATCACTGAGGCAGAGAGGAAGGAGCAAGGACTGTTAGGGGTTAGGTTTCTCCTCAGCTCAAGGGCAGCTTAGGCAGCACTTAGCTCACTATTCAATCAACGCAGGACTTGCTTTTCCCTGTAGGGCAATGGGTACAGCACCCTTTAGAGCATGGGTGAAAGCCAACCATAAAAAGGATTCTTGTTGCTACTTCATAACTTTAACTTTGCTACTGTTACGGATTTGCAATGGAAATAGCTGTGCTTTCCAATGGTCTCAGGGGAACCCTGTAAAAGGGTCGGTGGACCTCACGGGGTCGAGACCCACAGGTTGAGAATTGCTGCTCCAGGGTATTGGGAACTACATCATAGTTTATGTGCAGAGAGCAAAGCTTGCTACCTGTCCAGTTATGGTCATCTATGGTGGACGTGCTGAGGGCAGACACTGGGCAGAGCAGCTGTGAACCAGTTGGTTTCTCTTCCCTCAAGGGCTTGCCCTCAAGCTAGTGGTATAGCGGAGACGGGTATCAGGGCAGTTTGTGATGTGCTCTGTAGGGGAAAAGCAGGGAGGGTTGGCACACAGTAGGACTGGAAGGATGACTAGCTTCTCGAGAGTAATGTTGAAACTGAGTCCTTAAAGATGACCAGGAACTTCCCAGTAGCCTGTTCCCTGGGGAATTTAGGAGAACTCCTACTTAGCCATAGGGAAGCTGGGCACAGATGAACTTGACCTCCTGGCCCCCAGAAATTGGTTCTTCCCTCCCCTGTCCCAGGAGACCATAGGAAGAACAGGTATGGGTCTTAACCCCTGGAAAGGGGCCAGAGGAGATGGTAGGACCTCTGGGCCTAAAGGAAGAGTCACGCTCCACCCACTAAGTAGAAAGTCCCATCCCAGCCTGAGGCACCTCCAGCTGCCCTCTCACAACATTGATGGGGGCTCAGCGGTTGACCTTCTGACAGCTGTCCATCAACCCAGCACATCCAGCTGTTGGTGTGACATGTGTCCCCAGGGTCTCCCCCATCTGAAAAAGCTATTCCAAGAGTCCCCTCCACTCCCCTAAATGACCCCCTGCCATCCAGGGGATGGAAAATGGAGACCCTTGAGTGAAGCTACCACACAGACTCTACCCCCACTGGCACCAAGAGGGGGTTCTGTTCCTCTCATAAGAGACCCTCAGTCATGGGGTCCTCAGCCTGGGCTGCCCTGATGCTGAGGGGGCCCCACTGTTTATAGTCATTACTGAACTTAAGCCTCAAGGCACTTTGGGTGCAGTGGTAGCTTTCTTCTCAGGCAAGGGAGATAGCCAAATGGAGGCTTCAAGGTCACCCAGCTGTTGAAATGGCCATCTTCTACCTGGGAGCAGATTCATGCCCTAGCCAAGGGAATCAGCACTGCAGCCTGCGGCCCTTTCCTGGTACAAAATGACCTCTTTACTCTGTGGCAACTCCCTCTATCCTCTGTACCTTCCTGAAAACATCCCTGCAGGTGGAGCTGGGGTCATGGCTTCTTTGTCCTTCAGCCTGAGCCCTGAGCCTTGCCCTCTAGGACTCTGAGCCCCAGGGAGGCCCAAAGCTAGGAGCCATGCTCTCATCTAGGGGTGACAGCAGGAAGTGAACTCCAGCCTAATTCTTGTGCCATCTTGAGCTATGGAAAGTCCTATTTGGGCACTGGGTCCCAGAAAAAAAATAAAAAATAAACAGGCTTCCCAAAGAGTCTCTTACTATGTGTTAAACAGGCCAGGAGGAGGACCCTAGGGTAAAGAGTGGGCCACGACCACCCCATGAAGGCATGACAAGCATAGAAAGATAAGCAGAAAGCTGTTGTAGATTCCTGGGGAGCAGTCAGGAGCCCAGAGAGGGAGAGCCATCTGCCAGAGGACACACAGCCACAAACAGGCTGACCTTGATCCAGGACATAACATCTTAGGCTTGGGCCAGATGTTCCTCTGAGCTCTTCCTTCTTCAAGCTCTTGAGGGGCAGAGATCTATCACCTCCTCTGTATATGTCTCTCTATTACCCCCAAGGCACCCAGTAGGGCAGGGTTGCTGGAGGAGGGCTGTGCCCACATCTGGTGGAGAGGGACCACAAAGAGTTAACAAGGCTCTGCCAGTCACCTTGATCCCTCTAAGCAGGCAGGACCCCAGGCGGGATGGGCTTGGGTTTCCTGCCACCCCAGCCTGGCCAAGCTATAAAATACAATCGTGTCTCCCCGCTGATTGATGGGCTGAGGGAACCTGGGGAAGAAGGGCTGGGACGAGATCAGGTTTTCAAGTCTCAGTCTTGATATTCTATCCGGGGCCTTCTGGAACTCTCTATGGGCCCATCTTGCTGCAAGCCCTCAAGGATGCTGGGTGGTGGGGAAGCCAAGCGGTTGGCCCTCCAAGGTCCAGTATAGTCTGAAAGTGTTGGGTTCACCTGCAGACCTGAGAGACCCAAAGTCCTCTTCAGAGCCATCAGGGGGACCAGCTGGGTGACCTCTACCTTATTCATTCTATCAGTGCCTGCTGTATACAGAGCCCCATCTTCATGGGGCTACCTGAAAACTCTGAGATCCCTGCTCCCGCTCAGGATATGCAGGACCAAGGGCCAGGGCGCGAGTGAAGCACTGGCCAGGGCCTGAGCTCCGCTGAGTGAGAGTCTAACCATACCACTTCACCAGTGAAAGCCTCACCTCCAAAGTGGACAGTGGGGGGACTGCCTCTATCAGGTGAGTTCCGGCATGACCCAATGAGGCATGAGTCTAGAATACTTCACATTGGGCCTGGTCTTGGGAAATCAGTCAGACTCTGGGAGACAGAGCACTTGGAACTGTAGTTTCATTCCGAGTGAATGAATGAATGAGTGAATGAATGATGCTGGTGTACCAGCCTGTGTTGGGTCTCTCTACATAATAATCTCATTTAACTCCCATCTTGATTTTTGTCATGGGGAAACTGAGTCTCAAGGATCCTTCACTTCCCATTGAAGCCACCAGCCCTTGGTTTTGACCTTGAGATGAGGAGAGGGAAAGACAAGAAGAACCATTCCAGATTCTTCTTTTGGCTGTGGTTGGCAGCCGTTCCTGGAAGCCTGCACATGCCCCTCAGCCAGTGTCTGGGAAAGTAAGGCACACAGAGGAGAGCCACATGTAGACGGTCTAGAAATCCTGACCTCACATTGGTCCCAAACTAGTCAGGGCTTGAGTTTTAGCTCTCAGAAGCCCCCTCCCATGCCATGCTGACCACACCCATCATTTGCCTTGTGGCCATACCCTTTAATGGCCTCCATCGATCTCTGATTGGGCCCTGGACCCATCACCACATGGCTTCAGCTCTATGCCCAGAGAGAGGCTGCTCTCTAGTCTATGAAATGAGAATGGCACTGGAAGGAGAACACTCCTTCCTCATCCCCACACCTCGCAGGAGGTCACTGTTGCCTGCTGACCACATGAGCGATCATCACTGTCAAGGCCAGGTGTGTCCCCCCCCCCCAACAAAAGGACTTGGAAGGCAGAGAAGCCTCACCCTGCAGCTGGCTCTCAGTCCCTTCCCCCTCTGCTCTCTCTTCTCAGCACCCCCAATCCCCAGCCCCGGGTTCTTAATCCCCCCAGAGTGACGTGAGGCAAGTGCTGAGAGGGACCAGAGGATCACACAGACCAAGCGAAACCCAAGCCCCCCACATGGCCCCAAGACCCCATGGAATGTCATCAGCAGATTAGACCACTCGCTGTTCCCAGGATTCAAGAAGGCTGAGCTGGGGCTCCCACACCCACCTTCTGCTGGGGTGAGAGATTTGCCTCCTGCCCCCCTAAAGTTTGGAAAACAAGAATTGTTGACCATGACATCTGCTCAGGGTACAGAGAGGTTCAGAGAGGCCAAGGGGCTTGCCTAAGGTCACACAGCAGTCTTGCTGCATGTCAAGGTCAGATCCAGGGCTTCTGGGCTTCCTGCACAGCCTGGTCTCTCTCCAGGCATTTATTGCCCTGGCCATGACCTTGACCAGCTACACGGGGCTTTTCTTCTTTATTACTCGTGGCTAATACCACAGTGCCTTAAGTGGCCTGGACAAACACATCCTCCCCCCCCCCCCACTCACCTCACATTGCTTCCAAACCCTTGTGCTCTGCAGCTGCGGGTTCTTGGACTCAATCTGAGGGCCTGGGGGTGTCATACCACAGCTGTCGGGTTCACACTAAAGTTCTTATTTCTGGTCAGAACTGGCAGCATTTGTTTGGCTACTCAGAACCTGCCTCCGTCCTCCCACTGGCCTGGCTTTGTCCTCCTGGTTTTCCCAGTTCTGTCATGTGTCCTGTCACCCCTGCCCTGAGATAAGATTGTGCTCGAAAGGCCAAGCAGGGAACCTGGAAGCCCTGGATCTGGTCTTGACTCAGGGCAAGACTGCTGTGTGACTTTGGACAAGCCCCTTGCCATCTCTGAACCTCTGTGCCGTGAGCAGATAAGCCCAGTCAACAATTTCCATGTCTCCCACCCAGAAGCCTTCTGGGGTTCCCTCTCAACCCCACTGCTTCCCTCTACCCACTCACTGCCACCATGATGCTGGGACAGACGTAGGGTCTGACAGTCTGGGCCCTCCATGGGCTAAGCCACCCTTCCTCTCCCATTGCCCTCCCTTTCTCCCCATCTCACTCAACGTCTCCAAGAAAACAAAGCCCCTCCCTGAACCCAGTCACTCGCCTTCTATTTATCCGAGTACAGTCCTCATCCTCATCCTCATCCCATTAGGCTTAGCAGTGTCCCGAGCCCCCCATCCCCATCACAGTGATCTTTTGGACATGGATTCTGCGGCCATCCAAACACGGTCCTGAATCCAGCTTAGCCACCTGAGGGCTGGGTGGCTTCAGGTACCCCAGTCTCCTCTCCCACTTGCCTTCTCCATCTGTAAAATGGGTGTTTCTGAAATTTCACCTTACCTCCCAACAAACAGCTGCTGTTTCTCAGAGCAGATGCTACACCGTTGGCAAAGCCGTGACACGCTCAGGACTGGCATTGGTGTTCCTTCATCTGGGTAACTAACTCCTTCAGTGCAGGTGTTCTGTGACTTCTCCTGGGAGACAAATGTCAACTTACCCCACATCAGCACGTGTGCAGACACACACACACACACACACACACACACACACACACACACACACACTCAAAACAACTCCACCTAAATCTAGTTTAGTTTTTGAGGGTGATTTAGGGTAGTGTGGGTGCCCCACAGACAGCTGCATCATTGAAAAGCCCACTCTACCCCCAGCAGGGTGATAACCAGGAACTCTGCAATCTGCAGCTTCCTGCATAAGTTCCAGGCAGCTCCACTAAAGAGCTAGTTGTTGCTGATGCAGGCCGAGGAGGGGCTAGGAAGGACTAGGAAGGGGCTGGAGATTCCCAGAACTTTCTGGTCTTCACGAATCTTAGGTATCTGGCTTCTCTTCCAGGAGAGGGTATTTCGTTGCGGGGAATGGCTACAGATATACCATCTCCCCATTTTTGTTCTGTTTGTTTGTTTGTTTTCTTGTTTTTTGTTTTAGGAAAGGCTTGGGGTTTGTTGTTGTTGTTGTTATTGTTTGTTTGTTTGATATTTGGGTTTTTGTTTTTGTTTTTTTTTTTTTTGAGACAAGGGTTCTTTGTGGAGCCCTGGATGTCCTTGAACTCAAAGATCCACCTGCCTCTGCCTCCTGAGTGCTGGGATTACATGCTGCACCACCTTGACCAGCTCCACCTTCTTTTTTTTTAGGTTTAGTCAGTTCGGTGATTGGCTTGTCTGTCTGACCACTGAGCTCCTCCTGTCCTTCTTCCCCAATGCTGGGGTTACAGATAAGCACTTCCTTCCCCTGGCTTTCATGAGGATGCTGGGGGGGTCCCAGGTCCCTGTGTTTGCACTGTGAGCCTTTCCTCACTGAGCCATCTTCCCAGCCCTGTTCCGTGTCTGTGTTGCCCCATGCCTAGCACTGCTCTGGCATCTAGCAAAGAGTCCACGTTTGAATGGGTGCACGCATGGCGTAGGTGCCTCAGCATGCGTTATGGTCCCTGTCCACAGGGGCAGAGAGGATTGTGGGGCTCCAGGGTGCAAGGACAGCCCAGGAAACACAGTGAGACCTTCATCCTAAGCGAGCAAGTACAGAGCCCCAGGAGTTTGGGCCCCAGTGTGTTCTGCTCACCGACAGCAAGAAGGGATGGTTGCTCCAAGTCAGATGGCAAAGTCAGGAGGGAAACAGAGCCTCCGGGTCCTCACCATTCTTGGTCACATGCTCAGCTCGTGGCTTACTTGTTGGCACCTGTCCTGTACCACTCTGGCTTTGGTTTAGGAACAGCAGGGGCTTCAGCAATGAGAGGAGCCTGTGGAGTCCTCGGCCTCAGAACGTTCTCATCTAAGGCTGCAGAGGCAGACCACAAACTCAGGAGAAGAAGAAGAAGAAGAAGAAGAAGAAGAAGAAGAAGAAGAAGAAGAAGAAGAAGAAGAAGAAGAAGAAGAAGAAGAGAAGTGAGGTGATTGCAGATGCCCCTGAGAGCTGTGAAGAAAACCGCACGATTTCTATGCAACTAGCAGAATGTCCCAGAAGTTCAGGGCACACATTTGAAGTGAGACATGTGCGTGGAGGCTCGGGAGCCATGAAGCCCTGACACAGAAGTATGAACTGTACAGTCAAAAGTCCCAGCACTGGACCAGGCGGTGGTGGCGCACGCCTTTAATCCCAGCACTCGGGAGGCAGAGGCAGGCAGAACTCTGTGAGTTCGAGGCCAGCCTGGGCTACAAAGTTAGTCCAGGACAGCCAAGGCTACACAGAGAAACCCTGTCTCGAAAAATTAAAAAAAAAAAAAAAAAGAAAGAAAGAAAAAAAGAAAAAGAAAAAAACCTCTCTCATTAAAAAAAAAAAGTCCCAGCACTGGAAGCCACATGCTTCAGAGAGGGTAGCGACGACTGGCAGTGACATGTGACCCTGAGTAGATGGTGCATTGGTGTGAGACCAGCCACATGGAATAGCACACCATCTGGAGCAAGGGCAAGTGCATTTTGGGCATCTGGGAACTTCCAGGCTCTGTAAACAGGAAGCCTGAGCTGCCTCCCAACTCACTGCAGCTTTGAGTGCCTTGAGCCAGTGGCTCCCCCGCCCACCCCCCCACCCCCGACTCGGGCCTCAGTTTCTATTTTGTGCGGCAAAGGGATTGGTGCTAGAGACCCCTTGCAACTGTGACTTCCCTAAAAGTCCTCCCTCCTTGAGCCAACATGATAAAGATGACTGCCACTGAGCATGCCGACCTGGGCCCCATCCTTAGGGTACACGTGATCAAAGGAGAGAGGGGACTGCTGCAAGTTGTCCTCTGACCTTCGAATGTTGTGTGTAGAACCTGCATGCCCCCCACACACAAATAAATAACTAAAAATGTATTAGAAAGCAAGCCCTCCTCCCCTGTCATGCTCAGAAGTGTAGTCACCTGGCATCTCCCTAGGGGTCCCAGCTGGCCACACCAAGGGAACAGGCTAACTAGGCAGGGCTCTGTAACACCATCCATTTCAGACCCGGCCAATTCCCTACTACCCCAACTGCTACTCTCTAATTCCCCATCTCCCACCTCCCAGCTCCAGCCCAGGCAGGGTTAATAGCCACAGCCCCCACCCTGAAGGAAAAGGCAAGAAGGAGGGGCTATCCCTGAGCAGCCCCTTGGCTAGCCAAGCAGCTGCCTCCCAACATCCAGGATTACCAGGCTCCCAGGGGGCCCGGAGGAAGCAGATCACATTCTTGAGGGCCTTATGTCAGGCTGGCTGCTTCTCCCCCAACACACACACAGTCCTGCAATCGCCTCTTTACTCCCTGCCAAGGCGGCTGGGTAGGCATGGAGCCAGCCAGGCTGGGCACAAACCCTGGCTGGATCGGCCTCCCCTCCTCTCTCACTTCCTTTGCCTGAAAAGCAGGGTCACCCCACACACACACTACAACAGTCTGACACAAAAGGTACAGGGCACAGCACGGTAGCCACCCTTGCACCCGCTCACTCAGTCCTCGCAAGAAGCATCAACCTTATTATCAGCTCCATTCTGCAGACAGGAAGCTGAGGCTCAGAGAGGGTGAGCAGGTACACTAAGGTCACACAGCTACCACGTGGCATGGCTAGGATTCAAACCCAGGCCTTCTGGCTCTGAAGTCAACAGGCTTCAACTGCACTGGCAAGTTCATTTCCTCCCAATTTCCCTACCCTTGGCTGCTCAGTTTGTGGCTACTCTGATTGAGATCATCCCCAGTCATGGTTAAGGTCACATAGCAACCTTCATTCTTTTTCTTTCATACTCTTTTTAAAAATTTATTTATTTATGATGTATACAGTATTCTGCTGGCATGTGCTCCTGCATACCAGAAGAGGGCAATAGATCACATTATAGATGGTTATGAGCTATCACATGGTTGGCGGGAATTGAACTCAGGACCTCTGAAAGAGCAGACAGTGCTCTTAACCCCTGAGCCTCCAGCCCTGAGCAACCTTCATTCTTTCCTTGTCTTTCTGGAACTGCTTCTCTGCCTCCTCTAGCTGTGTGGCCCTGGGGAAGGCAATGCCCTCTCTGTTTACCATTCCCTGCACACTCCCTGCACATGGACGTCAGAATGGGAGGAGGTGGTGCAGAGGCTGCAAAGACAATAAGACTTACTGGGGTTCCAGGCACTCAGATAGCCATCCTCCCAGAGATACGGGCCCAGGTGGGAGGCAGGTGCACTGTAAAGTGCAGCTGGGAGAGTGGAAAGGATAGAGGATGATGAGGGACTGCCCTGCAGTACACCTCAACTGCGGTGACACATGCTAGGTGCCCCTATGAGCCTGCCACCTGCTTCCTAAAAGGACCATCCAGGTGTGTTCTTTGGGCTCATCTTAAAAAAGTGAGAGGGGATCAAAAGCCTTAGAAGTCTGGGGAGCCCTTGGGTATTTCTTGGGGATGCAGCCAGCCCAGGGACACATAGAAGGTAAGGTGAGCCGAGGTTAGACCCGGCTCTGAGAATTAAGACAGATTTGCCTTCTTATGAAGCCAGACCCACTCTTAGGAAGTCCATCTTGAGTGCACTCTGCACTGGGAACAGGGTCACCCAGAGGCCCCACCCTTGGCACCTTTCTGGGTACTGTGCCTCACATGTCTCCTCCCTCACCCTCATGGCATTGTTCTTAAGTAAATACAAACAACACCTGATCACATGCATCTTTAACTCTGTGTGTGTGAATTCTTTATTCCTGATTTCTACTATACCCACATTTGCTCAAAAATTTGGTGACCCAAAGTACAGACCGAGGGCTGGGCATATATTTCCATAGCACAGGTGGTCAAGTGCCTGCCTAGCATGCACAGGGCCCTGGGATCTGACCCCAGCGCTGTATAAGGTATGGTGGCAAATACATATAATCTCAACACTTGCGAGTTGGAGGCAGAAGGATCAAAAGTTCAAGGTCATTGTAAGTTTCAGGCCGGCCTGGGATGCATGAGACCCCACTTCAGAAAGAAAGGAAAAAGCTGGGTGCAGTGGCACCACGTGCCTTTATTCCCAGCACTCAGGGAGACAGAGGCAGAGGGATCGCTGTGAGTTCGACGACAGCCTGTTCTATAAAGCAAGTCCAAGACAGCCAAGGCTACACAGGGAAACCCTGTCTCAAAAGAAAAAGAAAATGGAAGGAAGGAAGATTGAACATGGGGGAGAGGGAAGGAAAGGAGGGAGAAAAAGAAAGAGCCCACAGCACCTGGGAGTGGCCTGACAGACTGAATTCCTAACCGCTGTCAACATGTGTCATCAGCATCCATTCATCACAGTCAATTATCTCTGCAGCCGGAGAAGCACCCCAAAGCCTGCTGTCTCCTGCAGTTATGTCACCAAGGCTGCCATGTGCCACCCTCAGCAGTGGCCACAGCCACAAAGCCATCACCGTACACCGTCGAGTGACAGACCCCCACGTGTATCTAAGTTTCCCCATGGATAGGAGGAGACTGTGAGTTCCTGCTTAAATCATGCTCCAGTGGGACTTCCAAGACGAACCGAGAGAGAGTTCAGCTGAGACCTAAACACAGAACAGAAGAGGCTAGGGCAGGAGTGGAATATACTGCGGTTACTGGGATGTGCTGGTGAAAGGCAAAGCCTGTGCAAAGGCCGGGAAGATTCGGGAGCAGCATGGTGTGACAAGTACAAGAGGACCCAGGAAGGATGAAAGGGACCAGAAGCCAAGGCAGTCAGTTCTCAGATCCTCATGGTGGGGTGAGGGTGGGGGAGGGGGTTGCAGTAGGAAACAGGACCTAGCCTTCTAGGATTCTAAAAGACCAGGCACCAGTAGCCCCGACTGAGACCTAAAGGAAGCAGCCTGAAGGATGATGGGGCCCGAGGCAATGCTCTACATCGAGTCTTGTGATCAAGCAGGGAAAATCGATTGCTTGGGCCAGTGCCTGCCTGGTACAGAGACCTGCTGATGCTGAAATGTCAAGCCTGTGGCCTGCAAGTCTCTCCCAGAGGCCACCACACACAGTGTGAGCACAGTTTGGGTGTGTGCATGTGTGTGTGTGGGGGGGTGGAGAACAAGCAAAGGTAGGGGTGGGAGATGAAAAGAACCCTAACCCCCCACATGCAACAGGAGCAGCTATCCATGCAGGGTAGCTGTCCATGTTGGGGTCCCAGAGTTAGGAGTGAGGCTAGGAGCAGGGGTAGAGGTGGGTTTATGAGCAAGGCTGGGAGTGCTGTCACACGACTGTGTTCCTGGTCTTGCTCATGTTTCTCTCAGAGGACAAGAGGGCATGGAGGGAGGGGAGATATGGAAGAGATAGAAGCTTGCTTCAACTCACACTATGGCATGCAGAGGAGACCGCAAGGAATGCTGGGAGCCTTCCAGTGCAGCCCGCTGAAGTGCCGTAAAAGGAGCGGGCTGAAGAGAGAACACATGTGGTGGTGAGGAGGTAGGTGGCAGGTGAGGTCTTGTGCTAACCCTGACCCACCCCCTTGCCTTGTCACTGTCCACAGAAGCCACCTTTGTACGAAGCAGGTGGGGTGACACCCTGTCCACCTTCTACAGGCACTTCCTGTGATCCACGAGCTCACCCCACCCTGAGGACTCGAGGCAAGAGGCTGTGCAGGCCTGGAGGAGTACCTGGCGACAGACATGAAAGCAGTGGCCAATGCTCACAGCCCTGATGACCTGCCCTGTGCTGTGCACAGCCTGCGCATCCCCACTGCCTCCCCATCACCTCCCCATCACCTGTCACATTCTGAGAAGCATCCTTCTACCTCACAGAGAGGGAAACGGAGGCTTTCAGAGATGCATTTCAATTGGTGTCATCTGTCCTTTAAGGGGACACCTGGGCTTTCAGCCTCAGCCTGGACAGAGGGCTATACTTGAGACACCCCCTGCTAAACACTGTAATGGCAAAGCGACCATAGAAGGAGCCTGGGCAGGGGGCAGGGAGGGGCCAGAATACACAGAAGGGACAGACCAGAGGGATCTTGTACAGGGACCCAGAGTTCAAACCATTTTCTCCACATAGCCAAGCTACCCAGGCCCCAAACTGCGCCATCTTTTAGAATTCCTGCTGTACACCGAACATCGTCTGCAGAACCATTAGGCCCCTGAGAACACTCTCTCAGTTGAATCTAGGTCTTTGTTTGCTTGCATCCTTCTTTGAAGTAGGGTCTCCCTCCACAGGGCAACCGGCTGACCTTGAACTCAAGAGCTTCCTGCCTTAGCCTCCTGAATGGCAGGGTGAGAGCCATGTGCCTCTATGCTGGGCTTGAGTCCTCAGATGCTTAAAGCTCAAATCAGATATGGAACATTTCTGCTGACATTTCTCACCCCATGTAACACACACACATACACACACACAAAACACACAAACATAAATATAAACACACACATAAACCGCATGCATGTGCACACACAGGTATTTGTCAACATATCATCTCTCCGCACACCTAAATCATCCACAGTGGCAGTTAAGGCACAAGACTCCTTACACACCCATCCCTTCACACTCCTGCAGCGTCCTATGCACGCACAGACAAGCACAGATGCAATCACTTGTGTGCCTACACGTCCCACCAAACCAACACAGCTGCTACCCTGTGCTCCTCTCTTTCTCTCACACACGCATATCACACACACACACACACACACACACACGCACAAACACACACACACACATGCCAAGACACCACGGCATGTAAACACATGTGCTACATGAACCTAAGTAGACCGCCCATTTGCAGGACACTGTGAAAGACAATAGCCTGTATGTTCTTCCATGTGTTTACATGTCATGTGTGTGCATGCGTGCATCTGTCTGTCTGTCTGTCTGTCCATCCCAGCCCTACAGAGCCCTTCCCTGGGGAAGGGAGCCTGAGAGGCCAAAGCATGAGACCAACATGACCAACATCGCCATCTGCTGTCATCTTTTGGGACTGCCCTTCAGGGAACACATGGGGTCTGTTTCCCCCTTAGGACTCCAGAGGTTGAGGCATGACCCTGAGAACCAGTTGGGGTTGCAAGGACATCCCAGCCCCATGGCCTCTAACCCAAGTCAGAGACTGTCCACTCTTCATAGCTGGGGAAACGGAGGTCTAGAGTCCAGTGGCTGACTAGGGAAGGGGGTCATGAGATTTCTCTCCAAGACACACTTCTCAACCTTTATTTCTGTTTCCCTGCTTTCGGGCTGAGTCCTACTATCTCAGTAGGGCGAGGACTGACTGGCATGCTCAAGTGACTAAAGAAGCTGTCAGGTTAATCCCACCACTCGGAAGGCAGAAGCAGGTGGATCACTGTGAGTTCAAGGCCAGCCTAGTCTACTAAGCGAGTCCAGGACAGCCAAGGCTACACAGAGAGACCCTGTCTCCAAAACAAAAACAAAAAAACAAAAACAAAAAAAACAGGCATACAAACAAAAGAGGCTGGCAGGTGGGTGGGTGGCTTTGAGGTAGGGAGTGAAGGACAGGAGAACCAGCCCAGGGGGATAGCGCATGTTCAGAGCTCCCACTGAACACCACAGAGACAGCCTGGCTCAACAGTCCTGGAGGGGCTTGTCCATATTGGCTCCAGAGACTGGTTTGGAAACCATGAAAACACCCCAATGGGTGTGTCCCTAGAGACATTTAAGTGGGCCTGGGAAGGCCCACCCTGAATGAGGGCAACCCCATCAGGTGGGCCAAGATCCTGGACTGAGTAGAGAGAAGAGAGTGAGCTGAGCGCCATCATCCATCTGTCCCTGGGTCCTGATTGCAGATGTGATGTGACCAGCCGCCTTGGTCTCCTGCAGCCACGCCTTCCCACCATGACCTACTGCACCTTCGCTAAGCAATGAACCAAATCAACCCCCCTCCCACTTAAGGCACAGAGGGGACACTGAGGCTGGAGAGTAGCCAGGATGGGCACTAGCCTAGGAGCCAATTACCCAGCCCAAAGCTCTCCCCTCCCCCAAAACTGGTTTCTTCCTTGCTTTGGGTAGAGTCTGTAGGAGTGGGGTGGGCTGGGAAGAGGGGGTGAGCAGGAGTGAGAGGAGGGTCAGACGAGAATGGGGTGAATATGATCAAAATACACATGCACATATGAAATCATGAAGAGAAAGAAAATATCGGAAAATTGGAATTCATACTGGAAACTCAAGTATCTGTTAGTAAAATGCTTACAAATGAAGAAAACCCACTCTGTCTGGCAGAGGGGCTTCTTTGCACCCATCACAAAAATTGTCAGGGGCCCTGGGAGGTCTTCTTTGCAAATGGTGGCTCCAAAGAGTCTACAGTCCCTGGAGGCCTGAGAGCAGAAACTTCTGTTGGGGCCACAAGCCCCATATTGGGCCGGCACCAAGCACACCTCCCTGTTTGAATTCATGGATTCTGGGGTTCACACTGGCAGGAGTGAGTGCGTGACTGTGTCCCCTGAAGTTGCTGTGTTGCATGGGGTGGCAGGTATTTGGGATGTGATTAGCCTCGTGGGTGGGATTGGTGTTGTGGTAACAGGGACCCCTTTCCATCATGTGGAGATACAGGGAGTCTGAGTCTCTAGTCTGGAAGAAGGGTCCTCAGCAGAACCTGTCTGGGCAGGTCCCCATGTCAGACCTCAACCTCCAGAACATCAAGAGTTGAGTGTCCATCGGTTGTAAATTGTCCCCCCCCCGCAGCCCACCCCCACCCCCAAAGCTTTCAAAGTTGCTGTACCACAACTCACAGTGGGATGCTGGCTCCTAGTGCAAGGATTTGATAGTACCACCATTGTCATCACCACCACTGCAAGTGTCACACCACTACTACCATTCTCAATCCCACCATTGTCACCATTACCATCATTGTCATCATCACCACCATTGTCATCATCACACTCATTGTCACTATCATCACCACTGCCATCATCACCAACATTGTCACCATCACCACCATTATCACTATCAGCACCACTGTCACCATCACATCATTATCGTCATCATCACCATTGTCACCATCACCACAAAACCACCATTGTCATTATCATCACCATTACCACTGTCACCATCACCACCACTGTCACCATCACTACCACTGTCACCATCACCACCATTATCATTCTCACCAATACCACTTTCACTTCACCAATAGCAACACTGTGCTCAGCATACCTATGACTATCACTGTCATGTCACTATGGCCACTTAGCTGACTTAAACATGTCACTGCCATCACCACAATGATTCCTGTGCATTGTGGCTGAGGCAGATCTGGGAAGAACTGTAGCAGAGAGCAAAGACAGCACCTTGTGGGTGACACTGAACCTGGAAACTCCTGGAGAGTGTCCTCCTCTGGTGGAGCTGTTTAGGGGAGATGGTACAGCCTTGCTGGAGGATGCACATCACTGAAGGAGGACTTGCCTGACTGGTTCAGTCTCTCTGCTTTGCATTTGCAGAAGATGTGATCTCTCAGCTGCCTGTTTGGGCCACCCACTGCCGTGGCATTATGGACTCCCCTTTTGGAAATGTAAAACAAAATAAACTCTTCTGTAAGTCACTTTGGGTCATGGTGTTTTGTCACAGCAACAGGAAGTAACTACACAGGCCAATGAGAGGCCTTTTCTCAAAGAAAAGGTGGGGGGGGTACCTGAAAACTTACACCCAAGTTTATCCTCTAACCTCCACACATGTGCCATGCACATGCGTACCTGCACAGAGGTGCATACTCATACACACAGATACAATGTGATTTCACAATATACAATAATATACAGTTGTGTATACTTTGCATGATTGTCAAAGGGATAAAACCTAGGATTATATAACAGGAGCCAAACATGCTAACAAGGGTACCATCATCTGAGCCCAGAGCTCTCCTCCCCAGGGGTGGCCACAGCCCCTGCGTCAGTGTAGAATCATGACAAAGGCCATCACAATGCCATCTGCATCTTAGCCACCCCAGGCATCACATTCAGTTTCCTTAAGTCAGACAGGCTTAGATACCAAGACTGGGACACCATGACAGCTGATCTGATAATGAAGATGACTGAGTGACAGGAGTCGCCATAACACAGATACACTCGGCATAGAAACAAGATCTCACAGGGTGAGCACCTTAGTGCAACTTTTAAAATAGTGTGTTTGAGTGAGCTAGATGGCTCGGAAGAGAGAGATGTCTGCAAGGAGCCCTGAACACTTAAATTTGATCCTGGGATCTGGTGAGACCTCAGGAGAGAAGCCATAGCTTAGAATTGTTCTCCGAATTACACACACACACACACACACACACACACACACATGCATGCATGCATAAGCACACAAAAACACATATATACACATGAACACACACACAAATGCATATATACACATGTACAAATAAGAAAACTATACACAAATGTGCACATACATGTACATATTTACACATGCACACACAAAAATGAATTAATAAAAGTTTTAAAATAAAAATAATAGTTCTAGAACAGAGTTAAATTCACTGTAGAACAAAACTTGGGGGGAAAAGGAGAGTGAAGTGGCACCCGCCTAAAATCCCAGCACTCTGGGAGGCAGAGGCAGGTGGATCCGTGTGAGTTTGAGGCCAGCCTGGTCTACAAAGCAAGTCTGGGACAGCCAAGGCAACACAGAGAACCCCTGTCTTGAAAAACCAAACCAACAAACAAAAACTTGGGAGGAAAAAGGGGACACTATGAATCTCTGAAGAAAGATGTTTACTCAGAAAGAGGACATTGTGACTCTGTGAGGGGACACTGACTCTGTAAGGGAATACCTGTTACTCAATGAGAGGACACAGTATCTCTGTAGAAACACTATGATTTTCTGAGAGAGACCTTGTGACTCTGATAGCAGGACACCCCGATCCTATGAGTGAAACACTGTGTCTTTGTGAAAGGACACTCTGAGGGAACACTGTGACACTGTGAGGGGGACAGTGTGACTCTGTAATGAGACACTGTCAATAGGTAAGAGGACACTATGACTCTGAGGGGTACACTCTACTTGTCAGAAGAACACTGTGACTCTGTGAGGAAATGCTGTAATCTGTGACATAGTCACCATGAGTCTCTGTGAGGACAAAGTGACTCTGAAGGAGACATGGTGACTCTGTGAGGACACTGTAACTCTCTGTGGGGGACACTATGCCTCTGTGATGGGTCACTTGACTCTCTGAGACAACACTGTTACTCTGTGAGGGGCACATTGTGGCTCTGAAATGGGAACAACCTGACTTTGTTAGGGGAGAACGTAACTCTGGGAGGAAGATACTGTGACTCTGTGGGAACACTGCGACTCTGAGGGGAGACACTGTGACTCTAAAGGGGGCTAATATTACTCTGAGTGGCCACTGTGACTCTATAAGGAGACACTGTGACTCTGTGAGTGGATGCTCTGGTTCTGTAAAGGGGTGTCTTATTCACTGTTCTATTGCTGTGAAGAGACACCATGAGCAAGGCAACTCTTTAAAAGGGAAGCATTTGATTGGGGGCTGGCTTACAGTTTCAGGGGCTTAGTCCATTGTAATCATGGTGGGAAGCATGGAGGCATAGAAGCAGTAGCTAGGAGTTAATTCCCGATCCAAATGCAGAGAGAGAGACACTAGGCTTGGCATGGGCTTTTGAAACCTCAAAGCCCAACACCAGTGACACGCTTCCCCTAATACTTCTAACAAGGGCCATACTTCCCAATCCTTCTAATCCTTTCAAATAGTCCCACTCCCTGGTGACTAAGCATTCAACCATATGATTCTATGGAGGCCATTCCTATTCAAACTACCACATTCCACTCCCAGGCCTCCATAAGCTTGTAGCCATATCATAATGCAAGATGCATTCAGTTCAACTTCAAAATCCCATAGTCTCCTACAGTCTCTACACTATTTAAAAGACCAAAGTTGAAGTTTCTTCTGAGACTCAAAGCAGTCTCTTAGCTGTAACACCCTCTGTAAAATCAAAATTAAAAGTCAGATCACATTCCAACATACAATGGCATAGAATATTCATCGCTATTCCAAAACCGAGGAAAGGGAACACAGTGGGAAAATACTAGACCAAAGCAAGACCGAAAACCAGCAGGGCAAACTTCACAGTCTGCATAAGAGTGTCTGATGTCAAACTGCTCTTCGGATCTCCAACTCCTGTCAGCTTTGCGGATGGCAATACATATCTCTCTCTCTCTTGGGCTGGTTCTACACGCAGTCTTCAGCTCTCCTTGGCAAGTATCCCACGGCTCTGGCATCTCCAGCATCTTGGGGTCTCCAAGGCAACTCAGGCGTCACCTTCACTGTTTCCCTGAATGTCCTCTCTGGGCCTCCATGTAGGGACACCCCAGACACATGTCTGGCCCCAGCAGCTTTTCTTGGTTGCAGAGGGAGATTCTATAACCCCCTTTTTGCATCCTTGATTCTAAAGCCAGAACGAGGTGTCTGGAGCTGCCAAGTTCTGCTGCTTGCTGGGGCTAGAACTTGGCTGCCTCATTCAATTCCATTTTTCACCACCTTTCTGTTGTGCATGGTTTCCTTCACTGCTTAAGCTTTCCTTTAATTTCTTTTCACAAGTTGGAAGCTTCATTGGGTGGAGTCCCTGTCACCATTCCCTTTATTCCATTTAGCATCAAACTTTTCATTAAATTTTTATCTCCTTGAACACTGGACTTAGCTATACTACAATTTCCTGGAGCTCTTTTTCTTTTCAAACTGTACATCTTGTATTTCTCTGTCCATATTTCCCCTTATATATCTGCATGAGTGACCACTAATAACAACATGACAGAGTCAATACTAGGCTGTCTTGAAATCTCTTCTGCCAACGCCATTAACCCATAATTCTTCACTTTAGCCTCAGGCAGATCTTTAGGACAAGGGCAAAAAGTATCCAAAGTCTTTGCCAAAATATCACAAGAAAGGTCTCCAAACCACATGCTAATACCCTTCCCCTTTGAAATCTCTTGTGCTGGGCCCCCACAATTTAAATCATTCTCATCAGTATCTTCCTTGTTCCTCCAACAAACAGCATGGTCAGGCAATATCACAGCAATACTCCAGTTCCTGGTATCAACTTCTACCTTAGGTAGGGTTTCTATTGCTGTAAAGAGACACCATGACCAAGGCAACTCTTATAAAAGAAAGCATTTAATCAAGGGTTTGCTTAAAGTTTCAGATGCTTAGTCCATTATCATCATGGCAGGAAGCATGGCAGCATTCACAGTGTGGGAGCAGGTGCTGAGAGCTACCTCCTGATCCAAAGGCAGAGACAGAGAGACTGGGCTTGGCATGGGCTTTTGAAACCTCAAAGCCCACCCCCAGTGACCCAATTCCTCCAATAAGGCCACACCTTCTAATCCTTCTAATCCTTTCAAATAGTTCCACTCCCTGGTGACTAAGTATTCTAATATATGAGCCTATGGGGACCATTCCTATTCAATCACCACACACATTGCCCCCATAGGCTTATAGCTACATCATAATGCAAAATGCTTTCAGTTCACCACAGGGGGACACTGTGACTCTGTGAGGAGACAGTGTGATTCTCTGAGGGGAACCTTGTAACTCTGAGATGGAAACAATGTGACTGTCAGGAGACAGTGTAACTCTTGGAGGAGGACACTGTGACTCTGTGTGGGAACAATATGACTCTGAGGGGAGACACCATGACTTTGTAAGAGGCCACAGTGACTCTGTGATGGGACACTGACTCTGTAAGAACACTGTAACTCTGTGAGAGGGATACTGTGACTCTGAGGGTAACATTGTGCTCTGTGATTTGACACTCTGAATCTGAGGGGGATCCTGTGACTTTAAGAGGAGGACTGTACTGACTGGGTTTCTGTCAACCTGACACAAACTGGGGTCATCAGAGAGGAGGGAGCATCACTTGAGAAAATACCTCCATAAGATCTGACTGTAAGCAAGCCTGACTGACAGATTCTTAGGTAGTGACTGATGTGAGGGGGGTCTGATGTTGGGTAACCTTGTGTTGGGGTAACTGTGTGAGGATTATTGATTGCTGTGCCAGCAGAGAGCTGACACTGGCTGGACTTCAATATCTTTATTTTTTTAATCTTTAATTTTATTTTATTAATTTATTCAGATAAACTAAATTGTTATCCCATCACTTGTATCCTCCCATTCCTCCCTCCCTCTGTCTTTCACTCTATTCCCCTCCCCTAGGTCTATGACCGAAGGAGACCTCCTCCCCCACTATATAGTCATAGGCTATCAAGTCTCATCTTGGTAGTCTGCTTATTCTTTCTCTGAGGGCCACCAGGCCTCCCCATCTAGAGGAGGGGGTCACAGTATCTTTATTCTTATGGATCATCACCTGCCTCATATCTTTTTTTTTCCTCCGAGACAGGGTTTCTCTGTGTAGCCTTGGCTGTCCTGGACTAACTTTGTAGACCAGGCTGGCCTCGAACCCACAGAGATCCACCTGCCTCTGCCTCCCGAGTGCTGGGATTACAGGCATGCACCACCACACCCCACACCTGCCTCATATTTTGTAAATATTCACCTTCCTCACCTATTGATTGGCTTATTAGAGCTAATGGCCAATAGCAAGGCAGGGAAGGGAAGGCAGGACTTCCTGGCTGGGAGAGGGTCTCTGGGAGAAGAACCAGATGTGGAAGGATCTGCCTCGCCAGCAGTGAGACACAGAGGTGGACAGATGTTAACATCAGCAAAGGTAGAGCTGGCCACGTGGTGGGTAGTGTCAAAATAGCCAGGATAAGTTTAGAGGTAGCTGAGAGTCTGCCCAGCTGAGGCCTAAGCTTTTATCAATATGAATAAGTTTCCATGTCTTTATTAACCACTGGCAGGCCAAGAGAAGTCCCACTATAGTCCAGCCTATGGTGAGTGTTGCCACCCTGGGCTTGCTGGTCCTGGGTTCTATAAGAAAGCCTACTGAGGACTGGAGAGATGGCTCAGAGGTTAAGAGCACTGATTGTTCTTCCAGAGGTCCTGAGTTCAATTCCCAGTGACCACATGGTGGCTGACAACCATCTATAATGTGACCTACTACCCTCTTCTGGCACGCAAGCATACATGGTGGGGAACTGCATACATAATAAATAAATAAATAAATAAATAAATAAATAAATAAATAATTTTTTTTAAAGGAAGCCTACTGAGAAGGGCACAGGGAGCAAGCCAGTAATCAGTATTCCCCATGGCCTCTGCATCAGCTCCTGCCTCCAGGTTCCAGCCCCACTTGAGTTCCTGTCCTGACTTCCTTCAATGATGACAGCAATGTGGAAGTAGAAGCCAAGTTAACCCTTTCCTCCCGGAGTTGCTTTGGTCATGGTGTTTCATTGCAGCAATAGAAACCTTAACTAAGACAAGGGCACTCGGATTCTGTGAGGAAGACACAGAGTCTCTGAGCTAAGAACACTGTGACTCTGTGAAGGAATAACTGTGACAATGTGAGAGGATACTGTGGACACTGTGAATCTGTGAGGACACTGTGACCCTATGATGTGGACATTGTCACTCTGTGAGGAGACACAATGACTCTGAGAGGGCACTGTGGTTCTGTAAGGGGAACTGGTGACTCTGTGAGAGGACATGGTGACTCTGTGAGGTAGACACTGTCACTCTGTGAGGGAACACTATGGCTCTACAAGGGGAACACTGTGAATCTGCAATTGGGACCCTATAATAATTCCATGCTGGGGACACTGTTACTCTGTTATAGGACACTGTGACTGTCTGAGGGGGAAATGACTCTGAGGGGGAACACCATGATTCTGAATGGGGCACTGTGACTCTGTGAGGGGGACACTGACTCTATATGGAGGCTTCTAGGACAGTGACTTCAGAGGTAACTCCTGGAAGATAAGGACCACACCTAGGCCCACTGTGTCTCAGGCACATGGGGACCTGAGACGGTTTGTCTCCTCAGGCAGATGTAGCAGGATTGTTTTCTGTTTTTCCCCTCGGTGATGATACTGTGGCCACTTAGCAAGAACCCTGCAAGACACAGACACCCCAGGAGCCGAGGTCCTCTGCTTCAAATCTGTAGCAACTTCATTCATGATTCCATCACATGGCAGGATCTGGGGTTTCCATGAAGTCCTCAGCAGCCACTGGAGTCTGTGTCCCCTATGACAGCTTCTGTCTCCTCTGTGTTCAAGTCTCAGCAGCTCACGTGCCCTTCCTTGTCGGCCATGGCTGCATCTGCCTGGGCCCCTCAAAGCTGTTCACACTCGCCCACCTCCTTTCACTTCCGTGCACAAGGACCTGGTTCTGATTAGCACCCGGCTCCTGCAGTGGCCGGGTGGGGCTTGGAACGCATCCAGAAAGTGTCAGTGTCCGTAGTATGCGTTAACAACTTACCTAACGTGGAACATCAGATTGTTTGATCTGCCAATTAGGCGCCTGGAGCTGCTAACTGGAAGCAGATGGCCCATACATCATCACTGGAAAGAAGATGGCCAGCCACCTTCCCAATGGTAGAAGCCGACCTGCCTTTGCCTTGACACCTTAGACAGTCCAATTGGGTATCCCCATCCTAGAACTGAAGACCTGGGAAGAGAGAGGCTCTGCCCCTGTTGCTTATACCCCCAAGAACTGGGCAGCACTGGTGATGGGTTAATCTCAGATCGCTGTTGGCCTGTGAGGTTCCAAGTTCTCTGTGGGACCCTGACATCTACTAGATCTTTCTATGTGACAGCAGTGCACTGTGCTGGGAGACCTGCAGAAGTTCTCAAGCATGCACCAGCATCCTAGTCTGGGTGTCAAGCATGCCTCAAGGCTTGGTGTAGCCCAAACCACACAAAGACCATCCTAGATAGCCACAGACCAGGACCCCAGCCCCACCCCTTCCCCAGCTCACCCCGCCCCCAACCAGTTGCTCCACAGAACTGATGTGGCCCCAACCCTGTGACTATCACTGGTTCCATCAGTGAGATGGAAGACCTAGTAGGGTCTCTCAGCCTCATTCGGCTCTTGAGCTACACCCCTAAAAGTCTGCACCTTTCTCCCAAAGCCCCCTGGACCATGTCTCAGGAAAAAGTCTAAGTTGTACTTGTCAGGGTCTCCCTAGTGGCAGGTATCTGGCTGAAGATCTCAGCTGTCCCGTAGGGCATGCGCACAGTCCACACAGGTGCCCACCTCTGCCTCTCCTCTCCATATTTCCTCCTCCTGGCCCCTCCCCCACCTATCTCACCTTTCTGTCTCCCTTTTCCGCTTGCCTTTCCTCCTGAACCTTTGACCCTCTCGGGTTCAGGTTCCTAACTCTCTCCTCTCTGGGATGCTGGATCTCCCTTTGGCCACCTACCACCCACTCTTCTTTAGAAACATACCTGTCTATCTTATGTGTGTATGTATCCTGTGTGTGTGTGTGTGTGTGTGTGTGCACATGTGTGCATCTTTTGTATGCAATGTATCTGGTGTGTACATGTGTATGTCTTGTGTGTGCATGTATGTATCTTGTGTGCAAGTGTGTATGTCTTGCATGCACACGAGTGTATCTTTCTGTGTGCATGTGTATAGAGTGCATCTCTTCCTCCACCACCTGGCTTCTTGGGACTCAAACTCAATCCAGAGCCTCTGCCCATTCTTAAGCCCTCAGCTTGACGCAAGCTGCCCACACAGCATGAGCCTTCCTTGGCCTGCCAAGGGGTCCCCTCTTGTGCTTCCATGACTCCCTAAATCCCCTTCTTACTACACTAGTGTCTGGTGTCTGGATGAAGGGCTGTGTGGCCTGTGTGCCACACAAGTGCAGGCTACCAGGAGCAGGGACTGTCTTCTGAGATGGCAGTTGTCCTTGATGCTACAAAGGGACTGACTTCGTGTTAATCAGCACTTGATGAATGAATGAATGAATGAATGAATGCTGGTCTACAACTCCCTCTCATAGCTGAACTCTTCTTTCTAGACATTTCTTCCAGACTTCCAAAGCAGCTACTGGGTTAGCTGGTCTTGGCCCCACAGCCCAGTCGCACCTGAGTCATTTGTCATCTCTGATAATACCCTGTGGTGACTGTAAAGGACAGCTGCCAATCAAGAAGGAGAAAATGAACAGGGGCCAAGCCACCGGGCTATCAGGGAGGGACATTCTGAGAGAAGAAAGCAGGCAGTGCAAAGGCCCTGAGACAGTGTGGCAGACTGGAAGCTGGAAGGAGTCAGTGTGGCCACGGAGAGGGCCATGTGGCCACAGAGAGGGCAGGAGGTGAGTCTACCATGTGGCCATAGAGAAGGACAAACAGTGACTCCATAGTGAGGCCATAGAAAAAGCTTGTGAGCTTGAGTCATTCCTGTGGCCTTTCTAGTTTCTATACTCTGTCCTGAGAGTGCCTCTGTTTAGACCAGCCCAGGTCGTGTGCTCACCCTCAGCTAACCACGGTGGATGAGGAAAAGGCCACCTTCCCAGAGATGGACTGACAGAGCTCTGGCTCTGAGAACAAGGGCTTCTGGCTACCAAGGGGTAATAGGAGGTCAACGGAACCCAAAGAAGGTACTGGAGCAGGCACACTTTCAAAGAAGATTCCATCTGCTGTCACAGAGGAAGGGCCACCATAAGAAAGCTTAAGGCACGGTCCCAAAGGACCTACAGAGAAACCCCAGAGAATCAGGGTCTCACTGGACCTATGAAGAATTGTCTAGCCTGGAGAGATCAGTCAGTGATCCCTGGGGTTTGTGGGCTAGCCTGGTCTACTGGGTGAGTTCCAGGCCATGGTTCAAAAGAAGAAAAAACAACAACAACACTCAATGGACCAACACAGGAGGTTGTCTTCTGACTTTCACATGCTCCTGGACAAACATGCATATGTACCTGTATAAACCACACACACCACACCACACCACACAATATACACCACACACCACAATACACCACACACACTGCACTCTACACACACACATCACACACACCACACACACACACATATGCCAAACACTACACATACTACACCACACACACCATGTATACCACATACATATGCACACATACCTACATACATACAACACATAAACACAACCTACCACCCACATCACATGCATACACACAACTCAACACATACAGACAACACACAC
>OU015754.1:73108989-73125090 GCA_907169655.1 Acomys percivali | reverse complement strand
GTGTGTGTGTGTGTGTGTGTGTGTGTGTACAGGCCAGAAGACATCAGTAATATTCTTCAAATGCCATCCTCTCTCTCCCTTCCTTTTTGAGACTCAGTCTCCCACTTGCCTGTAACTCTGGCAGCCACTGAGCCCCAGGGAGCCACTTGTTCAACCTCCGGGCCATGATTCCAAGTGCATGCCACCATGCCTGGCTCTGTTTCTCACAGATTCCCGGGGGTCAAACCCAAGTCCTCCTGCTTGCAAGGTCAGCGCTTTACCAGCCCCCACCCCACCCCCAGCCCCATAGTTAGCACTGGGAGCCGGATGCTATGGCAGGTACCAGAGATGGAAAGCCCTGGCAGCCGACAAAGCCTGGCCCCTATCTGCAGGCCACTGACGACTGTGACAGAGCGGCCAGCAGACACCTTCCACAGACTTAATCAGCACTTAGTCAGGGCCCTGCGTGCTGCTGGGCACACAGCAGGTATTTTCATTCAGAGGTGAAATCACCAATTAATTTTCAGTCAATGAGGCCATGAGAAAGCTTTTCCCTCGGCCTTGAACTGTGTTGAACACTAATGTGACGTTAAACACTGGAGACAGTGATCTAGAAAGAGAGCGTCTTTCAAGCAAGACCTTGATCAATGGTGACTAGAGAGATGGCTCAGTGGATAGCCTGCTTGGCACAGTGTGAGGACTGATCCAAAGGTACCACACAGAAACTGGTACTGGGGATTTTGCTTCATGGGAAGTCATAAGAGGCACCAGGCTGCCGGGAGGTGGTGGCGCATGCCTTTAATCCCAGCACTTGGGAGGCAGAGGCAGGTGGGTCTCTGTGAGTTTGAGGCCAGCCTGGGCTACAAAATGAGTCCAGGACAGCCAAGGCTACACAGAGAGACCCTTCTTGAAAAATGAGAGAGAGAGCAGGGGAGGGGAGAGAGAGAGAGAGAGAGAGAGAGAGAGAGAGAGAGAGAGAGAGAGAGAGAGAGAGAGAGAGACCAGGCTGCTGCCAAGCACAGTGGTACACGCCTGTGACCCCAGAACTTGGAGAGGCAGAGGCAGGAGGATCTCTGTGAGTTTGAGGGCCAGCCTGGTCTACAAAGGAAGTCAAGGACAGCCAAGGCTACATAGAGAGAAAACATCTCTTGCGGGGGGGTGGTCAGGGGGAGAGGCACTAGACCTGGTCTCTGGTCTCTGGCCTTTGGATACTTGCATCCTCTGGATAGCCCTCAGAGACCCTGACAAAGTGAAGGGGCCCCTGAAAACTCCAGCTCAGGGTAGGGATACTGAGCCACGGTCGGCTAACAAAGGTCAGAGCTGTACCTGCAGAGCGGTTGAGGTAGGTGCCCGGCGGGCAGTCCACGCACTCAAAGCAGCAGGGGTGGAGGCCTATGGGCTTTTTCATCTGCCCAGGCTGACAGCTCTTGGAACACATGGACACAGGAATCTGGAGGGAGGAAGGCAAGAGACCCTGAGTCCTCTTTCCCCACTCTCTGGGAGGCCCCTGCTCTCACCACCCAGAAAGATGCTCCTCCGGAGAGGGTAGCCTGGCCCTGTCTGAACTGCTGTTAGAACTGTGTCTCTGAAGAGTGTGCCTGTCTGTGGTCCAATCCAATCCACCAACATCTGAAAAGAGCACCCAAGGGTGAAGACAGAGACTTCCTGAGGAAATTGATGAGACAGAGGCTTGCCACCATGCCTGGCTCCTATTTCACATGCATTCTGGAGACAAAACCCATGTCCTCGCGTTTGCAAGGTCAGCCCTTTACCAACCATCTCCCCGTCCTCATAGTAAGCATGGAGAGTGAGACACTCTGGCAGGTACCAGAGAAGGAGAGCCCTAGAGGCCTGGAGCCTGGGGGTGCTAGCAGCTGTCTTATCACAAAGAAGACATCATAGCCAAAAGCTATGATCTTAGGCTTAGGGATTTAGCACAATGATAGAGCATTTGCCTAGCAAGTGAAAGGCCCTGGATTCAGTCCTCAGCTCTAAAAAAAAAAAAAAAAAAAAATCATCCTGATCTTGGCAGAGTAGGGTTGAATAATATTGAGAGGTCCTAGATCCATCTTTGCCTGAACTGTCATCATTTCTTCCGCTACCATGCTCCCCTGTCACCTACAGCTAAGGCTTCTGGCTAGCATGATCTTCTCAAGAGCAGGGGTCTCCGGGGAACTAGGATGCAAGGGTACATTGCCCATGGGCAAAAGAGCCAATCACAGAAAGGTCATTGAGTGAGGGATGGATGGATGGACTATACACAGAGTGAGGAAGGTGTGGAAACAGATGAGGATGAGGAAGATGGAACATCGGATCCTATCGGATAGGGCATGGAGAGGGAGGAGAGGAGCCTTTGACATCAGAGCCCATCTCTTCTTGCCTCTCTCAAGTCGGAAGCCTCTGCCTTCATGCGCCCTCCGGCACATCCAAGTCTTCCTTTTCCCTGGCCATCCGATGACATTTCTAGATAACTTGCTGTCTTCCTAGCACATCACAGAAAACCAGCAGTCAAAAGTACCTCAGCTAGTAAAGGTGGGAGGAGATAAATGACTTCACCAAGTTGTTCCTTAACCTCCATTTGTCCCCAGCACTCAGGAGGCAGAGGCAGGCGGATCACTGTGAGTTCGAGGCCAGTCTGGTCTACAAAGTGAGTCCAGGCAGCCAAGGCTACACAGGGAAACCCTGTCTCAAAAAACCAAAAAAAAAAAAAAACCCAAAACCTCCATTTGTCACTATGTCATACATGCTCACATATACATGACACATACGTACACACACACACACACACACACTACACACACCACCACCACCACCACCACCATTATCATCCATTTAAAAGAACTAAACACATAATCTACTCCTGGGTAGCCTGTGCCTTACGGGGACTTCTCTGCCAGGAATAGGAGCATGCACTGTGGAGGTGCACGGGCCTCAGCACAGACACCATGTGTTCTTTATCCAAAGCAAAGACCCACCACATATTTCCAGGTCTTGTCACCCACTTCTGAACTCGAGATCTCTTAGTAGCTCCTGGCTTGCCTTGCACCCCCAAGGCCTTATAATGCTTTTCAGTCACTCATCCATCCACTCACACATGGATGGTGGCTCTGGAGAAATTGCTCCAGTGTGCTTTCCACAAAAGCATGAGGCCCCACATTCCATTCCCAGCGCCCATGCCAAAAGCCAGGTGTGGCGGCTCATGCCTGCAAAGCTACTGTCGGGTAGCTGAAGACTGGAGGCCCAGCAGCCTAGCTAAATTGGCAAATTCTAGCTCCCAGTCAGCAACTCTGTCTAAAACATAAAGCATCCAGACAGGTGCAGAGGTTAATCTCTGGCATCCACACATCCACACATCCACACATACCTACACACACCTGTATGCACACCTACACATGCACACTCATGGAGCACCAACTGATGCCAGACTCTGGAGTCCAGCAGTGAAGTCTGTGAAGCAGAGTCCCCACTACAAAGAGATTAGCATTTTCATGAATAAGATGGACAGTTATAAATGCTGTGAAGAATGCTAAAAACGAAAGTGCTACAGGGGAGAGCTTCACTGTGGATGGCTGGCTTCCCGCTTGGCCGTGGAGAGCCTGAAGTCCTCACAGTGAGAAGACAGAAGAGCAAGCTAGGAATCAGTGACTCAAATCCCCAGAGAACTGAGCCATGGCACCCAGCACAGCCTCCAAAGCCACAGTAGTGGGGGTGCGTGCTGAGGGTTTTCAGGAAGACATGAGGTGCTCCACTTACTGGTAGGAGAAATTATCCCTGGGGAGAGCAACTAGGAAGAAAACTTACCGAGCAAATGAATGACTTACTGAGGCCGAATCTTGACTCACTCAGCTTAAGAAATAAAAACTATAAATAAATAAAATAAAAATTGGAATCTCTAGAGAAACCCCAAAGATATTATAAGAGACCCAAAAAAAAAAAAAAAAAAAAGGACCGTGAGGGATGTGTTAAGCCTCTGGCATAGCAACCGCATGTTTGTGTATAAACTTAAACATACAAGTATAAAAGTGCTTAGGTGTAAGTATAAACACATATGCTGCTAACAAGAGAGATTCAAAATACATAAGGCAAGACAAAAAAAAAAAGGAAAATGAGAAGGTGTAGTGTTCAATAATAACAGAGGGAAATGTCAACACTGTTCTTTCAATGAATACGTAGAACTAAACAGAAGATCTAAGGAAGGTGGAGAAGGTGACTAGTACCATAAAACAGCACACTCTAACAGGATGCTCTGCCCGGCGGCAGCAGAGAGCAGCATCCTACCGACTGAGTGCACATGAGCATCTCCCAGGCTGGACAGATCCATGCTATCGTGTGGTGCAAGTTTTAACCAAATTAAAAGGACTGAAATCATGGCAGGCATGTTCTCCAAGCATAGAAAAACCAAATTAGCTAAATAACAGAAGGAGGAGCTAGAAAGGCTTCTCAGAGGTTAGAGGCACTGGCTGCTCTTACAGAGGGTCCATCCTGGCCTGTAGAGTGAGAATCTACTTTAAAAAACCAAAGAGGACTGAAGATGTAGCTCAGGTGTCCAAATGACAGCCCAACATGTAAGAAGCCCTGGGTTTGAACCCAGCACTCCATAACCAAGGGAGGTAGGACACACCGTAATCCCAGCAGCCAAGAGGTTTCGATCTCAGTTACACACTGTATTTGAGACCAGCTCGGGTAAGGGACCCTGACAATAAGGAAGAGAGAAAAGAAGGAGGGAAGGGAAGGAGGAAGGGAGGGAGGGAAGGAGGGAAAATGAAGAAGGAAGGGGAAGAGAGGGAAAGGAGGAAGGTGAGTGTGGCTAGGCGATAGAGCTCTTGCTTAGCATGTGCAAGACCCTGGGCTCAATCCCCATCACCATAGAATAAAGGACCCACTGGCATTCACGAGACCGTAAGAGTGGTGTCTTAGAGTGGTAGAGGTGGGATTCTGGTCCCCGGTGGGGAGACGCATCCACAGCAAACTGGCCAGTTCCTCTGAGGTCCTCCCACCAGCTAACGAGGTCACAGGAGGAGGGGGCTTGGGCTCTCACAAGAAGCTGCATGGGGCAGGCAGGGTAGCCTGCTGGGCACCTGAGGACAGTCCAATGCCACTGTCTTGGGGACAAGTGTTAAGGTACAAATAGAATCCAGCAGCTGAGGGCTGGGGACCCTAGGATGGAGGTCTCTCATCATGCCTTGGTAATCACAGAGAACAACCAAGTGCTAGTGAAGGGTTAGGACCTCAGGATGGGGGCATGGTGGTAGGGAAGAGAAGGTCACCATCTGTCACTTGCCCACCAAATGCCCCTTTTATACAGACATGGTTTTCCTAATATCCTAAAGGCTCTGTGGCCCTCCAGGGTCAAGCAGGACAATCTCACGCAGCCACTGCTGGCCAGCCCCTTGCCTCAGCTAGCAGGTCGTGCCTTTTGCTGTGGTGTGAGATGCTCACCGGGAGCTACTAGGCACTCAGCCACGTGGGACCCCAAAGGCTTAGTACTCCGCAGAGCAACCCGTGGCCCCCCAGGGGGTTGGACCCAGCCAATCCATGCTGCCCATTCCCTTGGACTGGCTTTTCTTCTTCCCTGCTGTTTTGTTTTTCCATCTCCCGGTCCTGGTACTTGGTGCATGTCTGTAGTAATCTACCATAAATGGCCCTTGTCCCAGGCTCTGCATTTCAGTGGGGACTGAGCCTAGGTAAAACCTTTTAGGTCTTAATGCCCATGACCTAAATAAGTGGCCTGAATCCATTATAGGGTCATTGCATAGATAATTAAAGAAAAAGAAGAGCCCCTTACCCGAGAGAACTGGTGTTCTTACACAGAGAGGACATCTGCACACTGACAAGATCACAAGGAGACTTTCAGGTGAAGAAGGGCAATGATGAGAGTGGAATGTCAACAAACCAAGGAGAGCGAGCTGTCAAACACCAGGGGAAGGGACAAGCAGGTTCCTGGCCTCAGCAGGGACCAGCCGTCCCTCTCCCTTTGCTCCTGACTCCAGAACCCGAGACAAAGAACTTCTGTGGTTTGAGCTCAAGAAAACAGAAAAAGACACCAACCCAATTCACTCCACAGACTCAATGTCTGGCTACAGCTGGAAGGCTGTGCAGAGAAAGCCTCTACCACAGACAAGCTGTGTGGATTTAAGGATATCACACAACCTCTCTGTGCCTTTGATGCTCTAGTCCGTACAATGGGGAGAGTGTCAGCCTCGGTCCCTGAGATGGATAATCCTTTGAACTCGATGACATTAAGCATCCAGGTGAAATGCACCTCTGGGTACGTATGTCTGAGAGGACGTTTCTGGAAAATTTTAGGAAAGGAGGGAAGATGTGGCTGTCACCATCCCACGGGCTGGGGTTCTGGACTGAATAAAATGGAGAAAGCGAGCTGAGGACCAGTACCCATCTCTCTCTCTCTGCTTCCTGTCGGTGGATGCAATGGGACTGGCTGCCTTAGGGGATTGTCATCAACATTTCCCTAAGACAGACTGAACCCTCAAACCCAGAGCCGAAGCGCACCCTTCATTCTTAAACTGCCTCTTCTTGGTTACTTGATGGCAGCATCGAGGAAGAAGCCTGACGCCGTCCCCTCGGGCCGGTACAGGAGCCACCTGTGTTTCACAGCAGGGCTTTGAGCAGAGGTCCCTGAACCCCCATCTCCCGAAGCCAAAGCATCCTAAACCCCACATCTCTGTTGACAAAGAAGGACGTGACCTCAGACCCTACACCCTGAACGGAGACCCTGCTGGCTACCATTGATGCATCTCTGGGGACCCTTCTTGACAAGCGCCCCTCCCCCCCCCCGCACGACCCTCCAAGCTGACCGTGTTGTTGGGGGTGTGCCAGGACACATCGTTGACGTAGGTCAGCCTCTCCTGGGTGGGGGAGTAAGAGGCAATGCTCTGGAAGGGATTTTGGCTCAGGTCCCACTGCCACTGGACAACGTCCAAGAGCATCGGCATGTCCCCTCGTTGGTCGAAGAAGAGCTGGTTGCCCAGGAGGGTGAAGTTGACCTGCCAAATCTCCTCTAGTAGCTGGAGGAGTCAGAAAGAAGGGAAGCAGAGCCGGCATCAGAGGTGGGAGCAGACATTTGAGAGTCTACCCCCACTGGCCCTGCACCAGCCTTGACAACACCTTGTCAGGTGGTGACTCTGGAACCCAATGTGCCTGGAGCTAGGTGTCAGTCCTGCCCTGTTGCTCAACCTCTCTGGGCTCCCAGTTTCTTTTCTGCAAAATGGAAGCAATAGGATCCTGTCTTCTGGGCTCTGTGGGAGGGGGATGAGGGGGTGGGGGTGAGGGGACGGGCTAGAGGAGACGGCTCAGCAGCTAAGAGCACTGAGTGCTCTTCCAAGGGTCTGGGGTTCAGTTCCCAGCACCCGCATTGCTACTCACAACCACCTGTAGCTCTAGTTCCAGGAGATCCAATGCCCCCTTCTGGCCTCCACGGGTACTGCACACATGTGGTGCACAGACATAAGACACGGGCAAACACTCATATAAATAAAACATTAAGAAAAAAAAAAAGGAAAAGACTTAGAATGCTTAGAATGGTAGCTGAGAAAGCTGCTTTCTCGCCTTTCTCCTAGAAGTCACCTGACACTTTGCTCAGGGCCTCTGTGAACTGCAAACCTCACCTGGAATTGTTCTTTTTCCCTGTCCTTCCTGCTTCCCCACACCACAGGGTCAGCTCCTCCTTCCTCAGACTGGTGCTAGCTCCGAATGTGCTCCTAACAGAGCAGCCCGGGGCTGAACTGCAGTCCCAGTCCCAGCTCTGCCCTTAGTTGGCTTTGTGACTTTGGCTCCCTGCGCCTCAGTCTTCCAATGTGCGAAAGGTCAACCATGGTGACGCACCACAGCACCACTCTGAACCATGAATGACACACAGGCTTCCGGGGTCTCAGCACGCAAGAGTCCAATCCAGCCAGCAGCCAGCTGCCTTTCAAAAAGCTGCACATTTCAAACCATAAGCAGTTAGAGCAGTGAGACTAGGTTCCGAGGCAGTGGGGTGGGTGACACATGACTGAAATAGAGCATAGTTGTGTTGGTGTATGGCGGATGCATACATGTACAGTGTATTACAAAGGGGTGCGTGCCTGTGCCTCCACACAGAGACCAGAGGAGGACATCAGGTGCCCTGCTCTATCACTTTCCTCCTGTTTCTACCTGCCCCAGCACTGGGCTTGTAGACACACACAGCCAAGTCTAGCTTTTCACATGGGGTGTTGGGGATTTGAACTCAGACCCTGTGCTTGCTGGGCATCTGGAGATAGGGGATGCTTTGTGGCCTCCCACAGCCCTTTGCCCAGATCCTGAACATGGCAATGGTGGAGTCAGTCCTTGAGAGTTTAGACCCTCACCTGCCATGGGTAGACCATTCGCTTGGTGCATTGGACCTGGTTGCAGTGCAGAAATCTGTGCAGGGCATGGGCCACTGCGTAGACTGCCGAGTACACACTGTAGACCACACGCTCCCCAGAAAGCATAAGAATGTTGTTGAAAGACTCAGTGATGTTCAGGCAGGCATCACAGTCCTGGTTACAGGTAGCCCTCAGGTTGGTCTTGTTGGGCATGGGATACCCTGGCTTGGCATAGCGCACTCGGAACTCGCTGAAGCCAGGGATGGACACCCTCTGGGTGGTGACACCCAGGAAAGTGCCCGTGTGGCGCAGCTCTGTGAGGTTGTGCAGAACGGGGTCGATAGCCCAGGACTCGGAGGCGATCCACACAAAGCCGGTGAAGTTCCAGCGCAGCACCTCCAGGAAGAAGTTGTGCAGGGTCAGCTCCGGTGAGAACACCACCACAATACGCGCCGAGGTCCGCCACAGCTTGTCCAGTATGTTGTCCAGATGGCTCTGCTCCTCGGGCCTCAGGGCCTGGCTGGGTTCGGGTATGGGCAGAACCTCCTGGAAGGCAATGCAGATGTCGCCTGTGTTGATCAGACGCTGGTTGAGGAGGTGGCTGTTCTCCCGGCCGTAATCATCATTGCTCGCCAGCACCACAATCCAGTTCCAGTGGAAATGGATCATCAGCTGCACCATGGCCTCGATGTGATGGGTGGCGCTGGACACAGTGCGCAGCATGGCAGGGAAGCGCCGTTTGTCCCGCAGTTTGTCAGAGATGGCGCTGTACGTGACCTGCCGGAGCGAGGTGTTAGAAGAAGGGCTCCACCTGACATCATTGCCCTGGTGGTATTTGAGGATACACACACATGCTCAGGGCTGTGTTTACACTGTCATCCCCAGGGCCACCTTAGCAAACGTGAGACCCTCCCTATCAAGCGCCATGCCTTGGCTGTGGGACCCACATCAGTCTCCTTATCGTTTAGTGCTAGGTGACTGAGCAAGCTAATACTGCACGCTCTTTAGCATTCCTGAGGAAGATGCATTTTTGTGGTGATGACAGCATTGCGGACCATCTATTGTGTGATGAGAACTCCTGCAGCACTTCACACTTCAACCCGGAGACTGTCCTGGGATGGTGCTCCCATCAGCCCACTTTAAGGGCGTGGTGGCACATGCCTTTAATCCCAGCACTCGGGGAGGCAGAGGCAGGCGGATCGCTGTGCATTCGTGGCCAGCCTGGTCTACAAAGCAAGTCCAGGACAGCCAAGGCTAACACAGAGAGACCCTGTCTTGAAAAAACAAAAACAAACAAACCAAAAACCAAATGGGGAAACTGAGGCTCAGAAGAGCAAAGAGATTGGCTATAGGCTTCCCAGTAAGTCAGCCCTAAGCCCGGACTGCTGTCTGCTCGTGTTCATGGTCCTGCCATGGCTGACAGGGAAGAAGGGCTCCCCCCCACCCCACCCCGGGACAACTCTCCCTCTGTCCCCTCCGCCCTTCCCAGGCATCACCTGTGGAATGAGGAAATGGGAGAGGAGGCTGGACACGGTGATGGTGGACTCAGAGTTGTCTGGGCCAATGACAGCCACCACGTGGGGCACATACTGGCTGTAGTCATTGAGGATAGGCAGGAAGTCATCATCCTGTGCCAGGAAGTAGAGCGCAGGATGGATGTTGTTGGAGAGGTAGCACACGTCCACCATCTCGTAGCCGAGTAGCACGCCCGGTAGCAGAGTACTGCAGTTGTTGATCTCCTCCACGGCGAAGCGCATGGCCTGCATGAGGTTGTAGCCCAAAACCTTCATGTTGTACCTGCAGGGCCACACACTGTGAGGGGGCAGGTCCCCAGGGAGGGGAGGAATGGACAAACCACCGCCATATTCTGCACATGAGGAAGTTTAACAAGGAACACTTGGGAAGATTCTGTCGCTTACCACATCTTTGTCACCACTGTCCCTGTGACCACATTGTGAGTCCTATCATTGTCTACCCATACCCATAATAATCTCCTTTTTCCTTGCCATCTCCACCGTCACCATCATCTCCCACTATCCCAGCACCACCCCTACCGTCACTGTTACCATATCTTTGTGATCCTCACCAACAACAATGACATCACTATGACCACCACCACCATCACTACCACCACTTCATTATTGCCACCACTGAGGAGAACATCACCACCATTGCTCCCATCACTACCATAGACCATCAGTACCACTGTACCATTACCATCACCGACAACAACACCATCGCTACCACCACACCATTACCATCACCAACAACAACACCATTACTGCCACTGCTACCATCACTACCACTAAAACCCCAATACCACCATCAATACCACAGATATCACCACTACCACTATTTTTACCACTACACTATCACCACCACCAGCAATATCACTACCAGCACCACCACCAATGACACCACAACCACTCCTACCACCATCACTATTAGTACCACTATTGCCATCACTACCAACACACCATTACCACCACCCATGCTACTATAATTACCACCGTCACCACCACCACTACCATCATCACCAAAACACCATCATGATAGCTACCAATACAGTCACTATCAAAAACACACCACCATCACTGAAACAACTAATGCACCCACCATCACCACCACCATCTTCATCGCCACCATCAGTGTACCTACTACAGCCACCACGGCCATCACCACATCTTCCTTATACCCATTTTCGCTACCAGCATTATTGCTGCGGCCAACATTGTTAGTGTCATCACCATGTCTCTGCCACTGTCAGCCATTACAGACCTTGTCATTATCATAGGCATCAGAAGGCCTAGCGCCATGCTTGGTGCCATCACCGTGGCCACTCCACCAGCCTCCGGTCTACATGGCATCTCCCTCCTTGTCATCTAAATGGTGAATTTCCAGTCAAGCCTCAGCCTTTGCTCACTCTCTCCCTCTTCCCCGTCTCACAGAATGTTCCTCCTCCTGAGCAAAGTCAGGATGATTCCCCTGTGCACTTAATCTCTAAGTGGTGCTGTCACCCCAAATGGCTCAGAGGGGGAAGAGGGCTCCCCAAGCCTGGGAGCACTCCCTGTCTCCCCAGCCACAACCTTGGAAACTGCAAAGCTCCCCTCCGGTGTCCAAGCCCACTGCCCAAACATCACCTTCTACCTATCAAGGCAAAGCCTGGCATCTATACAAGGCTTTGACATGGTCTTATTGGTTGGGGATGGGGGAGAAGTTCCTCTATTTGCCAAAGGGGCTGAGGATGGCTTTGATGGTTGGCCCCATGAGCTTAAACATCCTGTCTTTCCAAGGATGTAACACAGGGACAAACCAGGTCTCTGGATTACAAACACAACTGCCTTAATTTTTTTCTGGGGACTAGCAGGTTGGATCTAGGATTGGGAGTGAGGGGTTGGAAATGAATGAGATGCATTCTGGGCCCTGGCCTGGCCTCCTAAAGACTGCATCTTCCCAGGCTCAGACTCCCTGCTCCCTCCCACCACCACTTGCAACTTCCTATGGGGACTCACTCATTACACCTGGGCACCTGCAGGTAGCTGAGGTGGGAGACGCTCTTCACGTTGGCATGGAGAGAGAAGAGGCCACCCAGGAGGTAGTCCCCAGCCAGGTGGAAGTCAGAGTTCTCTACCAGCTGGACTGGCTTATTCTGGGCATGCAGAAGGAGAAAGAGCAAGTGGAGTGTCCTTGCCTGGGGCCCCATGATTGCTTTAGAAGCAACAGCTTTAGAAAATGCCCCAGCCTTGCTCTGTAGCTGACCACCCCACACTGAGGCATTTGCACAGACATTTACATAGTGATTATCCACCCTGGGGACACGTGGACAGCCTTAAGGGCTCTAGGGAAGGAACCGAGGCTGAAGCAGGATACAGTCGTGGGGCCCAGTGAGTCACGCATGGCATGGGAGAACAAGGCATCTTCACGAGGTGGCCACACCCAGCCGTTTGCCTGAGCTCATACCTGTGTGGCCACTGGCTGTGAAGGTGACAGTCAGCCGTGGTGGACATGCAAAGCACACAGGGAAGGCAGAGGGGATAGCCACTGACACAGTGAGCCCAGCCTGATCTGTTGGTTCGGTGTCTCCCTTGGCACACAAGAAAAGAAATAGGCATACCAGAGTGCCCCACCACCCATCCAATGGACAGAGGGGGCTGGGCTATCCCATGCCCCTTTGCCCACCACCTTCCATGCTGTGCCCTCATGACCAGTTCCAGTAGCCCCACTTACCCTCCTCCTGGACACATTGGGCTCTGGGCTTACTTAGGATGCAGGGCCTGGAGCCAATCTACCTTGTTCAGACACTGGGCGGGGAATGCTGTGGAAATCTGTCTGCACCGGCTCCCCATGGACTCAGTCTCCACAGGCCTCCATCCAGCCCCATGGGATGTCAGAAGACATCTCGAGGGTGGCTGGGCATGGTATAGGCCTGGCATCCCAGCACTCAGGAAATGGAGCCTTAGCTATACAGGGTGCTAGAGTCATTGCAGAATGGCTTCCAGCCTGGGCTACCTGAGACTCTGCCTCAGAAAAGCCTTTTTTTAAAAAGAGAGGGGGCAGGAGAGATGGCTCAGAGGTTAAGAGCACTGACTGCTCTTCCAGAGGTCCTGAGTTCAATTCCTAGCAACCACATGGTGGCTCACAATCATCTATAATGTGATCTAATGTGCATTGTATACATAATAAATAAATCTTTTTTTTTTTTTTAATCTGAAGAGGTAATGAGTGGGACACCAAGGCTTCTGCAGACTTGGAGTGCTTTCTGGATCAGGATAAAAGTATCACCACCACCCCCAAATTGGTGTGTCCCCTCTATAAGAGCCTTCCCTGTCTCTCCTATGTGAAAGGTAGGTAAAATAGCCCCACTGCCCTCACAGGCTGGCATCATCTAGTCTAAATGGCGGGACCATAGGGCTCATAAATAGGTCCCCACAGCCCAGCCTCCAAGACTGCAGATACTGAAGTTGCATGATCCTAATCCATCAAGTGTGCCACTCTGTGGGCTGACATCCCAGGGCTTTGGTTCCCAGCTACTGAGAAGTGCCAAACTTGAGGCTGGAGGATCAAGGCCGAGACTCCCACCACCAGTCAGCCTGGAGAAGCTATAGTTGTGTCCCGTGGCTCAGCATCCCTGTTGTACTAGTACCCTGTCACCCACCTGTCCCTACAGCATCCTCATCAGAAAAATGAGTGGAGCACTTTATGAGTACGTAGGGCAAAAATCACACTTAAAAAAAAAAAAACTTCATTTATTATATGTTCGTGTGTGTCACACACATGTGCCAGGGTGAGTGGATGGTGGTCAAAGGACAAGTTGCAGAGTGGGTTCTTGCCACGTAACCCTGTGGGTCCCAGGAATAAACCTCAGGTCATTAGGCTTGGTGGCAAGTGCCTTTACCCTCTGAGTCATCTTACCTGCCCGAGGTTAAATTCTCTAATGCCCTTGGTCCAGCACCAGACACAGCCTGTGTTCTAGGCCAGCCTGGCTTAGAATCTGAACACACTGAGGTGACAGTTGACACTGGGCTGATACACGAACTAAGCAAGACTGGGTGAAGACAGCAGGTGTGTGCCCTGTCATTTCCTCTGTCCCATCCTGCTGAAGCTCTGGGTCACCCAGTGTCCAGGAGGCAACAGATGGTGCCTCATTTCCTTAGGACACATGCTTGAGTGGCAGTGTGTACAGCGGTGGCAGCAGGGACGTCCGGCCACAGTCAAATGTTCAGGCTCAGGGCTGGGGCTGGGGCCCTGGCCACAGCAGGGAAATGAAGGGATTCTGTGGGTGACCGAAGACATGGGGACTGACAGTGATGACCATAGAAAGCCTCAGGAACCTACCCAGGAAGCATGTCCTTGGGGGCCAGCAGCCTCAAGCCCAGGGGAACAGTGGCTTTGAGTCCCCTCCTCCCCCAGTTAAGAGGACACATCAAGGGAGGGCCATATAGTGACCGTGACAGCCAGTCAGTCACTTTATGGAGCACACCACCAAGAATACAGGCTGCAGGCACCCAGACTTGGGTTCAAATCTGCCTTCCGCTATCCCCACCACCTCTGACCTGCCACAGAAATAAAATGATGTCCTAGTACGGTCACCAGGAGAGGAGCTCCCAGAGGGCTGGTGTGTGGCTCAGTGGGACAGTGCTTGCCTGTCATGTGCAAGAGTCGAGGGTCCATCTTCAGGACCATAAAAGGTACTTGGTATGGCCTCAAGTGATTGGCACCATTTATTCAAAGATATAAACAGAGCTGGTCGTGGTAGCACACACCTTTAATCCCACCACTCAGAGAGGCAGGGAAACCCTGTCTTGAAAACCTAGGAGCTCTGTGACTTCGAGGCCAACCTGTTCTACAAAGTGAGTCCAGGACAGTCAAGGCCACACAGAAAAACCCTGTCTCAAAAAACAAAAACAAAAAAGAAAGAAAAGAAAAACCAAAACCTAAACAGAACTATAAATGTCATCCTTTCCTTATTTGAGTCACAGCCAGGGCATCCATGTTACGACTGTCACCAATTAGCTTGAGCCCAGAGCTCTGTCCACGGACACAGGCCCTCACCGGCTCCTTCCTGCAGGAATTAGCGGTTGTTCCAAGGGCCGACTGACTGGGCCTCCCCAAGGTGGCACATCACTAGGTGTGAACACAGGAGTACAGCAGGCAGATCTGGGTCCACACCCCAGCAATAGCACTCTCCTAGGAAGTGCCGTGCCAGCTCTGCCTCAGTTTCCTCATCTGTATAAAAGGAGTGAGGCTGTACTTGTTAGTGGGGCTTATAGTAAGGAGATGTGTATATTAGCTGAGGTTCTCCAGGGACACAGAAGCCATGGAGTGCAGAAAGCGATAAGGGAAGGAGATGGGGATGAAGGAGAGGTACAGAGGGAGGGCGACGGGGACAGAAAACCAGGGAGAACTGTCTCCAGAAGGTAGTCAGATGGCAAATGTCCCACTCGGGCGAGCTCTTCCACTGTTCTATTTAAACATTTAACTGATCAGACAAGGCCCACTCACACTAACAATCTGCTGGGCTTCCTTTTGGTTGTGAGGTTAGCTTTTAACGGTGGAGCCATCTCTCCCCAGCTCCGCTGGGCTTCTTTTTACTGTTTTTCGAGACAGGGTTTTTCTGTGTAGCCCTGGCTGCCCTGGCACTGGCTCTGCAGACCAAGCTGTCCTCGAACTCAGAGATCTGCCTGCCTCTGCCTCCATAGTGCATGGATTAAAGGTGTTCGCAGCTGCCACCGCCGGGCTTTCTGCTGTGCTTCCTGCCCCAGCCCCAAGACAGGGTTTCTCGGTGTAGCCTTGGCTGTCCTGGACTCGCTTTGTAGACCAGGCTGACCTCGAACTCACAGTGATCCGCCTGCCTCTGCCTCCCCAGTGCTGGTCTGCTGTGCTTCTTAAAGCCAGACATGGAGACATACACTTATAAATCCAGCACTCAGGAGGCTGAGGTGCCTGGGTTCAAGGCTGATCTGGGCTACATAGCAAGACCATGTCTCAAAACAAACACGATGGGGCTGGAAAGATAGTTCTTCAGTTAAGAGCGCTCACTGCTCTACCAGGTAACTAGAAGTTGGATCTAAGTACCCACACTGTACAGCTCACAAATGCCTGCAACACAAGCCCCAACTGTTCCAATCCTCCCATTCTGGCACCTGTACATACATGCATGTACATACACACACACACACACACACACATCCTCCCATTCTGGCACCTGTACATACATGCATGTACATACACACACACACACACACACATCCTCCCATTCTGGCACCTGTACATA
>OU015754.1:73068809-73092097 GCA_907169655.1 Acomys percivali | reverse complement strand
ACTCAGGAGTCTCCAAAGACCACATCCCCCTGACCCCCATCCCAGGCACCATGATCATATTCCTCTGCTGGGACAAAGTCAGCACTTACCCCGCCACCAGGCCTCTCTTCCCTGCCACCTATCCAGAAACAGAAATCCAAAGACCTCCCTCCCCTGGTGTCCCGGGGCAGAGGCTTGCTGTGACCTCAGGCTCGCAGGGGCTTTCTCTGGCTCTGGAAAGGCTCCAGGCCCTGAAATGGCTGGTTCAAAGATCAAGTTGAGCCTGAGTCAAGTGGTGCCAAAAATAACAGGCCTTCCTTCCAACAGGCTCGCTCTCGTTTTTGACTTACAGGCACCACTCCACTGGCTTAGATGAAGATGGAGGCAGATCATTCTCGAGGCTTCCAGGACAGTGGTTCTGGCTTCCTATGCTGCGACCCTTTAACACGGTTCCTTGTCCTGTGGTGACCTCCAATTGTAAGATTATTTTCGTTGCTACTTCATAACTATAATTTTGCTACTGCTATGAGTCGTAATGTAAGTATTTTTAGAAATAGAGGTTTGCCAAAGGGATCATGACCTACAGGTTAAGAACCACTGCTCAAGCTGGGCGCGGTGGCAGGCAGATTTCTGAGTTCGGGGACACCCAAGGCTACACAGAGAAACCATCTTGGGGAAAGAAAAAAAAAAAAAAATGAACCATTGCTCTAGGAGAATTCCCCAAGGACTTTCTAGACAGGATGTCTGTCCTTCTTTCTTCCTTTATTCTTTCTTTCTTCCTTCCTTCCTTCTTTCCTTCATTCATTCATGCAATCAGCACACTTACCCCACAGGAACAACACAGTGTTAATCCACCCACCAGTCTGTTTATTCCCCCACACATTTCCAGAACTCACTCAACAGGTACCTAGCTCCAGGATGCAAACCTAACTCTGTTCTCCATCCTCCTGATGTGGAGAGGAAGCACAGAGCAAGGTCTGCACCCAACTCATGTTTCCCTAGCAACCCAGGACAACCCCTAAGGGACCTCCAGCCAGGCCCGGAGCCAGTAAGCTACTCTTCCCTGTCAGACCACATTCCCTTTCTCTGCTGGTGGCAAGAGATGCCAGGATTTCCTGGAAGAGCCTGGACCAGCAAACTCAGCGCTCTTTAGGGGAGGAGATGGGGAGGTAGAGGGCATGGCTCCACCCTGTCCAAGGTTCAAAGTGCCATCAAGCCTCGTCAGAACTGATGTACCAGCCGTGACTCCTCCACTATCTCTGGGCTGCTAGTCCCATAACCCAGGCTACACAATGCTGCCTCGTTAGCACCGGGGCCCTGTCCTGAGAACAGGTACACATCAAACAACTGAGTCATCGTGAACATATCATAGACCAACCACACAGAAAACTCACAGACACAAGCCAGTCAAGAGGGACCTTTTTCAACCAGGGAACACTGCAACACAGGACATGCATGACACCGCCACACTGCAATACAGCGCACTCACTGTTTTGCAGGCAGCAAACTTTGTTATTTTATTCTTGAGACAGGGTCTCACCATGTAGCCCAGACTAGGTCCACACTCACTATGTGAAGGAGGATGACCTTGAACCTCCTCGAGCGCTGGCTGGGATTGTTAAGTGTGCGTCTCCATAGTGAGTTCGTAGAGCACTGTGGATGGAACTCAGACTCCAGGCGAGTATTCATTAAACGAGTCATACCCCCAGCCCTCCACTCCAACTGCCTGGGACCACTACTGGATGAGTGAGGTCCCTGACTGTCTATACAACACAGTGAGGACTATACTTTATTTATATTTTTCTCATGTGTCACATGTATCATGTGAAGATGAGGAAACATCTTGTAAGAGTCTCTCCTTCTACCACATGGGGCCCAAGAACCAAACTCAGGTCATCAGGCTTGGCTGCAAGCGCCTTCACCTGCTGAGCCGGCTTGCAGGCCCAAGACCCAGATTTTAACATGAAAAGGGAGACTTAAAACACTCTTTCTAAAATGAAGATTCTGGGGGGCTGGAGAGATGGCTCAGCAGTTGGGAGCACTGACTGTTCTTCCAGAGGACCCGGATTCAATTCCCAGCATCCACATGGTAGCTCACAACGGTCTGTAACTCCAAAATCTGACACCCATAGACATACAACGCACATAAAATAAAAATAATTAAAACATAATAATAAAATAAAATGAAGATTCTGAATCCGCAGGAGGCCTCAGGTTCACCATCCCCGCCCCCACCCCCCCCCCGCAGTACATCCCCCCCACAGAAGCCCAGCTGCCCCGCCCATCCTCTCCTCAGACCTCCCACTACACTTGGATGCCCCTCACAGGGTGACCCCCACACCGAGTCTGAAGGGGGCTCCTTTCCACCATCTCAAAGCCAAGCAGGGGTTCTTGGCGGAGGCTAAGCACCTGCTCCTGAAGCAATCAACAAGCTCCCTGGAGCAGCCTGTGTCCCCTTCACCCAGGGCATACTAAGTACCAACAGAGAGAAAGCTTGGGAAGCAGTGCACGCACACAGGGTGCGGGAGCCCGACACCAGACTTCGAGGACTGAAGTTGTAGGCCCGTACCTCCTGCTGGCTAAATACCAGGTCAAGAAGAAAGTAAAAGAAGCTATCTTGCTTCCTATAGCCTCCTGTTTTCCAGCAGTAATCTGGAGTCTGATAAGGGAAATCCCCCTTATCACTCAATTAGGTGTAATTAGGGTAGCAGTGGAGGCTCCTGAGGAAGGGAAAGTACAGGGGTCAGGGCGGGGGCAGCCTACTCGAGCCACTTTACCCTGACGCCCTGGAAAACAGCGCAGATCGTCCCGTGAGCTCTTAGGGTACCGAGCACTGAGCTGCGTGAGGTACAGACAGATACTGTCCTTGAGTCATTTCCAATGCTGTGATAAAATGAAGCGCTTGCAGGAAAAACGGTTTATGTTAGGTCACAACCCAGGCCTCTCACTGTGGGGACGTCACAGGCAGGAGCTGAGACAGCTGGTCGTGTCACAACCCACAGGCAAGAGCAGAGAGAGGAGGACACATACACGCTCAAGTGCTCGTGCTCAGCCTAGGAGCTCCTGCCTAGGGAATGGCGCCACCCACACTGGGCTGCATGGTCTCAGAATTAACTTAATTAAGACATTTCCTAGCCTAGAATATTTTCAGCCTCTGAGACTTACTGATTAATAAGCTGATCCTTTCTTGTTCTTTCTGAGCTCTGGGCTGGCTGGTTCAACTCAGCTGTTCTGGCTCAAACTCTTCTCCCAGCTCTGATTCATTCCATCTGGCTTTTCTCTTAGCTTCTGAATTGCTCTGTTTGGCCTCCCAGTCACTCCAGCAATCTGCTGTAATCTTCTGGCTCCTTCTCATTCTCTGGCTTCTGTCTGTCTGTCTGTCTCTCTCTCTGTCTCTCTCTCTCTCTGTCTCTCTCTCTCTGTCTCTGTCTCTGTCTGTCTGTCTGTCTCTGTCTGTCTGTCTGTCTCTCTCTCTCTGTCTCTCTGCATTGCCCCTTAGGTAGCTTCTCTTTCTTCCCTTTTCTCCTGAGAGTTGGAGGTATCCTAGTCTGTCAAATTTTGTTCTGACTCCTCACTTTTTCTGCTCCTCTATTAGACATCGCTTTCAAACACGGGTGCTTCCTTTTACAGACTAGCTTTACCTTTATTGTTTGGGATTAAAGGTATACACCACCAGTGCAGGGATCTAAGCTTTCTTTCCTCGAAGCTTGCTCTATACCAGGCTGGCCTTGATTTTAGATCTGCTTGCCTCTGTCTCCTGGATTAAAGGCATGTTTATATTCCAGTGGGATGGCACAGACCTAGATGGTCTTCGGATGTGATCTTTTGCCGGAATAGCCATGGTCTGAATTAAAATTCCTCTACAGGCATGTTTGTAGGGAAATGTTTTTCTTTCTTTCTTTCTTTCTTTCTTTCTTTCTTTTTTTTTTTTTTTTTTTTTGAGACAGGGTTTCTCTGTGTGGCCTTGGCTGTCTTGGACTTGCTTTGTAGACCAGGCTGGCCTCGAACTCACAGCAATCCACCAGCCTCTGCCTCCCCAACTGCTGGGAATAAAGGCGTGCGCCACCACACTCCACCTTAAGGACTCTCTTGCTGCCTGCTATCCTTGGCATTTCTGTCAGGGCTGATCCCCAAGGCAGCCCATTGTGAGAGATAGGCAGGTGACCGTGCAATCCTGTGTTTTCAGGGTGCTGAGCACATGTCAAAACTACTTGGTATCCATAATCTCACTCAACCCTCAAGACAAGCAAGGCCTAGTGATGAAAGGATTACAAAAATCCCAGTTACTCCAAGGCCAGGGCAGGAGGATTGCAAGTTCAAGGTGAGCCTGGGCAACTTAGTAAGACCCCGTTTCAAAATAAAGGTTTTTTAAAAAGGGGGCTGGACATTTAGTCCCACGGTAAAGCACTTGCCTCACACACACAAGATCCCAACACTGCAAGAAAAAAAAAAATCCAGAAGACAAGACATCCCTGTGAGTCAGCCACTGATATCTCCCACACGAGGACATGAGGTTACACCCCGCCTAGGTCCACAAAGCCGCTTAGAGGTGGAGCCAGGATCCAAGCTGCACTTTGTTCTGGCCCATTCTAACAGCAACAGCTCAACACCTACTGTGTGCCAGGCACAGAGTATTTCCAGGCGCCAGTACCAGCTGATGAGCGTGGACCTGACCAGTGCCGGGAGCATTCTGAGGACCTCCGGTTCCACCTAGGTCTTCACAGCATTCACAGAGGAGTGCCAAGCACCATCCTCACGCTCCAGTCCCTGTTGCCTGTGCCCTGACTGCCAGGATTATCCCTACTGTGCAGATGCGGACACTGAAGCAGAGTCCTGGGTGAGGTGCAAACACTCCACCTATGGGACCCTGACATGTGCCTAGGAACAAGGAAAAGAGCCAGTGCCTGTGCCCATGACAAAAATCAAACACATAATGGGCCAAGAACACCCAGCAGCAACGGCAGGGCGCGGGAAGACTCACCGATGGGTCTGGTGCAAAGGCAAGCCAGGGAGAGAAATAACATCCATGATAAGCCAAAGACATAGCTGGCTAGCTCTCCCGTTTCTTGAGTTTTTGTGTAAAGGAGGGGAATGCAGCTCAGTGCTAGAGCACTGGCCTAGGACCTGAGTCCCATCCCCAGCAATGCATTGTGGGCCCACAGATGTGAATTTACATATAAATATGTATCTTGCCCGTTTCAAAGGATCTGGGCAGGGATGTATCACTAAGGGCCTGGATGAGAAAGTTAACACAGAAAAGGGCAGAGGTCAGGACCAAGGCAGAAAGGAAACAGGCAAATGAGAGGCCTGGTGTGCATCAGCTTGAAGCCTCAGCAAGTTTCCCTCCATTTCCACAGGCCTTGGTTGTTTAATCTGTGAAAGGAGAAGTGCGAAACTTCTGTATCACAGGCTGCTGAGGGGCTGAGGAAGGGCCTGGGGACATGGCTGAGTCAGTAGAGGACCTGCCTAGCATGCACCAAGCCAGGGCTTCCGAATCACGTACCCCTGCCATCCCAGCATCTGAGGTGTGAAGGCCTCCTGAATCGTCAGAAGTTCAGTGTCACCCTCAGCCACATAGCAAGTTCAAGGCCAGCCTGGGCAACATGAGAGACCACCTCAAATGAAAGAAAAATAAAAAGGCAAATGGAAGCCATTGTCACCAGCCACCATCGCCAGTCCCTCCTCCAAGACCACATGGTGATCTGCTGATTAAAAAAAAAAAAAAAAGCCTACTATCAGGAAGGGCTGGTTGACAAGTTCATTCATTTACTTGGTGTCTGCCAGAGATTAGCAGGTGTCAGTGACAGCCCCATGTCCTGGGGGCATCCAGGAAGGGATGACGCGCCTATGAAAAGGAAAATAAGCTATGTAGCTTTTACCTACAATGCTCGGGACCATAGTTCTTTTGGATTTCATATCTCTTTGGATTTTAAAATATTTGCATTCACATGCACACACACATGGGGTGTGGGACCCCAGTCTAGAGAGAAAATGAAGACACATTTCAGGTGCAGGTCATTCTGCAACTTGACTATGGGGGCCTCACATGAAGTTAGGTGTGGGTTTTGCTTTTGTTTTTGTTATTGTTGTTTTTGTTGTTTTTAATCCTTGGAATTGAACGTAAACCCTCACATGCCAGTCAAGTGCTCTACCACTAGGCTGTATTCCTAACACACACACATCAATTTTATTTATTTATTTATTTGGTTTTTTGCTTTTGTGTTTGTTTGTTTTTGAGATAGAGTCTCACTATGTAATTCTGGCTGTTCCTGTTAACTCATTCAGTAACCAAACTGGCCTTGAACTCAGAGATCTACCTGCCTCTGCCTATGAATTTTTTAAAAGTAATGTATGTATTTTCATTTTGTGTGCATTCATGTGTTTTTGCTTGCATGTATGTCTGTGTGAGGGTGTGAGCTCTTGGAGTTATAGACAGTTGTGAGGTGCCATGCAGTTGCAGGGAATTGAACCTGGGTCCTCTGGAAGAACAGTCAGCGCTCTTAACTGCCAACCCCAAAGTTTGCTTATTTTTAAGTGTGTGTGTGTGTGTGTGTGTGTGTGTGTGTGTGTGTGTGTGTGTGCACGCGCACGCGTGCACACATGGGTACAGTGCCTGTGGAAGCCAGAAGAAGTTCTAGATCCTCTGAAGCAGGAGCTAGGAGTGCCCAGCATGGGTGCTGGGAACTGAACTTAAGTCTTCTTCAAGGGTCAAAAGCAAGTGATCTTAACACCTGAGCCATCTCTCTGGCCTAAAAGTCAACTTTTTAGTTGAATACATATCTGAGAGCCAGGGAGACAGCTCAGTGAAAAAGTGCTTGGTACACAAGCACAAGGACCTGAGTTTGAATCCCAGAACCCATGTAAAGCTGGGCACAGTAGCACATATGTACAAACAAAGCAGGAAGTTCTTGGGCCAGCTGACCTGGCTGGCCTACACGGTAGGTAACAACAACAACAAAAAATATGAAACCCTGTCACAAACAAGGCAGAAGGTGATGACCAGCACCCAAGGTTGTCTATCTCTGACTTCCATGTGTCCTGTGGCACTGACACACACACACACACACACACACACACACACCCTACACTCACAGGAATGCCGGCTGTGTGTGCACACACGAACATACACTCGGTTACCAAAATCAAGAGAGTAACAGAACATTGTGAAGTGTGTATTTTAAATATAACTCAAGCACACCAATTTTGGTCAAATTATCCCTCCCAGGGAGCTGGGAGGACAGGCCGCGAGGGGGTCATTCACCGATTCCTACGCTGGTAGAATTAGCGAAGCGTGGTTTGTGGAGATTTCAGAATTCAGCTTCTGAAATTTATCTTCATTGTTAAAACTGAAACAACACAAGAGACATGTGCAGTGCTGAAACCAGTGTCATCTTGGTCGTCTTCAGATCTGTGCTTGGGAAGATAGTCCTGTGTGCCTCACCGGCCCGGACAGACACGCGCTTTTGTTTGCTACACTGCAATGGGGAACAACTGTGTTTCATCACCCTTAGATAAGTCAGTCTCTTGAACTAAAAATCCCAAAACTGGCCGCAGAGGAATTTTAATTCAGAACACGGCTGCTCTGGCAAGAGATCATATCCAAAGACCTTCCAGGTCTGTGTGATCCGGTTGGAATACAAACACGCCTTTAATCCAGGAGACAGAGGCAAGCAGTGCTGAGTTCAAGGCCAGCCTGTATAGAACAAGTTTCAGGTAAAGAAAAGCTTAGATGCAGGCTGGTGGTACACACCTTTAATCCTAAACAATGAAGGTAAAGTTAGTTTGTAGACGGAGGCACCCATGTTTGAAAGTGATGTCTAACCGAGTGGCAGAAAAAGTGACAAATCCAGAGAAAGGTTTGACAGAACAGGAAACGCTCAACTCTCACAAGAACAGAGAGGAAAGGAAAGCTACTTACGGGCAACACAGAGACTGAGGAGAGAGGAGGCAGGTTTACGGGGAGAGCGTTACAGAGAGAGGGTGAATAAGAGAACAAGCCAGAGAATTGAGAAGGAGCCAGGAGATTAGAGCAGATCACTGGAGTTAATTTGAGGCCAAGCAGAGCCAATTCAGAGGCCGAGAGAAAAGCCAGATTGAATAAATCAGCTGGGAAAAGAGTTTGAGCCGGAACAGCTGAGTTGAACCAGGCAGCAGAGCTCAGTAAGAACAAGAAAGGGTGAGTTTATTCAGCAGTAAGTTTCAGAGGCTGAAAACATTCTAGGCCTAGGTTAGGTTGTATGGAAGCTAGAAGCTTCCAGGACCAGGCCTAGGTTAGCAGACAGAGGCAGTAAGCCTCCCAGACAACAACTGAAGCAGGCAAATAAGCTCCTTTTATACCTGGCATCAAAGCAGGGATTAGATGTGAGTCCACAAATCCATTAAGAACACAAAATGAAGTCGGGCAGTGGTGGCACGCGCCTTTAATCCTAGACTCAGAAGGCCAGCCTGGTCTACAGAGCATGTTCCAAGACAGCCAAGGCTACACAGAAAAACCCTGTCTTGGGGAGAAAAAAACAAACAAACAGCATGAGATGAGCTGAGTGGGCAGGGGAGGTGGCTCGCTGGGTAAAAGCACTTGCCATTGAGTCTAATGACCAGAGTTCAATCTCCAGGACCCACATAGTGGAGAGGACTGGCAGGTTGCCCTTTGACCTCCACGGGTACTCATTTGCATATGTATACACACAAATAAATAAATAAATAAATGTAATTAAAAAAATTTTTTTTTTAATTACAAGTTAGGACTAGGGATACAATTCCATACTGCCTAGGATGCAGGAAGCCCTGAGTCCAATGCCCAATGTTGCAGAGACAGAGAGGCGGGTGAATTACAGAATTCGCATTCCACAGAGCTGGAGAGATGGCTCAGGGGTTAATAGGACCTGGGTTCAGATTCCAGCAACCCATACCCACCTGTAACTCCAGTTCCAGGAGATGCAGCGCCCTCTTCTGGCCTCAAGAAGTTCCTGCACTTACTTGTGTGGTACACCAAAACTCATTCAGGCTCACACATACATAAGTAAAATAATAAACAAATATCTTAAAGAAGATTGAATGTTTCACTCAGAGACCCCATACTTAAACTCTTCTGAGTTAGAGTTCTTTTGTGAGCGTGTGGGAAGGAATTTCCTCCCTGTGACACCATTTTCATGCCTCTGCAGGCACCTGGGTGTACGTAAATGCACATAAACTCACAGGAACACAATATACACGTACGGAGAAAAGAAAATCTTTAAAAGCCAGGCAGTGGTGACACGTGCCTTTAATCCCGGAGGCAGACAGATGAGGCCAGCAGAAAGCCAGAGCTGCACAGAGAAACCCTTTCTCAAAAACAAAACAAGGCTGGGCATGGTGGCACACACCTTCGATCCCAGCACTCGGGAGGCAGAGGCAGGCAGATCTCTGTGAGTTCAAGGCCAGCCTGGTCTACAAAGCAAGTCCAGGACAGCCAGGGCTAATACACAGAGAAATCCTGTCTCAAAACAAAACAAAACAAAAAAAACCTCTTAAGTATGAGGGACCAAACAACCGTAGCTGTGCGCCTCTCAACCAGCGACAAGAAGACACCTATCTGGAGTTACTGTCGTGACTCGGGAAGCCACCGGCACCAGGGGCACAGACTGGAAGTGCTCCTAAGCCTTTTGCCGGGCGAACCTGCCCCAAAGGTGAATGGATGCCGTTGATGTTGAGAAACCCATCTGGGCATCCTGCCAGGCCAGCAGCACTGTACAAAAACCAGGCAGCTAGAGCCCAGAGAACTGGTTGCAAAATCTGCTTTCTGCATCCCTCCGCCGCCCCCCCCCCAGCTCGGGAGGCTGAACACCGAAGAGCGAGCGGGACCTGGCTCTAGACCAACTGTAACTCCAGCTACATCTGTCTGAACAGGCAGAGGTTCCCCAGTTGCAGATAGGGAGGGAACAAGCTCCTGGCTCCGTGTGGGTCCACTGTACTTGTTAGCCAGCTAAATGATACCGCTGTTTGGAACTACTTTATCCCATGGACTGGTTCCTACAGGTGATCAGAGGTCCTTGTGTTTAAGCCTTTCTTGACACTAAGTTGAAAACTCCCTGGAGCCCCACTCCCTGAACTCCTGAGGGCTCCTCAGGAGTGCACTTAGGAGGAGCGCGCTGACACACCTGGAGAGATACAAGGAAGACTTGAGAATCTACTAGAAGGTCTTACCGTGGGTGGTCTCAGAGCAGGAAGGAGTTGGCAGACTGGAGTTATCAGCTTGAAAGAGGAACGCGCCCACATGCGCGCATGCGTGTACACACACGCGTGTACACACACACACACACACACACACACAGACACTCCCATGTGCTTTTCCTGCCAGCTTCCCACCAGAGCATGCAGAAAAGTCAAAACTCACCCATGGGGGCAGGGGAAGGGTCACTGATTAACTCAAAGAGGTCTCAACTCAGGGGAGGAAAACACAATGGGTCACGGGCCACAGAGCCTGCAAACAGCAAGTAAATTAGGGGTGCGGGGTGTGGGGTATAGTGTAACTCTAAAAGGAAGGCAGACAGAAACATGGAATAAAAATACCCAAGCCCAACAGACTGTGAGCCCACTAGGGAGGACCTGGGATGCCAATTGTCAGTCCCCTCACAACTTGTGATGACTGTCTATGCCTCACAACGAGAAGTCGGAACAAAAGTGGCAGGCCTGAGAGTGGTAACCAGACACCTACCTCTTTTGGCGACAGGGTCTCTCACAAGACCCTGGCCAGTCTTGGCACTCACTACACAGACCACCTGGCCTGGCCTTAAACCCTCAGAGATCAGCCTGCCTCTGCCTGCAGGGAGCTAACCAAACATTTGTTTATTTGTTTGTTTTGTGCTTTGTTTGACAGGGTTTCCCTGGGTAGCTTTGACCCTCCTAGAACTTGCTCGGTAGACCAGACTGGCTTTGAACTTAGAGATTCACTTGCTTCTGCGCCTTTAGTGCTAGGATTAAAGGGTGTGGCACCCTACCCTCCCTGTTTACCAAACACTTAAAAATTTTTTTTATCTTAATGAACTTATGCAAATCTCAAAATAAGCCACATCACACGTTACAAATTGTATTATGGTCCAATATTGACCAGGCAGAGAGGTAGGTCCCTGAGAATATCAGGAGACACCAGAATATGGACTCGGGTTTGTCCCCAGGTCTGGGTCAATCAGCACATTTGGAGGATGCGTAGCTGAGGAAGGGGCGTGAGCCAATCCCGGGCACCACACTCAACTTGCAGCAATCAGCAAGAGTAGGCTCGTTGGCTAAATTAAAGTGACCATCTAGGGCAGGCGCGACCCCTCTGGGGTCAAGCGAACCTTTCACAGAGGTAGTATATGACATATCCTGCATATCAGACATTTACACTACGATTCAAAACAGTAGCAAAATTACAGTCACGAAATAGCAACCAAAATAAATTTACGGTTGGGGAGTCACCACAACATGAGGAACTGTATTAATGGGTCGCAACCTTAGGGAGGTTGTCAGCCACTGGTATAGGGAGCCGCAGGAAGGGGCCGCGGGATCTCCAAGGGAAGGTGGCTCTGCAAGACGCGACCCCGCGCTTAAGGGAAACCGTGGGAACCCCGAAGAGGGTGGCTGCGGTCCGGGGCACCCGCAGAAGGGGAGTCGCCCGCGGCTCTCAGGGCTCGGTCGCGACAGGGGTTCACTCACCCAGGGCCCCTCCAGACTTGGGACAGCAGGGTTCGGCGAAGCGCAGGCAGCGGCAGCGGCAGCATCGCGAAGGTTCTGAGGATCCTGGGGCTGTTGGAAGCTCGGAGTCAGCTCCGTGGGGCTGGACTAGCCATGCCCGGAGCGCACCACCTCTGCGGGAGGCGCAGCATCTCCCGGGTCACCTGGTTCTGGGTCCCTCTAGAGATATCACCCTCTTGCCAATAAACATCAGCCTTATTCAACATTAAAAAAGCCACTGTGGACTCCGAAGCAAGGGAACGCGGCAGAAAAGCCCTGAAACAAATGATTTATTCTCCTTTTTTCCTCTCCTCCTCTCCTTGTGGTATGACCCAAGGAGAGAGGGGGCGTGAGCCTCTCTGACCAATCAGAGTCACGCGTGGAAGCCTCCAGGCGAATCAGCAGGACCCGCAAGTTGCATCCTTCTTAGGCCGGACTGGAGCGTTGTAAAAGCCAATGACAGGTCCCTCACAGAGCACGTGCCCAGTGGGGAACAGGAGCAAGGACCAGTCCGCTCTACGGGTGCAGCAGGTGTCCCGGGCCCTTGGCCGCTGGAAGGCTGGCCACCTGCGGGTCACTACTCTGCTCGAGTCCGTGGGGCCACACTAAAGCCAGCTCCCCGCCGCCACCCCAGGGGCTGTCCCCGCCCCTCGCCCCCAATGGAGCTTGAGCTGCCCTCCGCCTGCCAGCCTGGCGAAGGGCCAAGCCAGCTACCAGAGCCTGCTTCCTTTCAGACTGCAGTCAGTAGGCGATAAAACTCTAGCGGGCCTGTGCTCACTTAGCGTTTAGTCTTCTTTCCTTCCTTCCTTCCTTCCTTCCTTCCTTCCTTCCTTCCTTCCTTCCTTCCTTCCTTATCTATTTATTTTCTTAAAAGCCGCTGGCCACAAAAACCAATTGTTCCTGCCTCTGCCCCCGCATAAATTTTTCAGCTTTCTGCAGGAGAAGTTGTTTGATGAATACGAATTAAAACTGCTTCTGAGCCGGGCGGTGGTGGCGCACGCCTTTAATCCAAGCACTCGAGAAGCGGAGGCAGGTGGATCTCTGAAAATTCGAGGCCAGCCTGGTCTACAAAGCGAGTCCAGGACAGCCAAGGTTTAAAAAAACAAAACAAAAAACAGAACAAAAAACAAAAAACAAACAAAAAACCCAAAGCTGCTTCTGAAGCCTGCTCTTAGGATGATCCCTGTGGGAACCACTATCTTCCTAAGATACTAGTGTGGGTTTACTTACTTTATTCTTTTTTGTTTTTTGTTTGTTTTTTAATTTTTTTCTTTCAGATAGGGTTTCAGTGTAGCTTTGGATGTCCTGGAACTCGCTCTGTAGATGTCTCCCAAGGTGTGTGCCACCCCCACCCAGCTTCTTACTTTATTCTAATGATGATGTGTTTTTATTTATCTGACAGTATGACTGGGGCATTTACTGTGGGGTCACGTCTATCCAATTCTAGTATGATACCACACTGGGCAAATTAGCCTCAAAACACCATGACCAAAAAGTGAGTGGGGAAGAAAGGGCTTAAATACCTAAATTCTCAGTTCATCACTGAGGGAAGTCAGGGCTAGAAACTAGAGGCAGGAGCCGATACAGAGGCTGTGGAGGGGTGCTGCTTACTGGCTTCCTCAGCTTGCTTTCTTACAGAACACAGGACCACCAGCCTCCGGGTGGCACCATCCAAAAGGGGCTGGACCGTCCCACACCGGTCACTGCCAGATGGGCAGTGGTGGCATATGCCTTTGAACCCAGCACTTGGGAGGTAGACACAGGCAGATCTCTGAATTTGAGACCAACCTGGTCTACATCGTGAGTTCCAGGCTCTACAGAGAATCTCTGTTGCAAACAAGCCAAAGAAGGAAGAGAAGGAGGAGGAGGAGGAGAAGGAGAAGGAGAAGGAGAAGAAGAAAAGGAAAGGAAAGGAAAGGAAAGGAAAGGAAAGGAAAGGAAAGGAAAGGAAAGAAAAAGTGTCCTACAGGCCTGCCCACAGCCTGATCTTTTGGAGGCATTTTCTCAATTTTGGTTCCTCCTTTCAGATGCCTCCAGCTTAACTCAAGTTAATATAAAAACCTCTCTAGTCCAGCCGCTCTGGGCCTTAGTTTCCTCTTCTGTAAAATACCCACCTTGAACATCCCTGTCAACTTGGGCCTCTCCTTTTCCTCCCAATCACACCATTTAAGACACTTTGGGAGATCTGAGTGCCAAAGGGGCACCACGCGCATACGGCCACGTGGCGGTTTCTCTTCATCCTTGAGAAGGCGGTTCACAGCGGAGTGATGCTACCTTTGAATGCATTAGTTAAAAGCAACGAGAACAGTGGACAGTATCAAATCCAGAGTCCAGCAAGTCCTTGTAAGACACCCTGGGGAGGACTGTGAAATGGGGGCTTTGTAGCTGGTGGGACCTCAATTTCACACCACACAGCACCAATTAATTAGCCTGGGCTTTCTCGGGCCCTCTTCTGTCCAAATCCTTCCTGCTTTATCTCCTGGGAGGTTTTTCTGTTTTAGTTTGGTTTTGAGGGTTTTTTGTCTGGTTGGTTGCTTGCTTGGTTTGGTTTGGTTTTGGGTTTGTTTGTTTATTTGTTTGTTTGAGACAGGGTTTCTCTGTGTGGCCCTGGCTGTCCTAGGACTCACTCTGTAGACCAGGCTGGCCTTGAGATCCACCTGCCTCAGCCACCAATGGTTGGCATTCTGGAAGATCTTACTGTGAGATGTAAATAGGCAGTTCCCTATCTTCTCACTGATTGGTTAATAAGTCTGGTTTAGTCTTCCTACCCCTCCTACAACCACCAGGACACAAAGATGCAGACACCATCTGTTCTAAGACATTTTATTTAAAAGAAGCCAATATACAGGATATAAAGGGCACAATATTTACAACAGTACAGTAAACAGGTTGGTTTTCTGGTAGGGTCAGTAGTCTTTAGTGAGTACAAACCCCTCCCGGTGATTTTTAGACCCAGCTGACAGACACAGCAACCGTGGGATAGGGTAGGACTAAAAACCAGGTAGATGCTACAATGTGCATAAAGGGGTCATGGTGGGGAATTCACCACATTTCTTTGAGAGCTTGGGAGGGAGCTGGAAAGGTAAGAAAGAGGTTTGCCTAAGATTCACAAACAGCCCATGCTGAGCCTGGAGAAATCCCCTCCCAGAGAAGAGCTTTGCTCAGACCCCTCCCCACACCTCTTTCTAGGTTGGTCACCACCCTTCAAACGCCAAGCTAGGGGTCCCAGAGGGAGGAGCCAGGTCTGAGGAAACCCTCCAGTGCCCTGATCCTTCATCCAGGGAGCAAAGACTGCAAGCTCGACCTTGGCCTGGAGTGGACACAGACAGGACTGAGCTCCTGGTCCCTTCCATGCCTCTTGTAGCTGCCTGACAACTTCAGAGTCAGTAGGCCCCAGCCCCACCCACAGCACTTCCCTTCTCTCTCCACATAGCTGAGTGGGGGAGCAGGCCTTGCCAAAAAGGAGTTGGGACATCTAAAGCACCTCTCCCCCACCCTCAGTTTCCCGCAGCCCACCTGCACCCCTACCCCCAACCCACAGCTCCTTTCCAAGGAGCTGAGGGCTGAGGAAAGAGGGAAGTCACTGCCACCCCCAGCTTTGTGCAAGATGTCCAATGAAGACAGAAGAGGGCAAGGTGAGGAGAGAGGAACTGATGATTGTACACCCCAGTCAACAAGCATGGCGCTGTCTCATCCGTGGCAATGCCTACCCTATCTCATCCAATGCCAGTGCCACCATGACTGCCTACCCTAGATTAAAAACCTTTTCCTTTCATAAAAATAGAGTCTCTTGCTTTATAAATAGAATACGTTTAGCTTAAATTACACCTTATTTTATCTCTTAGCCTGTTCCCTCTCCTCCCACCCCCAAGTTAATGTGGTTTCATTCTCCATAGCCCATCTGAGCTCTACCCCCAGAACAGAGTCCAAAGTGGACATGCCTTCCAGGCACACTGCCACAGGGAGATAACACCTCTTCCCCATCTTTTTCCTTTTGAGTCTTAGTGGAGTGTGAGAGGGGTGTGTGTGTGTCTCGCTACCGACCAGGGACCTGAAAGGATGCTGTCTCCCTGCTGTGCTGTGTCCGCGACCCCTAAACAAGGGCAACATGGAGAGCCCATCGGAGAAGCCCTGAAACACCAGTGTCAATATGACACTGGGCTCAGAAATAGAAAACTCAAAAGGAATTATGTACAAGTTTACAAGGATGGACAAGTTCATCCAGACTGGGCAGGTGCTGCCCCAGCTAGCGGTGGGGTCTTTCTTGGCAAGCTGTGGGCTCACAGTGAGGGGACGAGCAGGGCCCACTGGCAACGAACTAAAAACAAACAAACAGATAAACAAACAAAAAACAAAGAGGAGGCCAGGCCCAGACCCCTGAACCAGCGCAGGAGGCACATCTACCATTCCCTTGCTCTTCTCCCCTCATCCTCCTGCCTCAGCGCTTCACTCCCCAGGAGAAAGCAGGCTTTGAAAGCCAGCAGGAAGGAAGGAACCTACTGGAGCCTGCCTTTCTCATCTAGACAAATGAGCTATGTATACAGTTGGGAAAGCAAAAACAACACCAGAGGACACCAATTTCCAGGGTAACCTTCATCACCCCAAATGTTTATACTGTTGCTTACTGTCTTAACTCTAGAGATAAGTGTCACCCCACCACCACCTTGAATAACAATTAAGGGCCGGCTTACTACTCTGCCTGCCTAACTCCTAGACTCTACCACTGGATGGATACCTTCCCCAGCCTCAGCCGAGGAGACCCATGAGGGCAGCCACCTTCCTGCCCTCGTGGAAACGGAAATCTTTACAGCAGCTAAGGTCCAGGCCCATTGGGCACTGATACCCTTTGGTTAAAATAAAAATAAAACAATAACATCATCAATACACAGTAATACTAACTGGGAGCAGATGAACCCTGTAACCTTTAGAAGAAGGGATGGTGAGGAAGGGAGTGGGGGTGGGGAAAGGGGCTGGGTCTCTTCCCAAACCACTGTCCCTCCAAGTACCTGCCAGAAGGGACCTTTTGGCCATCAGGAGAGGATGATGAGTGAATCCTTGCAGCCAGGCAACAGAGGAACCGATGGGATGCCCCTTCCCCCACACCATGGTGAACACACATGAGAAAGGCCACCAAATAAATCCAGATAAATTACACTAAGAAGTCACCAACAAACATCCTCTCTCTCTCTCCTCTATACATACATACGCCTATTATATACACTGGTTCTAAATGCAAAACAGATGGGGCCACTGAGAGACAAGGATGCAGAGGATGATCTGGGTACCACTATGGCTCCAGCCCAGAGTCCCCTGCCCTTCAATACACAGGCCTCAGAGGGCCATGGGATCTGATCCCTGCGTACATTTTGTTCCTTTGACCTCCAGAGGGAGCTGCTGAGTCAATAAAAAATAACAGGCCATCAAAACCACAAAAATCAGAACAAATAAAATAAAAAAAATAAAACCTGATTGATACGTGAGTTCCCTGCTGAGACTAGATGGATGCACTGTTTTATGGCCCCTTTAATTCAGGCCCATTGGACCCTTGGGGAAACACTGGCTCAGAGTGATGCCACAAGAGTCCAGCCACGTTGAGTATGGGAAAAGCCTACATATGAATGAGGGCAGCCCTCACTTGGGGCTTCTCTCCGGCAACCACCAGCCTGTCAGCAGCCTCACCACCTGCCTCCTCTTCCCTCACAAGGCTTTTGTCCAGCCAGAGAGACAATGGAGGACCAAGATGGCGCCATGGCGGACGGAGTGGGTACCAGGCCTGGCCCCGTTCATACTTTCTCACAGAGAAATTACAACTGTGGAACCTGGCAGGTGGCCGGAGAGGGCGGGAAAGAACATCAAGTCATCAGGAGAATAAAAGACCACCCCCCCCCCCCCCCCCCCACAGAGGTCCCCAAGAAAGCCAACAGCCCAGTGGGCCAGCTTACAGAACAGCAATCGGAATGGGACCACCCTCAAATCCACTGCTCACCCTCAGAGGCTATGAGGGTCTCATGCTAACCTTGGCCTCCCTCCCAGTTCCGGAGAGTCTGGGAGGGGGGCCTGCCTTTCCCAGCGATATAAGGCAAGCTGCTTTTAGTTTTTGTTTTTTGCATAGTTTAAACACAGTGAGGCTTTACCTTCCCCCACAGTGCCTTGCCCCAACACATCGCCACTAGATCCAAAAGAAGAAAGAAAACAAATTTTTTTTTTTTTTTTTTTTTTTTTTTTTGGTCTTCCCTCCCTCCATTCCATCCACCTCTCTCTCTTTCAGTGAGTCAGTAAGTATTGAGAAATCTTCCTCACTCAGGTCTGGAAATAAATAGCCTCCTTCCATGGGAAGGCAGATCCCACCAAATGGCCACTGACTAGACTTCTAGTCAGGGCCGGCATAGACAGAGGGAGGGCAAAGCTCATGGCCAATCAGAGGAGCAGGTGGGAGGGAGAAAACCAAGATACCACACCCTAGGCCCCGCCCTCACCTCAGAGTTTTGTATAAAAACAAAAAAACAAACCACCTGCTAGGAAGAGTTCTTTGGAGCTCAAAGTGGCTCAGCTTAAGGGAGAAGGCACAATTGCACTGCATCGTCGCACAGAAGTCTGCATTTGTGATGTGGAGAACAATAGAAAATCGACAGCACCATTCCGTGGGTGAGTGGTGGGCGGTGTAGGAAGGAAGGAAGCAGCGGTCCCGCTGGGCCTCCGGAGAAGGGAGGACAGAAGTCTGTGTGGCGAGGACTGGAGCCCAGGTTCGAGGAGGAGCCCTCACGGCTCAGTGGGGACAGGAGGCTGGGGACCTCCAGGTGCACAGGGGCCTCCGTCATCAGCTGACCATGGGCTCCACATCCGCCTCCCGTTCGAGGTCGTCTTGGATTTCATCTGTACTTCCTGAGTCGCTGCTGGCCACAGAGCTGGGGGACGGTGAATTCCTGCAAAGAGCGGAAGAAGGACAAGATTTTCAGAGAGCAGCGGAGCCCCATGCCAGCCCAGGGCCAGGAACTCTGGGCAGTCACGCCTGTAAAAACCTACCCTAGCCAGGCGTGGTGGCGCACGCCTTTGATCCCAGCACTCGGGAGGCAGAGGCAGGCAGATCGCTGTGAGTTCGAGGCCAGCCTGGTCTACAGAGCTAGCCCAGGACAGCCAAGGCTACACAGAGGAAACCCTGTCTCAAAAAACTGGAAGGGGAAAAAAAAAACTACCCTAAGGGGATGGGGTGAGCAGAACATTTTGTCTAGTGTGCATAAGGCCCTGGGGTCTACTTTCAGCAGCAACGAAACAAAAACTCAAAGGATCTACTCTGAGGGGCTCCTGCCATGACCACTGCCCTAGCTACTGCTTAGTCTAGTGTGTGTCTTGTCTTTGGGAGTGGGGTGGGGGGGGGTGAAGGGGGTGTCATGAGTTCAGCTTGATTCTTTATGCTGTACCCATCCATCATTCCTGGTCTGAGCACAAAGTGGTACCCAGTAAACCCCAGATAACAGAGCATCTGGGAGACGGCACACACTAGAGGAAACAACCCTGGGTTTCAGTTTGGGCTCAGTCACGGTGCCTGAGGGGGTCTCTGGCAAGCTGTTCCCCTTGCCTATGATGCCAGTGGGTTCTAGGGGAGTCCATGAGCAAAGGAGAGTTGGAAGGTACATCGTCTTCTCTCCTACACTGTTTCCTATACAGCCACTGCTCCCTCATACACAGTGACAATTAGCTCTGTGCTCTGGTAGTCCCATCCTATTATCTAGGTGTCTGTCCTCCAACAAGTTCACATATTCTGAAGGGCATCTGCCTTTGCACTCCACATGATGCATGCTGGTCTCCAAGGGGCAGACCCATGGGGGCTGGGTTGAAAGATGAGGAAGGAGGAAGCGTTTCAGCAACAGTGAGGTGTGCCCTGCCCGCCTCCTGCACCCCCACCTCAGCAGATAGTTGGGGACTACACTCCCCAAAGGCAGAGTGGGACCTTGCGCTGGATAGCTTTTGGTTAGCCTGCCACAAGCCAAACGTCATCTGGGAAGAAAGAACCTCAGCTAAGAAAAAAAATGCCTCCATCAGACTGGCTCCCGCAGGCATGTCTAAGGGGGCGTTTTCTTAACTAGTGATTGATGTGAGAGAGAGCCCAGCCCACTGGGGGTGATGCCACTTGCGCTGGGCAGGTGGTCCTGGATGGTATAAAAAGCAGGCTGAGCAAGCAGCAGTCCTCCCATGGCCTCTGCTCCAGTTCCTGAGTCCAGGTTCTGCCCTGACCTCCCTCAACATTGGACTGCAGTGCAGACGGTGTAAGCCAACTTGCTTTTGGTCAGGGTGCTTTATCACATAAATGGAACACTAACCCAGGTGGTCTCGCACACAGCGGGCCTCCAACAACTATCTGCTGAGTTGATTTTTTTTTCTCCTTTTTATAAAACTCTATGACACGATGTACATAAGTCATCTAGCACATGGTAGGTATGCTCATATTGGGGGGCCTGGGTGATGGATGATTGGATGGCTGGGCACATGACTATGACAGCCTGTCATGGGAGGAGAATGAAGACACGTTGCTGCTGTGGGAGGATTTTACCAGCTGTAACACAACCATTGGGGTGTGTGTGTGTGTGTGTGTGTGTGTGTGTGTATGAGGGGAGCAGGGGGGGGGGAGGTGAGCCCAAGACAGTCTGAAAAATGAAAATGTAGGCCTGGAACCCGGGGGGGGGGGGGGGGGAGCAGGGGGAGTGCGGGCCGCACCTGTCTGCAGAGCCTTTGATGAGCCTGCGGCAGGTCTCCATCTGCACATCCAGACCTCGCTTCATGCTGCACATCTCCATATACTCATGCAGATGTCGGTTCATGTCGCTCTTGGCTGTGGCCAGCTCCAGCTGGAAGGAGTCAATGGTGAATAAAGGCGGTGAGGAGGGGGGAAGCCGCCATAGTCAGGTTACCTCCCTCTCCTCCTCTGTGGTGGCGCCATCCCGGGCCCCGCCTTGTGGGGAATCGACTTTCCTTCTTTTCTGCACACCAGTCAATATTCTTTAGACATGCTTTTGGTCAAAGGGGGAATGGTTGCTTAGCAACCCCAGAGGAGGGTCTGTCCAGCTAAGCCCCTCCCCCCCCCATCTGACTGGGGCACCTCCCTGTGCTCAGCATCTCTGGGGAGCATGCTATGGACTAGAACAGGGAACTCAAGTCTCTAAGCCTTCTCCTGTACCACGGCACCTGCTCCTCCAGGGAGGAGGGAGGAGTCTAGGCTTCTCCTTCTCCAACAGAGTAAGAGTGCTAACTCTTGTGTAGCAGTGGCCAAGCACACTCTGGTGATTGATGCTTCCTGACTGGGAAACTGTGGAATAGCGAACTTGGCCTCTTTGGATACGATTTCCTCCTCTCTATGGGTAGCCGGTCCTTAAAGCAGAGGAGGAAGTAAGGATGAGCAGGGCTGACTTCTGAGTGACGTCAAATGATGCTAGGCATTGGATGAGCCTGTGATTGGCATTCTCCTGCCTCGGCCTCTTTAGGGAAGGCAGGAATCACGGCTCGATTTTCCAGATTAGGAAACTGACGCCTTAATAAGGACAGGTGTGCAATTCTAGGCTCCTGACTCCTGGTTCCCCCTTGCTTGCAGGTTTTTGCAAGCCTGCATTTCCATGAGCACTTGATGGGCCAGGAGCTCAGCTATGCAGCCCCCAGGAGACGCTGCAGCAGGTCCTGCAGCTTGAGCGCTCACCTCGATCTGGCCTATTGTCTCCTGGTATTCCTTGTCTCTCGTCTTGAAGAAGGACTCAGTTTCATGAATCAAGTTGCCCAAGTTTTCTTCTTGCTGGGGAGACCGAAGGGACATTTTAGCTGGGGAGCAAGGTTCCATGGGAAGGGGCAAGGATGAGGGATCGTGGGAGAGAGGAACCCACCCACACCCACCCACCCCCAGAGAAGGCAGTTCTTAGGCTCACCTCGCCCTGCAGGTCAATGGTGGGGTTACAGTTAGTAAAATCCTCCCATAGCAGCAGTGTGTCTTCATTCTCTTCCCATGTCAGGCTGTCGCAGTCGTCATCAAAATCAAAGGTCTCCCGCCTGTGGGTGACATCAGAAGGCATGACTGAACAGAATACAGGCTCCTGGGGTGCATATAGAGGACGGAAAGGGGTACCTTCCCCAGTGAGTGTGCACCCATGGGTGACCTCAAGAAAGGTGGGCGGTAGCCAAAAAGGTCAATTATCCTAAAAGAACTTTTTAGTCTTTCAGAATGCAGAATGTGTTTGCACAATTAGAAGTCCAGTTTTAGGTTAAGAGCAGTGTGGTACGTGTATATAATCCCAGAATTCAGGAGGGTGGGACAGGAGGGTCAAGTTCAAGGCCAGCCTGGCTATATAGTGAGTTCCAATCAGCTTGAGCTATATATAAAACTTTGTCTCAAAAATCCCCCAAGGCGGGGGGGGGATGGGGGGCTGGAGAGATGGCTCCAAGGTTAAGAGCACTGGCTGCTCTTCCAGAGGTCCTGAGTTCAATTCCCAGCAACCACATGGTGGCTCACAACCATCTGTAATGTGATCTGATGCCCTCTTCCAGTGTACATAATAAATAAATCTTAAAAAAAAAAAAAAAAAATCCCCTAAGGGCTGGAGAGATGGTGAAGCTATGAAGAGCACTTACTGCTCTTGCAGAGGACTAGAGATCAGTTCCCAGCACCCATGTGGCAGCTTAAAACTGTCTGTTAACAGCCCAGGCATGGTGTTGCATGCCTGTAATCCCAGCACTTGGCGAGGCAAAGGCAGGCGGATCTCTGTGACTTTGAGGCCAGCCTAGTCTACAAATCAAGTCCAGGGCAGAGAAATACTGTCTAGAAAAGGCAAAAACAAAACAAAACAAACAAACAAACACCCCCCCAAAAAAAAAAACCTGTCTGTTAACATGGGTTCCAGGGGCCCCAACGCCCTCTTCTGGACTCTACAGGCACTACATGCACATGGCACGCAGACATAGACATATATGCAGGCAAAACAGTCATATGCATAAATGCATAAATAAACACTCACTCTCTCTCTCTCTCTCTCTCTCTCTCTCTCTCTCTCTCTCTCTCTCTCTCTCTCTCCCCTTTACACATGCTTCTGGTCAAAAGAAGAATGGTTGCCTCTGCCCCCCAAGGTTGACCAAGGTAATGCAACCACATTCCTCACATTTTGCAGATGAGGAGACCAGGGCTCAGAAGGAAATGCATTTGCCCCAAACCACCACTGTGTGTAGGAAAGACTGGCTGTCCTTCTGAATGGATACATGCTAACATTGGGTTTAAATTAAATATCTAAGTGACTTTGAAGCCTTTTCTGTTAGCTAGCATAGGGAGGAAAGTGACTAATTATACATGTCCCCGCCCCCCCAGGACCGATTCCCAAGATGCAATTTGGGATTATTCCAACTGGGACCCCTTTAAAAACCATTCCAGTTTTTGGATGTGGTGGCACACACCTTTAATCCCAGCACTCTGGAGGCAGAGGCAGGTAGTTCTCTGAAAGTTCCAGGCCAGTCTGGCCTGTATAGCAACTTCTAGGCCAGCCAGTGCTACATAAAGCAAGAGCACCCTTGTCTCAAAACGAAGGAAAAAGGAAGAAAGAAAGAAAGAAAGAAAGAAAGAAAGAAAGAAAGAAAGAAAGAAAGAAAGAAAG
>OU015754.1:73044029-73062958 GCA_907169655.1 Acomys percivali | reverse complement strand
CTCTCTCTCTCTCTCTCTCTCTCTCTCTCTCTCTCTCTCTCTCTCTCGATTCCTGCCACACGTGACAGCGGGGAGTCACATAGAAAGAACAAGGGTTCCCTCTGCACCCAAGTGAAGGGAAACCAGGTGGCCTTCACCTGGCCCCACAGTTTCTTCCAACCACACTCTCAACTACGTGTCCCTGAAAGCCAGGAGCTAAGCCAGGCTGAGTCACCAAATTCAAGCTCCTTCTTTCGGTGGCCTCTCCTGGCAGACTGCCCACCGCGTGAAGATGGCAAGAAACTCAGGTCCCAGAGTCGAGGAGGCCTATGCTGCTAAGAGCCGTTTCCACCCGTGGTCGGTCACTCAGTAGAGCCCCGGATGGCCAAGGAGACGCACACCAGCCATTCCCAACTTAACAAAGACACGCTACAGGAGGGTGAGTTCCCTGAGCCTGAAATCCCTTGGGTTGGCACAGCCGAGACCATCTGGTCACCTGTGCTCTGCAGACACCGAGGTCGCCATATGGCGACCTGGGGAGAGTCGAGCCACACATACAGGGTCAGGGTCCCCGAGGAGGTTGATGGGTTAAGCAGCAGGTTAAAGCAACTCTATTCAAACACAGGGAAGCAAAGTGGGGAGGGCAGGGTGGCACCTGGTCCCCGATGCATTCCCTCATCGGAACAAATTAGCCAGCCACGACTGTAACTATAAGCCGAGCTCGAGCCTCGGAGTGAATGAAGCATGTGGCATGATGGGTCAAGGGAAGTCATGATGCCTAGGGTGATGGCCACACCACTTACGTCACTCATGAGCCCTTTGAACACCACCAGCTCGGCCTTGAGCCGTTCAATCTTCTCGTTCATCTCCTCCTGGATGGCCTCGGCTTCTTGCGCTGCCTGCGGACGGACGAAGATAAGCAGGCTTAAAGGGACAAAAGGAGAAACCCCTGGGCCAGGAGCCCTGGACGCTAGGTGTCAACTATACTAAGTATCTGTGTCCCTCAGCCCCACCTGGCTGCTGAGCTGTGCTGACTGCTCCCAACACATCCAGGGGGGGTCATTTGTGGCAAAGAAAAATGTACGGCAGCTATGAGAGGCAAACGGTAGGTTAAGGCCGGCAAGGTCCCCAGCACTTAAAACAACCCCCAGTCTACCAGGTGCCAATGTCCGACCAGCTTTGGCCTTGTAATGGTAACTTCACATCTGTTTGTCTAACACAGGCATCTGAGGGTGTGTGTTTGGATGTGGCCTGTTTGTGCAGAAAGGGCTGGGAGGTCACATAAAAAAGCTGACACACCCAAAGGTAGAACTACAGATAATTTTGATATGTGATTTTGTGGGCTTTTCCAACGTCTGACTGTGAATATGTTTTGGTTTTGTTTTTTTGGTTTTTTGTTTTGTTTTGTTTTAAATTTTTATTATAAAGAAAAAAGAGGAGGTCTGGAGAGTTGGTTCAGAAGTTAAGAGAAGTGGGCTCCTCTTCCAGAAGACCCAGGTTCAATTCTCAGCACCCATATGGCAGCTCACAACTGTCTGTAACTTCAGGTCCAGGGCTTCTGACATCTTTACATGACATACACTCAGGCAAAACATCAATGATTTGTCTTTTTTCGCTTTTGTTTTGTTTTGTTTTGTTTGAACCAAACCCCAGCTGAGGATGACTTTAAACTTTTTTTTGCTCATGTTGTTGTTTGTTTTTCGAGACAGGGTTTCTCCTTGTAGCCCTGGCTGTCTTGAAACTTGCTCTGTAGACCAGGCTGGCCTCAATCTCAGAGATCCGTCTGCCTCTGCCTCCTGAGTGCTAGGATTGAAGATGTGCACCACCACGCCTGGCTCAACCATGAACTGATCTTCCTGTCTCCATGTCTCAAGTGCTGGCGTTCCAGGTGTCCACCACACCATGTTTACACTCGGCACCCAGGGCTTTGTGCACGCTAGGCAAGCATTCAACCAACTGAGCTGTGTCTCTCACTTTATTAGAAAAATACTTTAAGCATCAGAAAGTGATTTTTATCTTTAAATATCCTAGAATTAATTAAATTCTAATTTTAATTTTTTCCCTCTGTACTAGAGATCAAACTTGGAGCTGCACATAAGATAGGCAAAGTGCCCAGCTACTGAGACACACCTCCAGCGCAACTTTAAAAAACACATTGTTTTGTTTTGTTGAATCAGGGTCTCATGAAACCCAAGCTGCCTGGAACTCACTATGAAGTCCAGGCTGGCCTTGAATCCCTCATCCTCCTGCCTCCACCTCCCAAGTAATTATAGGTGTGAGCAACCACACTCAGCTGTTAAAAAATAATAATAATAATAAACTAAGCCTGCATTGCCTTTTCATAGTGTTGCTGGTCTTGACCATGTGACAGAGGGAAAAAAGGGAAACAGGTTGAGGATAAAGCATGCTGCTTAGGATTCCCCGTAACCATGTGAGGGGTGCAGCCCCAAATGTGGGGTACCAGAGAGAGCAACAGGGGAGGTTCTCATGTCTGCCACAGAGCCTGCTTGGGCTGGGGACTGCCTGGAAGTGTGTCCCCAGCTCTCCCCCAAGACATCAGTCCTAACTTGAGGAACTTGCAGCTTGACAGTCAAAGGGACCTGAAGACCATTTAGCCCCAAGCAGCACATGGGGAGCCGAGAGGCAGGAGACGGAAGTAGCTGACCCCAGTCATCCAGTAAGACCCAGACTTCCCAAGTCCTGAGCTCTTCTGGCCCTGTAATGCTTGGCTGAGGCAGCAGAGTGATGGGACAGAGGCTATATGCTAGGCCCCTCTGCCTAGCTTTTTCCCCATTGGGGCCCCACAGCTATCGGGCAAACTTTGGAGGCTGGGGACTGAATTCTTACCTCCTGCAGCGTGTCCACCATGGTCTGAAGGTTCATACGCTTGGCCAGCTCTTCCTCCCATCTGCAACAGCCAAGAAGAACAAACGGTCAGAGGACCCTCTCCTGCTGGTCCCCCAGGCCACACCCTCATCATCCACGAAAGGTGGGGGAAATGCCTAGGAAAGCCTGCTTGCCCCCCAGGGGCTCCCAGCCTGGAGGTAGGGGAAGCAACAAGACAGCGGGCTGGTGGCAACCACAAAGGCCAGGTGGTGGCAAATGCCACCTTCCAGGCACAAGCATGGTACTGTGGGAACACATGCCTCTTCCGTGCAAACTGTGAAGCGTTACACAGGTGCTGTTGGCCCAGCTGCTGCTAATAGATAGAATACAAACGCTGGGCTTTAGGGCTTTTCCCTGTGCCCTAGGAAGCAAGCTTTCCACACTATGCCCTCTATTATGAGGGCTGTGTGCTCTCCAGCGCACCCTACAGGCCACAGAAAATGCCTGTGCACATGTTAGACTCTTACAGCTGTGGGGACTGAGCTCTGTGGTTGGTTACTATCCTGCCCAAAGGCACACCCCTAATCCACCGGTATGAGTGGGTCCAGCCTCCCTTGTTCCAGTGTTTCTTGTATGCCAGACGCTAAGTCGAGAACTTTGAGCACACCGGTTTCATTTACACACCCATTGATTGACGCTGAAGAGGATGCGGGGTTTGAGGCGTACCCCAACATTAACCGTGCAATGAGGAGGAGGAGGAGCTCTCAGGAGCTGTGACAACCCAGGGGGACACTAGCAAAGGTAACAGCACCAGGTTCCCTCTAGCGAGGTTAACATGATGCAACTCAGGCCTCCAGCAGTGTGCAGGATAGATGCCACGGCTATCCTCATCTCAGCAGAGAAACAGCATGACTGAGAGACCCTTACGGATGTGTGGTAAGGACAGGGAGAGCCAGGGCTCAGCCTCCAAAGCTAGGCACTCCACTAAGATCCTCCTCCCTGCCCAAAGGAGCTGGCAGCCTGTGCCTGCCCTCCTCCACCTTGGGACAAACAGACAGGCTTCTGTCTTTCCTCACTACTCCACGCTACCTACCCTCCCTACATGGTCGCTGAGCAAGGAAGTCTGAAGTCTTTTAAGATGCTGCCGGGCCAGGCTAAAAATAGGCCAGAGGGGAGGACTGGTTACATCATCAGCTTTTGGAAACAAGAGAAAACGGATACTGTTTGCACACACACGGAGGAAAATTCCTCCTCTCTCCACACAAGCCTGCCCTGCCAGGCTCCCAAGGGACATGGGTCCGCTTCCATCTCAATCAGCTGCATAGCAGGGCCTTTAACTCCCTGAGCTTGAGTCTGGGACTACAGAGCACAGAAGACACACAGAGGGGACCTCAGGGCCTCACATGAATGGGCCCATCTCCTTAGATGACTTCCCCTCCGTCCCCAAAATGGAGGCGCAAACTGAGACCTAGACTACATTTGCTCAAGTTTACACAGTATGTCTGGGATGAGGCTGAACACAAAGCCAAGCCATCTCTTATTGAGGAGCGCAAGGCCATTATGAAGGGCAGGGGCACCAGGCTACACTCACCCCTACGAGCAGCACAGGGCATCTGGGGCTCCCTCAAGGGAGGTGAAGGCCCAGGAGACAGGCCCAGGCTGAATCATCACTCCTGGCCACATTGCTGTGGTGGAAGAGGGCAGAGCAGGCCCAAGAGAGAGAGAAAGCGTGTAGTGCTGGCTGTAGCCCAGCTTCTGGGGTCAGGCCCTCTCATGCCAACAACAGGAGCAACCAAGCAAAACTTGAAGGAGAAAGAATGGCATGGACTGGTCCCCCAGACACCCATGGAATGCATGCAGCAAACTGTAAGCTTTCCTCCCACCACCACCCCCCTACCCCACCCCCCCGATTATCCATCTAGCCAGGAGTCAGGCTTACCCCACATCAACCCAGGCCCATCTTAGGATCTGCAGATAGGAACAACAGCTATTTGTTGGCCACTGTTGCCCAAGACCCACATACAAGACTCATTCATTCACACACACACCGGCTTTCACATGAATCGCTAATTCTCCTCTGGTTTTTAATCCAAAACTACTTTGCAGGTGACAGAGCTGGGGTTCAGAGACACGATGCAACTTTCCTAAAGGCACACAGCTGGTAAACAGGGGGCTGGGACCCAAACCTCACTCAGCTTGGATCCTGCAGGTGAATCCTGGCCATCTTGCCCCCTCGCAAAACCCAACTCAACAGCTCCCAGGTGATGCCAGCCTAGGCGGTGCTCTGCACATCTATCAACTTCCCAGCTCCCCTCCCTCTCACCTTGTGCTCTGCACCCACTTCCATCATGTTTCTCAGACTGCACCCCAAGGATGGGTTTGCACAAATGACTTCATGGGCCTTTTATTCCCAAAGTTGGGATAGGTGTACAGCTGGCTCTCTGCCCCCTAGGAGATGAAAGACAGACCCTGACTGTGGGCAACAGCTGGCTGCCCAGATTGAGCCCACTGCCCCAAAAATATATCCCTCCCAGGGCTGGCAACAGGAAAACCTGGCACAGCTGGCTGCCATGTTGACAGTGCAATAAATAAATAAATAAATAAATCCCTGCCCTTCAGCCACTGGCTGCCTGGGTTATCAAGGGACAGACAGCATATCTTCTCCAGGAACCAGCTTCACCACAATCTTGTTAACTGAGTGGCTGACTGAGTTTTCAGCACGTGTCTCCCCAGAAACCACTCAGGCCCTGTCCAGGGTGGTCTACAGAGGGAGGCTTAGCCAGGAAGGAGACCTGCAAACATCAGGGGCAGAGCAGCAGGAAGGGACAGGACCATCTGCCACCAGGAGGGAACACACGCTTAAAAGTTCTGGGCCAGGCCTTGGTGAACACGCTCTCTCCTGAAAGCCTCTGTTGCCTAGACTCCTATCTGGTTGTGGCTCTACACTAGACAAGGTGGCTGGGGTCACCTTCAAGAGACCCCCCCTTCCCCTCCGTGAGGCACGAAGGGTGATTGGTTCTCCACTGTCCTGACACTCAATCCTGGAGAGGAGGGTGTCTTCCCATGTCAGGTGTACTTAATCCCCAAGGACTGCTCCCATGTTGAAGATAAGGAAGCAGGTTTAGCCTCCAGGTAAAGGCCAGGCCAGTCAGTTCCTTTTCTCCACCTCTGCCTCCTGGAACCTTCTCCCTTGTCCCAGGCTGAACCCAAGCATCGGTCTCTCTCCATTGCATCCTCTCCAATGTCCACACTGGGGTGTTCCCCCCCTCCCCCGTCCCTTTCAGAATGCCACAGATTTAAGGCAGCCAAAGCCAGGGGACCAAGATATGTCTTCCCAGGTGGCCTGTGTTTGGTTTCAGGCATCCTTTGGTCCCTCCCCCACTGCAGGGCGTGGCCAGCACACCCTGAACTCTCCACCCCAGGGGCAGGGGTTTCCCTTCACTATATAATCCAGGCGGTTTGGTTCCCTGCTTGTGCTCCCTCCCTCCTCCCCCCCCCCTCATCTCTCCTCTTCTCCCTCTCCTTTCTCCATCAGCCCCCCACCCCCATCCCCAGGCCTCTGCATAGCTCTTCCCAATAAACCTGCATTTATATACTAGAACTTTGTCTTGCTATTAGCTCATTCCAACGTTTAAATCAGCCTGGAACATCAGGTACCCAGCTCAGAGCTCTCTCCTAAGGGATACAAGTCCTCGAAGGCAGCGGCTGTGCTGGCCTCTAAGTGAGGCCACCTCTACCCTCTTGAGCATGCTAGGGTCTGAGGGCTCCACCTCACCTTGCTCTGAGCACCTGGACTCTGGCTAAATGAAGCAAGGCAGGATTTTTTTTTTTTAAATGAGATCTCTACAAAGGGAGAGCGGGGTCTAAAGGGGGGGGGGGGGGGCCCAGCATCGCTACCCCTTCTGGGGCCAGAGCGGGATATCCATTGAATTGCTCCTTCCACCAAGTGGGGTGCTGCGATTGAACTCAGGCTTGGTGGCAACCGCCTTCACCCGCTGAGCCGCCTTGCTGGCCCTTATTGAATGGAATGGGATGGGTGCGTGAATTAGCTGGGTGGATGAGAAGGTGACTAGGTGGGTGGGTGGATGGATGGATGGATGGATGGATGGATGGATGGATGGGTGGGAGGATGACTGGGAACGTGGATGAATGCTATGGTCCACACTCAGGTTCCTTCCTTCAGCCTAAGCCCTGGCCCCTGCATCTTATCTTTTGTTTCCCAGCCTGGGGAAGCCACAACCAAATTCCTAGCACAACCCAGGCTCTCTCTATGTCCACTTGGCTCCAGCATCCCTCCTGGAAGGTGGGGGGTGGGGGTGGGGGCATGGGGGGGTTGCATATCCAGGACAGGAAGCCTGCAGATGAAAGAGAGACCTCCTCCCACTGCTTAGAACCCTTCAAGGCCAGGAGGGGAGGCAGGGACATCAGGACAATCAATGCAGGGAGAGGAAATGACTCCACAGAGGGGACCAGCCAGCCTCCGAGAGACAGGCCCCACCCCCACCTAAGCGGAAGAGGCACATGTGGGAGACTGGCAGCTGAAGGGGGAGGCGGCAGCCCCGTCACGGCCAGATGTGGTCTCTCAGCATTCCTGAGGAGCCAGTGCTAGGACCACGTGACAGATGAGAAATCTCAGCTGGCCACTGGCGGCAGGGAGGGGAGAGTCAGGAGGGGGCAGGGGGCGGGAAGGGGAAGGGGGCGGGAGGGGGGAGGGGGCTTTAAAGCCTGCCGACTCCCGGCTGCCTGAACCAAGCCAGTGGCTCCCCCTCCTCCATGAGCTCAAAATGACACACAGACGCAGGAAGGAGCCCACAAAGCCTGGCTGCGGAGAAGCGGAAACTCTATCTGAAGCCGCTGGCCTAGGGGCTGACTCATGGGTCTCTCACATCCTGTGCAGTCAGAGAAAGGCTCAGTGGCCCCGGGAAGAAAGTGGGTGCAGCCCCTGCAAATAGCTAGAGCACCATAGACAACCCGGGACCCGTAGGGCGTCAGGCTTGAAGGCCCCAGAAGTAGCATGGCAGAAATGAAGGTATTCTAAAAATGAGACACTGAAACCTCAACTTGACTACAGAAACAATGGACCTGGAGAAATGGAATTTTCCCCACCAGGAATCTCATAATGGGACAAGGAAAAGGCCACAGCCTGAAGGGGACATTGTCTCTTGGAAAAGGATTCCACAAAGTTCTAACAACTGTCAGAGTGAAGCCAGACAGTGATGGGTCAGTGGTGGGAGGGATCACACTTTGTCCAGGGCTGGATAGATGCTCAGACTCACGGCCCCCTATTTAAACATGTAACCTCACTTCAGGACCCCAAGAGTGACTTAAGGGGGGGGTGTCAGTGGATTTCTTTATCCCTCTTCCCAATGTGGCTACACTGAATACATTTCCTTCTTCACACTATTAGTTTGGATGCTTTAGTTATCTTCTCAAGGATGAGTGGCTGCTTGGCTTCTTTGGGTATAGCTGTGGTGCCAAGTTTGGTAATGTTTCCACTCCTGTCTCTGCATTCCCCAGCTGTGAGATCCTGGGCAAGTCCATCGTCCTCTCTGGGTGCTGGTGGAAAACATCTCCCCATTTCTGAGGATAGGGATGGGAATGGGCCTGCATAAAGAGGAGGTAGGGGAAGACACACACACACACACACACACACACACACACACACACACACACAGACACACACACAACCCGCACCCAGCCCCAGCCCTGAGACATAGCAGAGCCTCACACCCACCAGCTCAGCTCACCTCAGCCTGGCTCCCAGAGCAGGCCTAGCTGGCAGGGAAGCAGGGCGGGAGCCTCAGGGTGAGAGAAGGAAGCAGCAAGAATGGCCGCGCCTGGCAGCAGGCACACCCAGGCCAACTCACTCAGGTGATGCACACAGGTGACGCTGGGCTGGAGCCATCATGGAAAACTTCATTCTGGGCCAAGCGTGGGCCTGGGCCTGGGTGGACAGCAGCTTCCTTCCCCATGCTCTGCCTAGGCCTTCTCGCTTCCACCCTACTCCTGAAGAGGAGTTCACCCCACTGCTCAGTGGCAGGGCCAGGTATAAGCAGATAAGGGGTTTCCGAGCAGAGCGAGGCTCAGCCAGATGCCCTTCTGTGCTAGACAGGGGTTTCAGCAGAGACCAACCAGGGAGCGCTGGGCTGCGCAACCCAGGCCTGGTTCTTCTGGGAGGGCCAGAGTCCATACACGCAGCTTCCCCGCATCCTCCAAAGGGGTTCACTAGCCTTGACTGGGTCCTCTCTCTACACCACCCCGTTTCTGTACCACGGCCCCTCTGTGTTTGCAGCAGAATACAGAAAGAATGGGTGGGGTGAGGGGCACCACGGCAGAGCCCAGCACCACTAACCACCAACCCGTGCCCCAGTACGCTAAAGGCTGAGCCACAAACCCATGAGGCACTTCCTTCCCTCTTCTCTTCCTGGCTTCCTTCTCCCTGGACGGTGAGCATATATTCTTCCCTGGAGACGGCAGGCCTCAAGCTACCCGCCAGTAGGGAGCCCTGCACTCCCACGTTCCCATTCACCTGCTCACTTGGCCTGTTGGGTACCACCCCACCTCACTACCTCTTTGGGATGCTGCCACACAGGCATGCCCACTTAGGGCTGCCCAGCTGCACTCCGCCTCTCAGAAGGAAACACAAATTAAATGCCAGCTGATTGTCTCCACGGAGGCGGTATTAATTTAATGTGAACACTTAACCCAGACGGCCGATCCCATTACAGGCGGGCGGTAATAGCTGGAGGAGGCCAGAGCCCAGACGGCAGGCTGATAATGGGGCTGGGTTTTAAGGAACCCCCACACCCGGCACAGCCCTCCACCAGCACACCGCTGGCCACAAGACACAGAGACCTATTCACTGCCTGATCCATCCCGCAAGGCTGCCTCCATGCCTTGCCTTGGTGGGCAGAGGGTAGGCAGGGTCGCAAAGCCACAGGGAAGCTCTCTGTCCATGGGGTGGGAGGGAGAAGGGTACAGAGTGAGGAGTCAGGAGGTCCTTGGGTACTGGCTGTGCCTAATTCACTTCATAAACTGGGCAAGTCTCTTCTCGACCCTGGGCCTCGGCCCACTTATCTGTAATAGCATCATCAAGAATCCCTCTCGGGCCTGAGGATGTAGCTAGCTCCCGCTGGCAGAGTGCTTACTTAGCACCCATGAGAGCCTGGGTTCTCTCTCTGGCCCCATGTAAACCAGGCATGGTGATGCACACCTCTAATTCCAGCAACTCCAGGGTGGAGGCAGGGGAATAAGAAGTTCAAAGTCAGCCTCTGCTACAGAAGAAATACAAAGCTAGTCTAGGCTCCATAGGACCCTGTCAGGGTGGGAGCCTGAGGGGGAATCTCTCTGGATATGGAATCTACAGTACTCTTTGCATACTCTTGCCATGGCCCTATGTGACTGGCGGTACTGCCCTGGAGAGTACCTGGCTCAGCTGCCCACCCTCAGCAAGGGGTACCCCAAATCTCCTCTGCCTAGTTGCAGGCAAGGGTAGGAGCATGCATAGGCTTGTTTCTACATTTTCCTTCGGCAAGCAGTTCCATGCCGCTAACCACAAGGCACTCAGGACTTACAGAGCCAAAGACTATGGCCATCACCTGACTGCCAGCGACCAAGAACAATCTCCTCCCCCCAAAGGGCAGCTGGTGGCCTCTAGTCTGTCTGCGTGTAGCCACTAGGTCTTGGAAGGCGCAGAGATAAAGTATAGCAACTTTAGCTGGCCCCGACTCCTTTACTCCCCACCCCCACCCCCAGAGGGTCAGCAACTGGCAATACAGGACATCCTGGGTCTGCCCCTGTCCAGCTGTGGGATCTTATGCGAACATTTTAACCTCTCAGTGACCGCAGGAGGCCAAATCATCACCCATCGGAGCAAGCAGAAACCAATTTCTGTGGTCCCTAAACAAATCCATACAACAACCACATGGTCCTGTGATGAACCCCAAAGTCTCAGCATCAGCTGACACATGAGCCCTCAAGGTCAAACCAACATGTATATGGAGAAAAGATGAGGGACCCTAGAGACCAAGGGTCCCGGGTCTAATCTAATGGCAGCTGTGTGGCCTTGAGAAAGTTACCAACCCTCTCTGGATGTCAGAACACACTGTATGAAAGGAGTCCAGAACAGGGCCGGGAAGCTGTGAGCATGCAGACCGCTCCTCAGCCTTTGCCTCAGGACCCCCTCATGACAGTCAGACTGGAAACACATTTCAGCAATACTGTGAGTGACAGGCCAGATGGTATCCGGGCTACTCGCCTCTCCCCCAAGTGCCTAGCAGCATAATCATTAGTGAGGACCGTGAAGATGAGCTAGGTGTCACTCACCTGGGTGGGGGACCAGCAGCACACAGGGATGAGCAGCAGAGGAAAAGATGCCAGGCGTTGATGGCCACCCAGTGTTCTGCGGACAAACATCTGCATCTGCCTGCCACAATATACCCTAAGAATCAGTGGGCTTTGCCTGGTCTTTGAGTGCTGTCCCAACCAGGGCCCCCAGGGCATCAAGTGAGACATGTCATCCGGCACAAGGCATCAAGAGCATCGTCATGGCATTTGCCTTTAGTGCCAGCGGCCTTGAGACAGAAGCAGAGGGAACTCTGTGAGTTCAAGACCAACATGGTCTATAGGGCTACATAAAAAGACCCTGTCAAAAAAAAAAAAAAAAGAAAAGAAAAGAGAAGAGAAGAAAAAGAAAGAAAGAAAGTATCCTTTTAGGCCAGCTGCAGGATCTTCAGGCAAAGTAGGCTCCAGAGGAATGTGGACTACCTGACTGTTTCACAAGCCACTGTCCTGTTGTCTAGTGTCCCTGTGTGTCTTGCCTCCCAGTGTCAGGGACACCTGGGCAGCTTCAGGATACTCACAATAGCAATCTCCTGAGTGGCATGCTGGGCAGCCAGTGCTGGCCAATGATGCTTCCCGCAAGCATCCCTGACTAAGCCCCTGCCCTTGCTGCCGCATTCCATAAAGGAAAGGGACTCTAGGGGTATCTCCTAGCAAAGAATCTGGGTCCCAAGTTGCTGGCCACTGTGAGGTTCCTGGGGTACCACTTCCAACCCCTTCCAGGGCTAGGATATTTCCATCACCTCCTCCAGGGAGCCTTCCTTGCTTTCCCCTGCATCTGCTGCTGCTGTTGCTATGTCCATCCTGTAGTTCTCAGCCCTGAGCCCTGACTGTGGTCACACACCACACTCCCAAGAGGTGAGGAGAGACGTGCTTTGACCACACAATGCTTAACATGCACTGGGCCTTTTACCTCCTCGTGTCCTCCCCGCACCTCTGAGACAGGCACTGCCACCCCGCTCTAAAGACAAGAACACTAAGGCTCGAGCCACATGCAGCTCCTTAGTGTCAGTGATAAGACTGATGCTCCAGGCTCCACAAACTCCTAGCCTGGTGCCCTAGTACACTGCTCAGGAAATGTTCAGGGTTACAGTGCCGGGGGTGGGGGGAGTCGGGTAGTGGGGGGGGTACTCAATTGTGTACACAAAACCAAGGTCACTTACTTGGACAAGGGCTCTTCAGCCAGGATTGGTTCTTTGCTTGTGAACTCACCTCTCAGGGCCCAGAACCTTCCTGAATCAACAACGCCTGAGTCAGCTGCTCTTTTCTAACTGTCTAAAGTGACCAGCAGGAGACAGTGAGGGAACAAAAGACACTTACCTTCAAGGTAGAGGGAACAGGACTCAGATCTCAATATTCCAGGTCACCTGGTCCCTGGCCTAATGACTTCCTTTCTACTCCCAGACTCTAAAGGGATTAAGGTTCTCACGGGTCTGGGTTGGTTCTCTCAAGAGGTTGTTATAGGTTATAGAAGGGTGAGCCCGCCTTCTCCCTGCTCCCTGCTCCCTGCCTTCCTGTCCCATCAGGCAATCATTTCCTCCCAATTCAATCCCCTCCAAGATATCCACCGGGAAGCAACACAGCCACACGGCTGGTGCCATGCTGTTGAGTCTTTCAGTCTCCAAACATGCAAGCTAAACCAAACTTTTCAAGTTACCTAGTCTCGGGCCGATACATTTGCCCTCTGCATCTTTTGACTTTTGAATGATGTCATACATCAGAACCATTTCAATTTTAACGAAACAAAACCACCCGTTCATTCATTCTCCCACCCCCACCACTGTTTGAAACTGCACGAGTGTTTTACAATGACTTGGAATGGACAAGAGAAAACAAAAACAGAGGAGCCAAACAAACAAACAAACAACAACAAAATAACAATAATAATAATAATAATTCAACAACCCACCCAAATCCCCATTCCTAAAGACTTGGGGTCCGTTAACAGGCCCCATGTCTTCACCAGCTCATGTTACGAGATCAGCTGGTGGGTGTGGCATCATGAACTAAGGGTCCTTCATTGTCATCCCTGTGTCCTAGTAGTGCAAGTCACACTGCACAGAATATCTCTGTACACTCACATCCACATGCTGGCTATGTTATTCCCACAGTGGTTGCTGTGACCAAGGGCAGACTCAGAAAAGGCCTTTGTAACCTCCAAAGTCTGGGTGTGACAAGCTACTCGCTCATGGGTCACAGCAGCAGATGGAAGGCACTTGGCATCCCACTCCACACCAGACTCCCAGTTGCCTGGGTAGTTTCTGAGAGAAAGCAAGATCCCCCCCCCCATTCCCGTCCCCAGCTCCTGCTGTCCCATCACCCCGACCTCTCCCCTCCTCTCTGGCCTTTGCCTATGAGTTGGTCTCTGTCTAGAACAGTGTTTCTCAACCTTCCTAATGCTGAGACCCTTTAATACAGTTGTGGTGGCCTCCAGCCATAAAATTATTTTGTTGCTTCTTCATATTTGTAATTTCCTGTTATGAATCGTAACGGAAATATCTGATATGCAGGATGTCTGATATGCGACTCCTGTGAAAGGGTCATTCAACCCTCAAAGAGGTTGTGACCCACAAATTGAGAACCGCCAATCTAGAAGATTCCACACATAAATATCCCTTTCTTTTCTTTCTTTCTTTTTTTGTTTTTGTTGTTGTTGTTGTTGTTGTTATTGTTGTTGTTGTTACAATTTAATCTAATACCAGCTCAGGACTCAGCTTACACACGGCCTCCTCTGGGAATCTTCCTCTGCCTCCTAGGTCAGGATCAAGCCCCTTCTTTGTATACATGGTTCTGAGTCACTGGATTCAGAGAGTTTGGGCTACCTGTACATCTCCACCCCCCTACCTCCCCCACTGAACACAGGGTTTACACTATCAGGCCAATCTCAAACTTGCAGCCGCAACTCAGTGTCCAGCCCAGACCCTGGCACACAGCCATCTCATAAGTGTTCGCTGGATAAAAGGACCCTATCAGCTATCGCCTCCAGGCCCGTTCCTGAGATGTCCACTCCAAAGTTCTGATTCCCTGTAGCTCTGAGCATGGCCTCCCATCAGTTGCCCCAGTCTCCACAGACCAGGACAGCTCTGCCACTCTCTCCTGTCCACTTTAAAGCCTGGGCCTACCCAGCTCTGGAAACTCTGGGGCCACAGCTGTCTGCAGGACACTACCTCAGTGCCTGGGTCTGACCAAGCCCTCAGTGACTTTCCCCCTCCCTGCCCCAGTGTCAGAGGCAAGCAGAGGGTCTGGGTACCACGCAGGAGCCTCTGCACACACAGGCCAGAAGCAGGAGGCTCCAAGGGCCTGTGCCCAGCAGGGTGTGAGCCCCACCCAGGGATATGTTTACAGCCTTGAGAAAAGCAACCCCCAAGGCTATTCTGGAAAGCTAATATGCACCTTGAGCCTCTCCACTGTTTACTGCCAGTGGCTGAGTGGCAGCAGGTGAGTGTGGGCAGTGTGGGACAGGAGCTCGGGCGATGTCCCATCAGAGCCATGTCACTGCCTAGACCCCAAATGTATCATCATCTGAAGCCTGAAGGGTCCGCAGCCAGGCAAAGACGGGGTTCCCACTGGGCTCTTCAGCTTGGAGTCAGGTCCCCTGCCCAGGCCTCAGTCTCCTGATCTTTTAAGTGGCAGAGACCCTCCCTGGATCTAATGAGAATGGCCAAGCGCAAAGTGGCTCTCCAGGGGTATGAAGGAAAAAAAAAGCCCAGAATACAGGGTGCCATCACATCAGAGAGGACACATAGTGTCCGGGCCATTCTTCAAGGGGAAGCTCAGAGGTGGGGAGGACAAGTAAGCGTGCTTCAGGCCATGCCTCTGACAAGGGGAAGAAGACACTTCTGAGACTTCTCCAGGAAGAAGGCGGAAGATTGAGAGGACCTGCCAATTACCCATGAGTTGATGCAACCCCAGAGGGGTTGCAGCAGGGAGCACCTGTGTGTGCCTTCCCGTCATCACTCTAATTGGCTGGGAAGAGGCAGGCTCCAGGCTGTGTTGCGATGGGTAATTAGCCTGGGTTAGCCCAAGAAGGGGAAGACTTTAGTGACTCAACATTGCTTAGTGTGTGTGTGGGAGGGGTGTGGATTTGTCTCTTATTAGCAAACTTGGGTTATCATGGCAACCCTGGTAGTCAACTTGGTGTGAACCATAGGGAAGGACAGAGATAGGCAACAGGCACCCCCACTTCAATACCCAGGTTGGATACCAGCTCTCTGTGAGCCCGGGTCTCCTTCACACGGTCAGTTTCCTGAGGACAGAGGGATGAGCTGGAGCAAAGAGTCCCAGGGGATCTTCTGTGATGTCGTGGTCCCTGGCATTGTATCTTTTTGGGGTCTCCCACGTCCTTATCTGCATTTGGCTGGTGGGGAAACTGAGGCTCAGAGGTGCTTTATGAGACAGGAATTACTACTGTGCTCGCCGTAAAGAAAGACTGAGGAGTAAAGCAACTGCCAAGGTCACAACTGCTGGGCAGTGGAAGAGCCAGGACTGGACTCCTGACTGGCTCCAAGGTGCGTGCCCATGGCCAGCAGACTTCCCTGCTCCCTCTGAGCTGGAGGAGTCTCTCTGATCCCAAAGCCTGGACTACTTCTCTTGGGCCAGGTGATTTCCCAGAAGAGAGAAGGATGAGGAGTGCCTCAGTTTCCCCAAGATCAGAAATGCCATGGCCTGTGTGGCTCCTTTCACAATCCAAAGAGTCCCCTACGTGCTGTCTAGGTAAGCCAGCAAGGCCACCAACCCCGCTATACAGCAACAATAGCTGCCCTTTCCCACCCAGTTTGCAAGTGTTTGTGCATGTATGCATGTACATATATGTATGTGTGTATGAGTATGTATATGCGTATATGTCTATGTGTAGGGCATACACGCACATGTGTGCACATGCACGTAGAAGCCAGAGGTCATTCCTTAGATGCGGTGTACCTTTTTCTTGTCTTTTTCTTTGGAGACAGTATCTCTCACTGAACCTAACGCTGGCTATCCAGGGTAGGCTGGCTATCCAGGGTAGGCTGGCTATCCAGCAAACTCCAAGGACCCCCTTATCTCCTCCTTTCTAGCTCTGGGATTATAAGCCCATGCCCCTGTGTTCGGCTTTTTTAAATGTGGGCTCCAGGGCTTGAACTCACGTCCCTATCCTTGCAAGGCAAGCACTTTATTTATTGACTGAGCTATCTCCTTTTGAGACTCACTCTGAGACTGGCTCTTCCAGCTTCATGACACCCCCCCCCCAAGCTTAGACTCAGCCAAATGTCCAAAGGGAGACACTCCAGTACAGAAAAATAAGGAGTCTGTGTCACAGCAGGGATGAGACCGTGTCTACCTGTCCCCAACTCTTTGACATCACACAAATTAGCAAGGATGAATCAACTCCGTCACCGCCCCCACACACACGACGCCCGACTCCATCAGCCAGGGATCTAGCAAAAGTGAATTTATTTCTCTGAGCCTCAGTCTCCTGATCTGTAAAATGGGGTAACAACACTGGCTTGTGAGGATGTGCCCAGGGCCAGCTGCTGGCTGCTAGGAGAGCTGACACAGCATCCAGGCCCTGGGTGTGTGCCAGGGTGCAGGGTGCCCTTCCTTCCTTGGAGCTTTTGTTCTTATAGTCCCTGCTCCCCGATGCTGGGGAGGTCTGGTACCCTACGTTCCAATTACCAAGCACACAGTAGACCCTCAGGTGATGATTGCTAGGAGCCACAAGGGAGAGAGCAGGAGCCTAGCAGGAGTGGGTGCATGCCCCTTGCCCCTCCCCCACTTGCCTATACTGACTCACTGTGTGATCCTGGGCCTGTCCCTACACCTCTTTACAGAAAGCTCAGACTCTTTCACTTTGTGGGGGCACCATACAACAGCTACCCCAGGCAGCAGGGAGAGTGACCAGAGGCCAGTCTGCTGGACATGGGTCCTCTCACAGGGACAGACAGTGGGGAGTCGACTTGCCCATAGGTTCACAAAGGCAGCAGGCGAGTCTCCTCCTGGTGACTTTGCCTTGGGGCAGATGGGACACAGTACTGCATCTGTTAGCCAGATGGCCTGGCTGACCTGAGGGGCCAAGACACCAGCTGGGAACCTAGGCCTGGAAGATAGAACTGCTTAACCCCTTCCTGCCCTGCCACAAGGGCACATCCCAAGGACCACTTACTCACAAGTACACTCTCAGGCCTTCGGGCTACCCACCTACAGTGAGAAACTGAGGGACCTCCCTGAGTTCCAGTAAGAGAAGTCCTGGAGCATCAGAGATCTATGGAGGTGCTGATGGTGCCACAAGGCACTGGCTTTTTCTCTTCAGGATGGCAGTCCAGAACAGCCCACCACCACTTCCCAGCCACAGTCGTCAAGCTGGGAGTCCAGGGCTTTATCTGGGGAATGCCTAACTCCACTGCGTTGGCTGAGCAGCCAAAGCCACATGGCTCAACCTCTCTGGGCTTCAGTTTCGGCACCAAGAAGGGTGGGCCTGGGCTTGGGAGACATGCCAGTTCTATCGTAGAGGGACTCGTGAGTCCAGAGGAAGGAGTTTGCCTTCCTCCCAAGGACCAGCCAGATCCTGGAACTCAAATAGATCCTCTTTACAGAGCATGCCCTAGGGTGTGCCTGAGTCAAGGCAGGCCCTCAGGCCAGCACAAAAGCCACGGGAGAGAAGAGGGTCTAAGGCCTGCATGAGACCCGCTTGGAGCCTCGACTACCGCAGGCAGTGATGCTCAGATGACCTCTCCTTGTTCTGTAGAAAACCAAACAAAGGGGAACGGAATGGAGCATCCAGGACTTTGTCTAGATACCAGGACAAAATTCCCAACAGGAAAGGTGGCTGGAAGCGTAGGGGGCAGGCCTCAAGCACTGTGAATGGTGAGGAGGATTTTCAGCATTTCTAGCCTCCAGGGAACAGGATCGAACGATCTCTGGACCCGCAGCAAACTGGTCCAACAAGGAAAAGATGGCCTCCCGGGAGCTCCACTAACTGGACGCGCAGGTTGAGGAAGGGCATCTCGCAGCTGGTAAGCTAATCTGGGCTCCAGCCCAGGGCTGTACCCTGCTGTCTCTAGCTGTGTCTCCAAACAGAGGGGCAAACATGAAAGAAATGGAGGGAAAGGGGGCGAGTTAAGAGCATTTGCCAGCTAAAGGTGACAGCTGTCTGTCACCCCAGCAGAAAGGGGAAGACCCAGGGTTGGCTTGAATGCTGGATCTGCCACTAACTTACTGTGCAACCTGGATAGTCGCTGGTAAAAGGGGAGCGGGGGTGGGGGGGATGGGGGGGGAGACAGAGACTGAATAACCTATAAGGTTTCCTTCTTGCTCTGATTTCACAGGCACTGGGAAGGGCCCCATCCACAGAGAGTTGTTCCCAAAGTTCAAGGAATGAGCACGGGAGTACAGAAAAAGGAAGGACGGATAGATGGATGGACAGATGATGGATGGATGGACGGATGGACGGATGGATGAATGGGTGGGTGGATGGATGATGGGTGGATGGACAACAGGTAGAAAAGTGGATGGTTGGACAGATATACTGAAGGATGGATATATAGATGGATGACTAGATAAAAGATGAAAAAATGGGTGGATAGATGGACCCTGGAAAAGAGAAGCAGAAGGTTCTAGGTGTCCCTGGAATGACTACTTACACCTGCCCACAAGGCCTCGCTGGAATCATTCCCAGTGACTACAGACCCTCCCGTGACCAATCCCCTTTCTCTAACATGTACAGACGTGTGAGTACTCCTAGGCACACAAGCACATGCCACGCACACACACACACACACACACACACACACACACACACACACACACAC
>OU015754.1:73026948-73044019 GCA_907169655.1 Acomys percivali | reverse complement strand
CACACACACACACACACACACACACACACACACACACACACACACACTCCAATTCAGAATCTCAGATCTGTCCCTGCTGAAAGCTGATTCTGCCTACACTGTTTTTCTCCTGGAGTCCCTGGACTTTTTAAACACACTGCCAAAAAAAAAAAAAAAAAAAAGCTGGTGGATTCATTTGGGTTGAACCTCAGGTAATCCTTGAAGCTAGAGACACTCAAGCCCACAAGCCTACTGCCAGCTCTGCTCTGCTCGTCTCTGGCTAAGACCAGAACTCGGTTGTTCCATTTCCAAGACTCAGCTTTTCCATCTGTGCAATGGGTGAGAGCCCAGTTCGCTCCTACAGCGTGATGGTGGCAAAGACAGGCCGTCTGAAGGGGCACGCAGTGGCTCTTGGGAAGCAAACAAGATGGCGTTATGGCTCTGAGGGCAGCCAGGTCTCTGAGGCCTTCTCTGCCTAGCCCCGCTTTTCCTCCACCTGGCCTCTCACCTGGAGTGAGATTCCCATAGCTACAAAGCAGCTTTTGTCTGGGAAGGAACTCTAAACCACAGCCCTGACGTCAGCGCTGGAAAACCGACACCGAGCCACCCTTCAATGTCACCTTCTCTGCCAGGGCCTGGGAGAGGCCTTCCAAGAGGTCCTCGGAGGCTACCTGTCTCTCCCCAGGGGCCCAGATGGAACCCTGTAATCAGATGCCTGCCTGCCTCTCAACCCCAGGGAGACAGGAGCCCAGTTCTCAGCCTGGTAGAGTGAGCTCAGTCCTCTGGGTAAACGGCTCACTTCCCCCTCGCAACCAGCCCTAAGGCCAACAGGGCCACTTCCACAGCCACACAGAAAAGGGGCAGTGACATTCCAAGATCCCCAGGGAGGCAGGGACAGAGACACTCCCCCATTCCTGCCACTTGGCAGCTGCAGCCTGTGCCCTGAATGCCAAGCCATGCCGGGTCTCCTGGGCACCCTTCTGACCAGAGTGCTGGAGAGGGGGACAGGGCATGACCTCCTCTACGCCAGACCATGCTAAGGAGAGGAAACCAGAACACAAAAGGCCACTCAGCCTTGGGAGCAGGAGGAAGTAGACCAGTTCCCACTGTGTGGGGGCTGGGGAGAGCTGAAGGCAGAGCAGTAGCATTTGTCACACACTCTGCCACAGCAACCCTGTGACAACCTATGTTTAAGGGGTCATTCCCACTTGCCAAATGGAAAGACAGAGGCTGCCAGGGTCGGGTCAGGGGCAGTGAGGCGAACTCCGGTTGTCTGAACCTAAGTCGGGGCTCCCACTCTACATGAAAGGTCACTCTGCATGAGCCAATGGTGACCCTGGTTAAGACAGACCAGAGCATTGTCTCTAAGTCCCCACAGTTTAATTGTGCCTTAAGGCCCAGGAAGGAAGCACCTGTAAGTTGGAGGGCCTTGAACTTAGCCCTGGGTGAAAGAGGGTCCACAGCCAGAGCTCTGACCTCTGCTGCCACTGGGCAGGTAAGCCTGGCCCTTTTAGTATGTTCTCCTTAAAGACAGATGTAGCCCCACTGCCAAGAAAACTAAGATGTTCAGAGGGAGGCATCTACGAAGGAAAAAGCCCCCTCATTAGGTACACCCCCAGGCAGAAACGGGGGGCTCTGGGGACATGGTTTTGTAGGGTCAAAGGTCAGGAAGTTTGGCCAACATCCCAAAATACAACTCCAGTGCCTCTCCTAGAGGCAGGGAAGAGGCCCAGCACCCAGCCCAGGCCCTGTTGGTCTCTCCACCAGACTCCACTTAAGAAGAAACTGAGGCACAGAAAAACAATGCCACTGTGCATATGCTTGGCAGATCAAGACAGGGGGATCAGTCAATACCCCAAGACCTCAAAATGAGGCTAAGCCTGGTTCGGTGCCCTTGGATGTAAGCAGAGAGCCCTGGGGGTGACCTCCAATGTCTCCTCTGTAGGTTGAGAGAGCAACTCCTACCCAGCAGTCCCATCAACCTGCTCTCACCCAGCGATGCCTCAGATGGGCAGGTGCACAAGCCATGAAGACCGGAGCCCGGAAGCGGAACCAGAAAGAGCAGTAGAGATGAGAAGAGGAGCGGAAACCAAGAGCATGGAAGACCACGATGGGGGTCTGAAATCAAGAAGAGCTTTGAAAAATAAAAGACCAAGGCGCAGGCGCAGGCGCAGCTTGCAACCCTGGCGGCAGCACCCTTCCAGGCCTCAGTACGTGCTGTTCTCCACAGCTGGAGCCCCCTTCCTCTTCAGCTTCTCCCACTGGCCCTTCAAAATGTAACCGCTGTCTGGGGAGCCTTCCTTGATTGGCCCTTCACTGTGCTGGGGTAATTCCTGGGATTCTGAGTCTGGGGGGCCACCCCAGAGCCTCACCAATCAATGCCCAAGTCTGAGTTCCAGGACTTTCTGCTCCTGACTTTGCAAAACTTCCACTTTGCCTCGACTCTGGCAGGATGGCCTTCAGCCCAGTATTGCAGTGGGCCAGAGCACAAAGGGGGTTCCCAGTGGGTCTGTGAAGCTGTGTTGTCCCTGTTCAGAGAAGAGCCTGAATGCTAGGGGATTTCACAAGGTCTAGAACTTTCCTCTCCCTCAAGACAGCCAATAGGTGGCAGGGAGCCAAGAACTGCCTTGAATAAACTGAATAATAAAAATGACCAGTGAGGAGGGCGGAGGGCAATATGTCCAGTACAGGAGCCTCTTCCCACCAAGCGACAGATGAGCAGGGCAGAGGCTGGGCCAAGCTGGATTCGGAGCACACACAGAGCGCACATCTTAAGTGCGGTTCAGGCGGTCTTGCAATCAGAGTACTTGGAGGGACAGTGCACAATGCTACTCTGGGCCCACTTTGTTCCTCTCTCCAGCCCCAGCCTGGGCTGAGGATCCAGAGCAGCTGCGAGGGCCTGAGGGCCTGAGTACCACCCCCCCCCCATGGCTCCTCATGTGCAGTCGGCCCAGTGTGTGAGACCAGCCATAGGCAAAGAAATGGAGACCCTGAGAGACAAAGCCTCTGCAAGCTCTCCTTCTCCGGATGGGTTCTGCAAACGCCCTGCTCCAAGCAGCCTCCCTCAGAGCCTCTCATCCATCAATGACGGCTGCTGTCGGGGTCCAGGGGAGCTGTGATGGCAAGGGCAAGAGGGAGAAGCGTGTCACGGAGTGTGGGGTACCCCGGTGGCACTGAAGTCAGAGGAGGCTCTGTGTCAGATCCAGCACAGAAGGCAAGTCCCCAGGCATCAGGGCAGCTGTGCCCAGCCTCCTGAGGTCAGCCTGCTCACCCTTTTCACAGAAGGGAAAGTTGAGGGTTGCTGTGGGCTCCCTTCTCTGGGCACAGTGAAAAGGCTGAGTCTGAAGGCTGATTCCCTGGGTTAAATCCCACCTGGTCCAGTTCCCTCATCAGCTCAGCGTCTATAGAATGGTTTGAGGAAGGTGCCCACCTCTTAGTTTGGAGTGAGGTTCGGTGAATTAGATGTGTGTGCCCTTCTCTGAGTGGAGCCTGGTAACAGGTGAATGCCACATATATATGTCTATGAAATTAACTAAGGGGTTCCTATGCAGAGGCATGGTTTGACAGGCACATGGCACGCAGCAGTGTCACTACGCGTCATGACACATCCATCAGCCCTAGACACCGAGCTTCAGAAGCAGAGGGTGGCTGCTCCCTGGTGCTCAGGTAAAGTACTGAGCAACTGCCATGAGGAGGAGAGAATTCCGACTTCTCAGACAATCACACTCATCAGGCCCAAGATTCCCAGCAAGAGACAAGAGAAGATGCTGACCAGGACCTGATGCCCGGGCGAAGCTTACAATGTGACCAGGAGCAAAAAGTTAGGGGGCCCCCAGCTCCCGCACTACCCCCAAAATGTTCCCAGCTCCTTCCTGCTTGTTGTAAACAGAAAAGACTTTTCAAGTCATTGTCCTAGGGACAGCAGGAGTATTTACAGAGAGCCTGTGATACACACAGTTGGCCTGGCTTCAATGTGCACTGAGGGGCCCTGTGCCTTCCCACTAAACTGCTGCGTGGGGATGAGACTATTCGGGGAGCCATGAGCAGGTGTGCAATTCTCTGTGCCTGTGTGGTAAGAGTGCTGAGCAGGCACTCTCACGGGCAACCGAAAGACAGCCTTGCTCTCTCAGCTATGAGCCCCTCATTTAGAGGTCTTCCCCTCCCCCAAATGAGGGTCCTCTCTGAAGGGCAGGGGGCTGGATGGCCCAGCTCCCACACCACCCTACACACTACACCCACACAGGTCGTTCCTTGTGTATATGTAACCTTTGGCCACGTGAGCCCACAGACTCCTCCCACATCCTGGGCACAGAGCTTAGCTTCCTGAGTCGATCCGACTGATTGATTTTTTGCCTTTTGAAACATGCATACACTGTAGTCCTGGCTGTACCATGTAGGCCAGGCTGGCCTCAAGCACATGGTGATCCTCCCGCCTCAGCCTCCCGAGCGCTGGCATGACAGATATGTGGCACCACAAAGGGGAGCCTTCCCGTTCTCATGATGGGGAGACTGAGATTGGGAGAGGCTCAGCACCTAGGCCCAGATTCGCACAGCTTTTCACTATCGTGCTAGGCCTGGGCATCCTGCCAGCTCGTGGAGTTGCTGCTGCGCTGGGACTGAAGCAGGGTCTTCTGACTCCAGAGGTCGACCCCTCCTCCCACTATGCCAGACCCCTAGAAGCCCATTCTGCGTCATCTGACCTCCCGGTCTCCTGGGTAGCCTCGTAGCATACAGCAGCCAGACTTGCATTCCTCCCAGGCTGCACAAATATTTACTCAGTGTGGACTCTAGTCAGCTTGTCTGAGCACTCTGAGCACCAGAAGGAAGCTGGGAGTAGCGGAGCTGCAGTGCATTGGGGGAGCGGACACATCTGGGAAATTGGGGCTCTGTGTGTGAGGGCTACAGGGTGGGAGGAAGTGTGGTCTTGGGAACACTATGGGCTCACACCTTTAGTGCTGAGTGCAGGGGAAATAGAAGGTAGGCCTGTCTCAGGCTTCCAGCTCTCTGCAACCTACACAAAATGCCAGCCTGGCTTCATGTCTCCAATGCCAACAAAAGACAGGACTGCAAAGTCCCACCCTCCAGGACCTGATACCAGTTGAGATCAGTTCTGCTGGAAGCCGCGGAGTCTGGTTGCAGCAAAGGATACGTGCGAGATGCTGCTATAGTCTGCTCTACCCTTCCGTGTCCTTCAAGAGACCAGGTGCTTGCATGCACGTATGAGCGCATTTGTGCACGTGTGGCTGGGCACAGCGGCTGGGAGAGGGGGTGGGTAGGCATGCATCCGGTGCCCCCCCCCACAAAAGCCTCGCCTGCATTCCTCTGGGAAGGAAGGAATCTTTAGAGTCAGCTGTCCCTTGGTTTCCCTTCTTTTCTGGGACCTCCCTCCCTCCCCTCCCCTCTGGCTCTGAGAGTCCGTCCCAAATCTGTCCCCAGGGACATGGCCAAGAGACTCAGTAACCTGGTTCTCCAGTGAACTGAGGTCCCAGAAGGAGGGGGTGTGGGTGCCGGTTCCTTTGAGACAAAGGGCTGGTGGGGGTATTGAGAGTTCCGGAGGCACAAATCACGACTGAGAATGGCCAAACTGCCCTTCAGCAGGACAAAGAGGCGGCCTGGCTTTCCTCCACCCCCAACACCATCTCTGGCGCCTTCCATGGGACACAGAGAGAGGCAATGTGTCCTGAAATGGATTTGTTGGGCAGCCCAGGACTGTTCCCAGAGGGCCCCATAAATTAAGGAAACAGACTTTGAGGGCTACAGTGAAGCGCATCCTTACGAGCTTCCCAAACCATGGAGGCCTTCACTACAGAACTAACTGATTCCTTCCCGGCATTCCTCTGTACAGAGGGGCAAGCTCAGAGGCCAAGAGACTTGCCCTTGAGCCTACAGAATGGCAGAGGCAAGATTCGATCACCTTCTCACCATCCCAGGCTGCCTCACTGGGAAACTAAAGGCCCTATTATTAAAAACCCTCTATTATTGGGTGCTTGGCCTAGGGACAATCTTCTGAGGCAGTCTTTGGGGCTTGGGGCATTAAGGGGCCAGCGCTCACCTGCTGGAGGGCCTCCCTGGGGCATGTTGGGAAAGGCAGGGGCACTCCAGCTGCCCACTCAGCATCTCTTTTTGGAGCCCTCCATTTTAGCTGGCAGCCCAGCCCCTTCCGTCTCGCAGTCAGAAATAGCTGTGACAGAAGTCCGTCCTATCCTGGGAATGAGCTTTTTAAAAAGAATTCTGAAAACAGCCACAGAAGGTGGAAAGCCTCTGAGAAGTCGCTGCTGGAGACTGGTGTGGCCATCACATCAGAGCTAGGATGAGAGCAGTAAGTGACAGTTAAAAGGGCTGCCCAAGCCTGGTGTGGTGGCATACGCCTTTAATCCCAGCACTTAGGAAGGCAGGGGTAGGTGGGTCGTTGTGAGTTCGAGGCCAGCCTGGTCTACAAAGTGAGTCCAGGACAATCAAAGCTACATAGAGAAATCCTGTCTTGGAAATAAAAGAGGGGTGCGTGGAGAGGGTCTGCCCAAAGCCAGCTATGGATAGCCCCACCCTGGCCTCAGTTTCCCTACCTCTGAAATCAAAGCACACAGTAGAATTGGTGATTTCTTTTTCTTTTACCAATAGCAAACCTGTTTCCATACAGACTACCCTTTAGAATCATGGAAAAGCAGCCAGCGGTCAGCATGGATCAAATCTCTGAGGCTCGGCCTCCCACTGTCCCCAGATTCACCCATGGGGTGCCTTACTATGGGCTCCAGAGATCTGAAGGGCCCACTTGAAATCCACCAAGACAAAAGACCACACAGGTTCCTCAGACCCTCCGCCAGCCCTCCACTCAGCCCAGGCGCCAAAGATAAAGCCAGCCAAGAGCACATTAAACCCCACCCGCCTACCTGCAGCGAGGCAAGAAAGCCAGCCAGCCCTTCATCAAACTGGGCCTACAGGGCTAGGGGCTTCGGACCTGGAACACTAGAAAGTCACCCTGCCCTGCCGGCAGCTGGGCTGCCTCTGCCAGTAATTGTTACTTACTGGAACAGCTGTGGCAACTTTCCTGCCACAGCTGGTGGGACCTACACAAAACTTTTGCTTTACGACCAGAAAGTGACCCCATCCTCTTTTTCCCACTAAATGAGAGAGGATGTCATGGAAAGACGCTATGGTATAGGCCCTGGTCATCCAAAGCAGAGACAGGAGACCAGATGCCCAAAACATAGGAGGCACAACGAACACAAAGTCATCTGAAAAGGCAAAAAGACCAGCCATGACACAGACCCAGGGATCACCCAAGGGAATCCAGGTCCCGTAAAGGCTAACTCAGAAAATGCATGTATTTTAAAGTTCAGATTGTATGACAGGACTCCCCCCAGGGAAAGCCCCCAACTTGCAAACTGAGAACAAGAGATCTCAGCAGCCCTGGGTGGTGACAGAGAGAGATGTTTGTTTTGGTTTCCAGATCAACGCTGCCTCACAACGTTGCCCTGTACACAGTCTCGGTGACCACACATCCCACACAGTAAAGAGCAGGTTGCGCCCAAGGGAAACCAGTGAAGCAGTGAGCAGAGCTAGGGCGGGGGGGGGGGGGGGGCACACGGGGCCAGAAGTTCTGATTCGGGTTGGTGTGTGCAAAAGACCTGCTGGGTATTGCTGACGGTGGACCACGCCAGAACGCGTGAGTTAGCAATAGTGAGGGACATTCTACAGATATAGTCATGTACAACAACAGGACCCCTAAAACACTATCTATGTCAAAGAAGCCAGGTACAGAAAGAACTACACATCATGGGATTCCCGCTTCTGAGTCAGCCAGAAAAAGCAGATGGACAGAGAGACACGGGAGCAGGTTGGCGACTGCTGCAGAGGGTAGCTGTTTGCACAAAGACTGGAAGGACGGGAAGGAGTTTGGGGGGCGGGGGCGGGATCGAATGTTCTAAACTAGACCCTGGAGTTGGGTACACTGCTCTAAATTTTCTAAAGATCACTGCTGTACTTAAACTGGGTGTTTTTAAGATGGACCTACTCTACCTCTGCAAACCCAAGAAGCTGCAGGTGTAAACGGCTAGGAACCAATCATGAGATGGGATCACAAGGCTCTGCAGCTTACAGAACTGGCTTGACATCCAGCTTACCATGTAGCAAGCAGGAGCCTCTGGGGTCCTCTGGGTTGATGCTAGAGAACCCTAGAGCCCTTTCCTCTCCAGCCAGGACTTGTCTGGTGCTCAGCACTGGGCTGGTTCCACACTAGATACCCTAGAAAGCTACCATGCCTTTGGTAGTCATCCACAGACCAGGCAGACAAACACTTTGGTCTCATCTCCTGGACTGTGACCTCATAATAGTCCGAGTACCAGAAGTAGGCTAGCAGCTCAGATATATTTACTTATTGCAACCCAAAAGCCCCTGCACGCTAGGCAAAAGATCTGTCGTGGAGTGTCATATAATGACAAGCCTTGGCAGTCCCCTCAGATTGTGTAGCCCAGAGATTTTTTTTTTAACCTTTTTTTTTTTTTTTTAAATAGTTAACTGTCTTCCTACCTTCTCCCAGAAAGAAAAAAAAAAAGCCTTAGGAGAAACTCCAATCCAGCGGCAAGTGAAAACAGAAAGCTGTGTGGTGCTAATTTATATAGTAGACTTGTTATAATATATGTGTACAGGAGTTATCTGTTCTAGGTTCAGTGAACACAACTGATGAGGCTATGAGCAGAAAATCAGAAGTAGCTTGTCGCACTCAGATAGATGATGGGCAAGCAGCCGGCTTGGTCAATATTCTCCAAAGAAAGAGGCTTTTACTTGGAGCCATGGACTTAAAAGTTAGTGTGCTAGTGGGATCAGATGCCCGGACATCAGTGTAAAAGCAAGAGCACTTCCATGACTGGACTAACATTTGATGTATTTGGGGCTCTCTGTTACATTATTTGCGTGTGTGTGTGTGTGTGTGTGTGTGTGTGTGTGTGTGTATTTGCGTTTGTGTGCACGTCCATGCCATTGCACATGTACGGAGGTCAGAGAACAATTTGCAGGAGTCCATCCACCATGTGGGTCCCAAGGACAGAACTGTGGTCATCAGGCTTGTTGGCAGCTAGCACCTTTACCTGCTGAGCCATCTCACAGCTGTTGTCCAACCACCTTGCTTCACAGGTTGGGAAACTGAGGCCCGAGGACGTCAGAATACTGGCTTTGGAAAAATACAAAGCTTTGAATCAACTTCAGAGAAGATAGGTCTTGGCAATTCATAAGACAGTGAAGAAAAGGATGGACGGTGTCCATGGGCCTCCCAGAAAGGCGGGAAGAAAGATGTCCACACCCCCACCTGTCTCAGCAGGGCCGGCTCGTACCAGGAGCGTGCCAGAAGTTGACATCACAGTCCACACCCTGGGTGCCACCTGAACGGTTCATTGCTCAATATCATCTCCCTCAAAGCCTGGGCTCAGGCTTTCTATCACCTTAGTAGCCAGGGCCAAAAAAGCACACATACACAATTAAGCAAACACAGCGCAAGCCTGTGTCATGCCTACACAGCCAAAGGTGGCAGATGGGAGCGCCGGCCCATCCCTCCTTCTTCAGTTTCACCATCGAAAGCAAGTGTCTCCTTCCCTAGCCCTCCCTGACTGGGGATGACCACCAAGGGCAGATGGGTGCCCTCCCTATGAATGGCACAGACATTCCCAAGACCAGAGATAAAAGCATCTTCCAGCTAGGCCCTGCATGGGCAACCAGGAATCCAGGCATTTCTGCTTACCACAGGTAACTTTACACCTTCCAATACACACATGAGCCTCATCCCACTCTCCTCAGGAGCACTGGCTGGAGTCTTCTATTCCCATTTCCCCCTGAGGAGCAAATAAATAGGTTTCCAAGTGGCTGACAATCTCCCCCACAGGTGATGGGAGCCACAGCACCTGACTTCTTCCCATCAGTCAGGAGCCCTCAGCAGAGGGTAAGAAAGGAAACCCAAGCCCAGCTTCCAGGGAGACTGTAGGAATGGGGGAGTGGGGGAGGGAAATGGCCCCACCCCCTTAAGAGTCAGGACCACAAAAGTAGAGTTACACACACCTGAGCCTAAGACCAGAGGGCCCCTCCCCCGCACAGACCCTCTTCCCCCACCTTGTGTCAGAAAGCTGAGCAGACAGTACTGTCAGCCAGGCTGCAGGCAGAAAGCAGTGTCAGTGCTGCAGCCAAGGAAACTGGACTGTCGGCAAGGAACACACTAGCCACCTTGCAGGCAGTCTGCCCATGACCTCCCGCTGAACCTCACCATCTGGGTCCACCCAATACCTAACCCATAGGTGTCCCTTCCCTGGCAGTTTCTTAGGCTGGACTCATGGGACCTCAATAAACCATGAGACTTGGGAGCGTGTGACTAGGAGGATGAATTTTCTTAAAAGCCGGTTGGCCGGTTCTGATTCTGCAGCCCAGGGATCTGGGCCTCACAGCCGTGGAACGAGATAGCAGAGGCCAGAGCCCTAGGACCAGATCCATCCATCTCAGCAGGTGAGCTAATTAAACTCAAGAGCAAAATTGGCAATAAGCTAGTTGAGGGTATTTTTTTAACACTTGCTATGTATGGGAAGGGAATCTACCACCAACACCTCAGGAAATACCTAGTCTAGGAGACACACCAGCCAGGACTCCATCAATAGATTAAGTCTTGACTTTCACCACGGATTAACCAAGCTGCCTTGGGCAAGCTACTTAGTACCTCTTCGCCTCAGTTTCCTCATCTGAAATATGGGGACAAGGCTGCCTCACACCGCATTGTCATATGGACAGAATGAGATCACCGCAAGTCCGCTGGTTATTGCGTCCCTGGGAAACAATGTGCCTGGCCCCGGGGGGGAGGGGGGCGTCCAGGTATCCCGCGCGCGCGCCTGCGCTGGAGGATTTAGATGACCGAGTCCTCCCCGCAGCTCGCAGCTCGCAGCCCACCTGGCAGGCCCTGCTCCAGGTCCTGAGAGCGACGGAGGAGGGGCGCGCCCACTCACCTCCGTTTGTACTCGTCACGCTCGCGCTTCACCTTGGCCAGCACGTTGTAGAGAGCGCGGATCTCTGGCGTGATGGTGTCAATCTGCACGCCTACGCCGTCTGGGTGCACCCAGGACACGCCGGGGCCCTGCACGGTCTCCACGCCGCCGCCGCCCGTGCGCCGCACCTGCGTGTAGCTCCAGATGGTCCCGGGCAGGCGGCCGTAGTGTTGCGGGTGTGAGCCGCCGCCGGGAGGCAGGCCACCTAGGGCCACCGCGTTGGCGTTGACGCCGGTAGCCGCGCTGAGGGCCTGCCCGCCGCCCGCAGCCGGCGGCCGCAGCAGCTCGGGCCCGGTCTGCACGGCCTGCTCGCGGGAGAAGGTCTTGTAGCGTAGCCGCCGATCACGCTCGCTCTGCTGCTGCTCCAGCTGCTTCTCCAGGAGCCGGTTGCGTCGTTCCAGCTCGTGCACCTTGGCCAAGAAGCAGCGGAAACGCACGTTGAGCCCCTTGAGGAGGTGGATGTTGGAGCCCAGATCGTCCCGCAGCGCCGCCGTTACCGGCGAGGGCCCCGGCCCGGCGCCGCCACCACCGCCGCCGCCGCCTGCGCAGCCGCCGCCCCCCGGCGGGCAGCCGAAGGCCAAGGCCATCTCCCCGAACAGCAGCGAGTTGACCATGCGCCGGCTGCGTGGCTCAGGGCCCCGGGCCCGCGGCTCCAGATGCGGCTCCAGCTCGGGGCCGGGTTCCCGGCGCGGCCGGGCAAGGGCGGGCGCGGGCTCCAGCGCGGCCGGGGTGGTGCCAGGTGCGCGCCAGATGCGGCTCCGCGGCGTTGGGAGAGATGATGGGACGAGCTGGAGGTCGCGGTGGATGCGTGGGGCTGGCGAGAGGTTCCGTGCCTGTGCCGCGACTGTCAGAACTGCTGTGGACCGGCCGCAGTAGCGGCGCGCAGAGGACTCTCGGCTGGCGCTGCCCACTCTGCGGCGGGCCCCGCCCTCTGCAGGCACAGGCCACGCCTCCAGGTCCCGCCCTCTGCAGACACAGACCAAACCCCCTTCCTGGCTGGCCTCTGCAGGCGAAAGCCACGCCCCTGCCTGGTCCGCCCTCTATAGGCGAAGGCCAAGCCCCCCTTGTCGGAACCGCCCTCTGCGGACATAGGCCACGCCCATCCTCCCAATGCAGCGATTTCACCCGCTGAGACTCCGCTTCCAGGCTTGCAGCCCCGGCCACGCCCACAGGTCCTTGGACTCCTCCTACCCACGAGCAGCGTTACTTGTCTGCGAGGCGCCATTCGGCTACTGCCAGCTCAGACTCCTCTCAGCAACGGCCCAGGAAGCCCTTGCCTGCGTGCGGCGCTGCAGGCCTAGCGGGGTTCAGATAATCTAGCGCAGTCTGCATGCGAAGCTGCAATCGGGAACGCAGCAGAGCCAGGCGCTGCAGCCTCTTGAAAAGGGAGATGGGCTGGGTCCGCTGACTTGCCTTCCTGGGGAGCCCTGTCCCACCAAGTCGGCCTGGCGGGCTTGACTTCCTGCCTGCCCTCCCTACGCGCCCCAAAACTCCCTGCCCCAGATTCTCACACATGCGAGTGACTGTAACCTGCGAAGGTCTGACAACCATAGTGTGCGAAGATGCATGCACACTAGCTGCCCTACTCCAGCCTCCGGGCAGCCTAGATCCCCCTCCTGTCCCCTACTGGGCAGGTCCAGAGCTCCTGGCCAGCTTCTGCTAGCAGCCTTCAAGCCCCCTAGTTCATGGCAAACCCAGAGGCAGGGATGAGAGGTGGACTGGGGAAAAGCAAGCAATGATCGTGCCTGTCCTCACAGCCCTGCCTAACCACGACCCATCACCACATTCTCACAGGCAGCCCCTATAGCTGAGCCCAGAGCTGGGGGTCTATGCATCATTTCTGCCTTGCTGCAGTGTGGAGGACACACCTATCCATCCCATCCATCCGTACATCCATCCATTCAGATGTCTTCACACCTACCACCCCTAAAGTCAGTGTCTCCTGCACCCAATACAAGCATATAATAGATGCCTACATAAGTATTACCTCCACTTTACAGATCTCACTGAGATCTGAGTAGTTACCACCATTTCAAAGCATGCTCTAACCAGCCTTCTGAGCTGCTGGCCTTTGGTGCTCCCCACACACCTCATAAGGGAGGGACCCCACCTTGAATGCCTGTGGCTTACACTGTCAGCTCTTAACCAGATGTGTGGCATGTTCTAGATTCTTCCAGCCACATCTTTTTTTTTTCCTTTTTCTTCACTGCCATTCTGTCTTGTTACTAACTTACATATTTGTCTTGTCTGCTGTGGGTAAGCTTATGGACAGGTACCCTGCCTTACAGGGACAATGCCTTGGTGTTCTTTGTGACAGAGGAGACAGAATCGTGGTGCTCTGGGGCAGTGCTGTGCACTGACGTTACTGCCGTGTTTCAGGTTTGGTCATGTTGCCTTCCCTCGCTCCCTGCCAAATGAACTCATCTCTGAGCTCTGGCATTCCCTTCTGGTGGCCTTCCTCCTCTGAACCCAACCCTTCCTGGTCACTGCTCTTAAGCCTTAGATCACGTAATCTTTAATACTTTCCTTACCCACCCTCAAAGAATCCAGACGCCTTTGCCTTGAAGTTGTGGCTCCCACATGGACTGAGGATAGATTTCTGAGAGGGCTGTGACCGTGGGATAGATCCAGTTCCCACCTTTATGGTCTCTGAATGCTAGGCAGCATTTCCTCTGATTTTGAATGAAGTCTTCCACCACCCTCAGAAATCAGATGCTCCCATATCGCGAGAGTTGCTATAAATATCCTGAGACCTAAGCTACCAACATTCTGAAAGGCATATTGGGTTTACTGCTGTATCTGTTTGCTTGTTTCTGGTGTCTGGGATGGAACTCGGCACATCCCAATTGCTAGGTAAGCCTCTACTGCTTAAGCCACATCCTCAGCCCGAAGTTGCATTAAAAAAAAAATCTTGGCTGTGCGTGATGGTGCATGCCTTTAATCTCAGCACTCGGGAGGCAGAGGCAGGCAGATCTCTGTGAGTTTGAGGCCAACCTGGTCTACAAAAGCGAGTCCAGGACAGCCAAGGCTACACAGAGAAACCCTGTCTCAAAAAAACAAAAAAAATGAAAGAAAAAGTCGTGTGTGTGTGTGTGTGTGTGTGTGTGTGTGTACATGTGTGTGTCTGTGTTGTGTGCAAGCACACACATGCCACAACCTCAGATGCTGGTCCTCACCTTCCACCTTGCCTGAGACAGGACCTCTTGTTAGATACTCTACGCCAGACTAGCTGGCCCTGGAGGTTCTGCTGAGTCTCCTGTCTCCTCCTATCTTGTCGTAGGAACACTGGAACTACAGATGTTTGCCACTGCATCCAGCCTTACATAATGGGTCCTGGGGATCTGAATTCAGAATATCACAGCAGCAAGGGCTTTGCCCAGAGCCATCTCCCAAGCCCCGTTATTTAATGTGCAAATAAATATATATACCCTGATGCTGCAAATTTGCTTTTTTAATACTTTGGTGACTTACATTTTAAAGTATTTTCATTGCATGAATTTTGTCAGAATCTGTTTGTTTGTTCATTTTCAAGATAGGGTATCATGGAGACCAGGCTAGCCTTGAACTTCTGATCTTCCTGCCTCCGTGTCCCAAGTGCTGAGAATAGAGGCATGGGGCATCAGGCATGGTGTATGCATCAATGTCCCGTGCAGGATAGGCAAGCGTTTTTCCAAAAGCTACATCAAAATGCATTCTTTCCTTTGCTTGTTGTGACAGCAGGGTCTCTCTGTGTAGCCCTGGCTGTTCTGGAACTTTCTATATAGACTAGGATGGCTTTGAACTCTCAGAAACCTATTTGTTCTTATTTGTTCTTCATCTGGAATGTCGGAAGTAAAGATGTACACCACCATTTGTAGCCCCTCATAATGCGTTCCTATAAATCATTGTAAGCAGGGACTGTAGGTTTTACCTGATGTCTGAGAAGCCTGTGGTACAGAAAAGGTTAAGAAGCCACACCTCTGGGGCTGGAGAGATGGCTCAGTGGTTAAGAGCACCGTCTGCTCTTTCAAAGGACCCTGGTTCAATTCCCAGCACCCACATGGAGTTACTGTCTGTAACTCCAAGATCTGACACCTTCACACCAATGCACATAAATTAAAATTAAATAAAATATTTAAAAATAAAAGAAGCCACACCTCTAAAGGAGCTCCCTACAGGCTTTTCCAGAATAGCTTTATCCTACCAAGTTGCCCTAGTGGGGTATGAAGCCCTCTTGGAGAGGGACAGCCCTGTCCCGAGCACTGAGGGGCTCAGATATCCCATGACCCTGGATGGAGTCCTGCTTGAGCACAGTCCTGGACTGGAAGCTGAGGAGGGTGCTAGACGAGGAGCTGCTGGGGACACTAGACCTTCCAGGGTGTGAAGGAGGCGGTGCTGTGGAGAGAGCAGATCTGAAGAAGACTACAGAGAGAGTACTTGAGCTCACAGGGCTCCAACAGAGCTGTACACAGAGGCGATGCCTACAAACTAGAGAGCTGGGATGCTGCTTATTCGCCACAGAGTGGTAGCAGCATCCACAGCAGTGAGCTGTAGAGCCCTGCTCATTGTGCCTAACGTGAGAGGGAGAAATACCAAATAGCCCACTGGATAAGGGACCAAACGCCTTCCAGTTTGCCTAGAACTTGAGAGCTTTCCTTGATGCCAGCAGTCAGTGCCCGAACGCAAGATCAACTGCTGCCCGTGCAACCCACATAGAGCTGGAAGCTTCTGAGGCCTCTGTTCCCTGGCCTTCCTGACAGCAGTGACCACCAGTGACATCATCATTCTGCGCTGTTTGCTTAAGCAAACAGGGAAAGCCCATTATGCACTGAGAAGCATCTTCTGCAACTCTATGCAGCACCTTGACCGATACCTACATTCAGCCTGCTGAACAGTCCAAAGTCAGGCTTCTTCTCCAGTGAAACGTAAGAGTGTGGTAAACCACCATGGCACCAAGGGGAGGGAGTGTCCATGAGTTCTCACAGTGCCAGATGAAAAGTCATCCCTAACTTGCACAGGCTCCATTCTTGAGATGTCCCATTCCTTCTCCCCCAAGAAACAATAATGAAAACAGCAGCCAAAAAAAGGAAAGAAAAAGAAAGAAAGAAAGAAAGAAAGAAAGAAAGAAAGAAAGAAAGAAAGAAAGAAAGAAAGAAAGAAAAAAACTTGGCAGAAAGGGTGACTAGGGCTCATCTGGGCTCAGCGGCACGTTGCATGAGCCTTGTCTTTCCCGAGACCTCCAGGCTATACACGACTTTTGCTGTCTGTTCACGCCACAATTATTCTGGGTGAGTTCACCTTCCTAGAAAAGGATGTGGATCTCACTAAAGTCAGAGTGCCTGTTGGATGCCCTGACAGGGCTGATCTTGGTCAACAGTCTTGAGGGAGCCCCTGGTGGCTTCAGGCACCTTTCCAATGGAGGATGCTAGCCTGGATGCCACTGTCTGTTCTATAGTTGGGAACAGGGGTCCCAGAGCCAGGCCCCTCAGACCATTAACTGTGATCTTGGACAAGTTATTCGACATCCCTGTGCCTCAGTTTCCCCTTCTGTAAAGTGGGGTGGTAACTGTTTATAGGGTTGCTGTGATGTGTCATGGGCCAGTACCCTTCCTACTCTGTCCTGGGCGATGGTGAAGTCTGTGCCACCTTGGATCACTCCATGGAGAGCCACAGAACTGGAGGGCCTTGCAATCAGCCTCTATTCCCTCTGACTCCCACAGGACTGACCTCACTCAGATGACAGGGGATGCAGAAATGACAGCCTCACACAGGAAACCTGGGATCGGATGGGCTCCAATGGAGGGATGCAGCATCGACTGGGCCACTCAGTGTGTTTATTATACACAGGTGGCAGATGCAAGAGATGTTAGCTAATGTCAGTGGAGGGGGTCTCTGTAGAGAGTGGTCTCAGGATGCAGTCACCCCTGAGGAGGAGGTAGGACATACTGCCTTACTTTCTGTCGTACTAGTTTTAGATAAAGGTCAACTGTGAGCCCGGGGGGGGGGGGGAGAGACTTGTCATGAGTCTGGAGCATTGGTGTGTCCTTAACACAGCCATGCTCATGTCATGTTTGTTCATGCAGGGATGCACTTGCCCCCCC
>OU015754.1:73001432-73021289 GCA_907169655.1 Acomys percivali | reverse complement strand
GTGATGGGCTGCAGTGATGGACCACAGTGATGGGCGGCAGTGATGGACCACAGTGATGGGCTACAGTGATGGGCAGCAGTGATGGGCTACAGTGATGGACCGCAGTGATGGACCACAGTGATGGGCAGCAGTGATGGGCTGTAACCTGGGGTTGTAAGTTGAAACAAACCCTTTCTCCTCTAAGCTGCCCTTGTCAGAGTATTTTACCATAGTAAAAGGAAATGAAACTAAGGAGTCTAAGAATTCTCTCCAAAACTCATCTCACAGCTTCCTGCTTCCCTCTCCCATAAGCCTGTGCCACCCAATAACCACTCTAGCATGTAGACGTGGGTCACAGCACAAGGCCACCCTGGAAGCTGCTGGTAGTCTCCAGGCATGCCATGCAGCCCGCAGCCTGATCTGGGTGCACCCTCCTCCCTCTCAGCTCCTCCTGGGAATGTGGCCTGCTTTCTCCTGACCTAAATCCATGGCCAGCTTCCTGGATACTGTTGGTGCCTCTTCTTCCCTTGATTCTGGTTCTATGGTATGTCCTGCTCCTCCTGGACCCCCAGGCCTAGTTCTAGAAGGACCCTCAAACAGTAACTTGAAGGGCTGAGGATGAGGGGGCCACCTGGGCAGCTCTGCCTCTAAAGGCCAATGCAGACAAACACCCCTCGCCACCCCCTCCTCTCCCTCCCACCCCCAAGACCATGAGGATTGGACCCAAAGGTTGGCCCCGTGCTAAGGAATCGGTCTACTAGTGAGCCACACCCCAATCTAGAGGCAGGCTCTCACTAGATTGCCTGGCTAGTCTAGAACTCATGTGTGGCTCAGGCATGCTTTGAACTAACGATCTTCCTGCCCCCGAGGCTCAGAGAACATGCGTATATCAATATGCCCAACTGCAAACAGAGGTTCCTCTCTTCTCCCTCTGAGATCCTCCCATGAGGTAGACACTGCCAGTGATCTTGAAAACGGTTCCTCCCTGTGGATGTAAGATCTTCCAGAAAAGCCTGCGGCAAATTGGGTGCATGAGAACATCCTGCCCCGTTCAGTCGGCAAGGAGCTTCCCGTTTGTGCAATACAACTAGACATGGGCATCCAAACCCTTCAGACTGCTTCAGCCCAACACAGATTCCTAATAAAACATTCTTAAGTGTTGAGAGAAGCATCTAAAGATGCACTTACAAAGTTGTATCATAAGAAAAATTAGAAATGAGCTATGTGTCAGTCTCAGGGTATTTCAATATCCAGTGGTAAGTCCAAGAGGTATAACACAATGCAGCCATTGAGAAGGCGAGATGGCTCAACAGGCGGAGTTCCATCCCCAGACTCCCACCTGACTGTGCACACACCCATGCACGCACACATGCACACATGCACACAAATAAACACATAAATGTAATACAAGTAAAGAGAATGATGTGAAAAGACAGACACAAGATGTAAGAAAATGTGTTTAATTCAGTCACTTTTTAATATTAGGCACTAAAAAATTGGAAATGGCTGGGTGGTGGTGACGCATGCCTTTAATCCCAGCACTTGGGAGGCAGAGGCAGGCGGATCGCTGTGAATTCGAGGCCAGTCTGGTCTATGAAGCGAATCCAGGACAGTTAAGGCTACACAGGGAAATGCTGTCTCAAAAAAAAATATTTTTAATGGAAATAGATGTAGTAGGACTTTCATTGTGGGTATTTCTGGGGTATCGTACTGTGGTGCTTCTGTTTGGTTATGTTTTGAGATAGATTGCATGTAACCCTGGATGGCCTCCTGCTGGCTGTGTAGCTGTGGGCGTCCTTGAACTCCCAATCCCCCTGCTGTCACCTCCCGAGTGCCTCCTTCTAAGCCTTGGCTTAAACACCGCCTAAGATGAGCCTTCACTGCATGTTCTGATTTTTCATCCTTTGCCTTCACTGAGCTTATCAGAAACAACATTCAGTGATGTTTCACGTCCATCTTCCTGATGTCCTTGAAGCTCATGAGGGGCAGCACTTATGCTAATTCTTCTTTTATCCCCAGCACCCAAACCCAGTGCCTGGTGCATCTTAGATGCTCAGTGAGTGTGGATGGGTGGGTGGATGTATGGATGATATGCAAATGGGTGGATGGATGAGTGATGAATGGATGGATAGATGGATGGATGAAGGAATGGATAAATGGAAGATGATAGATAGATGGGTGATAGATAAATGGACAGATAGAAGAGTGGGTGGGTAGATGGATGATACATACATGGATGAGTAGATAGACGGGTGGGTGGGAGGGCAGATGGTGAGTAGGTGGGTACATGGGTGGTAGATGGATAGATGGATATTCCTGTTTCCCCATTAATTTTGCGTTGCTCCATTTTCAAAGGATTTATGATGAACGTATGTATTAGTACAAATAAGATACACTAGTTATGCACAATTATTATATATTAATTTCAGTTTTAATGTGTGTGTGTGTGTGTGTGTGTGTGTGTGTGTTACTAGAGATGGAATCCAGGACCTCATACACACTAGCCAAGTGTTTTACCACTGAACCACATCCCCAGCTCTTAATTTTTTTTTTTAAATTTTTTGGGATAGGGTTCTCCGTGTAGTCTTGACTGTCCTGGACTCGTCTTGTAGTCCAGGCTGGCCTTGAACTCAGAGATCCATCTGCCTCTGCCTCCTTGAGTGTTGGGATTACAGGCGTGAGCCACAGCGACCAGTTTCTCTTTAAAAGAAATTTTTTTCAAGACAGGGTTTCTCTGTGTAGCCTTGGCGGTCCTGGACTCATTTTGCAGACCAGGCTGGCCTCCAACTCACAGAGATCTGCCTGCCCGAGTGCTGCGATTACAGGCATGTGCCACCTTGGCCAGCTAAAAATAAATCTTAAAAAAATAAATAAATAAAGTAATTCTGCAGCTGTATTTGGGGTTTCTGTCTCTTGCATCATTCATATCATAATGTACGCATTGCACTCTTGAGTTGTGTGCTTTTCCTCATCATAGACCCAGGAGATCTTTACATGGCAGCATAACGAGGTCCCCTTTGGTCCCTGGAACCCACAGTATGCACCATCACAGGTTTCCAAGCAATCCCCAACTGTTGGATGCTTAGGTTATTAGTTTACGGTTTCTGATTAGTCCTCTACAGTCATGGGCACAGTCTGTACTTGTTTCTCTGGGGAGATTCTGAGGAGTTGAGTCCCTGGTCACATACATTTTAAGAGGTCAACCCCCAGTTGATTTCTCACCAGCAGCACCTAAGACAGTAGTTTTCCCAGTCCCTTCGCCAACATATAATATCAAACTTTTAAGGGGTTTTTGTTTTGCTCGTGTGCACGCATGTGTATGTGTGCGTGTTTGTGTGTGTGTGTGTTATTTTTTTATTTTCATTTTTATTTTTAGTTTTTCCAGACAAGGTCTCTCTGTGTAGCCTTGGCTGTCCTGGACTCACTTTGTATATCAGGCTGGCCTTGAAGTCACAGCGATTCGCCTGCCTCTGCCTACCAAGTGCTGGGATTACAGGTGTGCGCCACCACGCCCGGCTCTGTGTATCACAATTCTAAGGAAAGAAGCAGCCGATTACTCTTTTCACCATCTGGTGCTTGACTGGGTCCTTCATATCCCCCAAGGGTCCCTCAGCCTTCTGTGTCCTCCATGAACAAACAAGAAACCAGGGCTGAACTCAGTGCCCCAGCATTGACACAGCTAAAGCCTACTGGGGAGCCTATTGGGGCTCCCCCAGAAGCGATGCCCACCCCCACACCTCTCAGGCACTCATCAGTTACCCATTCATCTAGAAAAGGCCAATTCCATCCCCCGTGGCTCCTGCCCAGACACCCTAGGTCCCCTTCTACTCATGCAGAACTGTGCTCCCTCTTGCCCAGGGTGAAGCCCTTGTTCATTCTGGCTCTATGCATCCTACAGGCCTTGTCTCAAACACAGCTGAAGATGAACCTTTCCTTTTCGTTCTTGTTTTCCATCCTTTGCCTTTGTAGAATTTGTCAGCCAAGACTGTGAGTTGTTTCCAGTCCATCTTCCCACCATCCTTGAAGTGGTCTAAGACAGGAAATGCCCTAATTGTTTTCTGTATCTCCAGCACCCAACCCCTGAGCCTGGTACATCTTAGATGTTCAACAAGTGTGGCTAGATGATCGGTGGATGGATAAATGTTGGACAGATGGCTGGATGAATGGATGGATGGATGGATGGATGGATGGATGATGGGTACATGGATAGATGGATAGATGATGGAGGATGGTAGATGATGGATGCATGGATGGATGATGCATGGTTGGATGATGAATGAATGGATGATGGATAGATGGGTGGGTGGGTAGATGATGGATGGAGAGATGGTTAATATATAGATAAATGAATAGATGGATCAATGAATAGAAATATGGATGGGTGCATGCATGGATGAATTGATGAATGATGGCAGATAGGTGGATGATGAGAGACTAGATAAGGAAAGGTAGTCAAGAGACTGGGAAAAAAAAAGACAGAAGAGTAAGAAGGTGTGGAGGAGGCAAGAAAGTCTTTAACATGGAAAGAGGGCTCAGGGCAGTGGTGGCCTAGAAATGGCTGAACCAATCAGCACCAATATCTCCTTCAAACTGTTGGCTCCTCTCCTGGTGACCCCACATCTCAGAAGCTCAGGCTGTTCCCATGGGTGATACCCAAGAGAGGAAGATGAAGGGGAGCCTGAGGCTATTCAATAAACAAATACGGGTACCCAGGGGCCCTGTGTGGAGATGCCAGAAGTCTTCATGGTGAGCACTAGCCAAAGGTAAAGTTATGTGCCTTTGATCAACCCCATTCATCATCAAAAACTTCAGAGAAAAATACGTTGGGTGGGGGAGGGCCAAGGAACTAGAACACAAAGAACAAGGTGGGGGTGGGGTGCAAACTCAAGACGCCAGCTTGGGTTCAGATAATGTGAGTTCAAGTCTCAGGTCACCCTCTGTTCTCCACAGCATCGTCCCCTTATATGCAAAGCAGGCCCTATAGCCAGCTGGTTCCCACATCCGGATGTTGTGGGATGTTGTGGAGATAATGTGAGATAAGTCTGGAAAGCACTTGGCACGAGCGCAGCATTTGGCCTTAGCAGAGCAGGTAAGGATGGTGGGAGTCCAGGGTGGGGGACAGTCCAAGGCAAACAGCAGAGAGCCTCCTACTGTGTGTGTGCAGGGCCACTTCTGGGGCCTTTGAATTGAGCAGCCACGTGACCTGATCTCAGAAGCCTTCTGAGCTTGGTTGACACTCTGCAATGTCATCTTGAAGCTGAACTTTGGGGGGCGAGGGTGAATGTGAGGGTACGTGTGAGCATCCACGCGTATACATGTGCCAGTGCGTGTAAGCCAGGGCTCAACAACACGTATAATTCCTCAGTCCGCACTGGTGAGTGACACGGGGCCTCTCACTGGTCTGGAACGTGCTGACTGGGCCTGGCTGCCTGAACGGCAAGGCCCTAAAATGATTCCATACTTTACCCCATCCACCTTTCTTTCTTTCTTTCTTTCTTTCTTTCTTTCTTTCTTTCTTTCTTTTTAAAGATTTATTTATTATTTATTATGTATACAGTGCACATTAGCTCACATTATAGATGGTCGTGAGCCACCATGTGGTTGCTGGGAATTGAACTCAGGACCTCTGGAAGAGCAGTCAGTGCTCTTAACCCCTGAGCCATCTCTCCAGCCCCTCACATCCATCTTTCTTACAGGGATTCTGGGATCAAATTTAGATCCTTGGGCTCTTTGTCTGAACCATCTTCCCAGCCCCCAAGCTGAACTTTTGAGCAAAAGATTGCATTTCTTCATTTTGCACTGGGCCTGCAAATGGCATTATGTAGATTGTCATGTGTATTCAAATGTATGTGAGTGAGAGCCAGCCAGCCAGAGACAGACAGAGGTAAATGTTGCTCCCATGAAGGAATGTCAGCAAACGATACCAACACCCCAGCCAGTCCCCACCCCACGGCTCACAGCCAACCTCATATACCAACAAGCCGAGACTTCACCAACAATAGCCCCTCTCAGTTCCAAATATCGACAACACAAACAACCCCTCCTAGCCTTTGGGCTGTTACCCAAACACCCCCACACCCACAGGCCACAGCCTCACTCCAGGGCCAGGCGTGGGCTCCCGATGAATTTTCCCAAGATCCTGTCCAGCTCTTGGGAGGCTCAGGCGGCACGGGAGGCTGCTGGCTGGAGGTTTCCATTGGCCAGGTGTATGGTCGGCTCACTCCCACAGCATTGTCTGCCAGCTGTATGCTGGGCCTCATGCCACCCAGTGCATAACCCGGTGATAGTGTTTACCAGCCCGGGTCAGAGGTTAGTAGCTGGGCCACCTTCATTAAGCCAGAAGCCATGCTGTAGATGATCAATTAAAGCTCCTTAGGCTCTTTCAGACTCTTGGAGGAAAAACACCTATCGCCCAGTGATGGAGACTGATCACAGATACGATAAACATAAATAAAATACAGGAATGTTACATTTTCAGTCTGAGGAAGACTTTGAGCCTTGGCAAGATGGAGATTCTTTGCCCCCACCCCCACCCCCCAAGACAGGGTTTCTCTGTGTAGCCTTGACTGTCCTGGACTCACTTTATAGACCAGGCTGTCTTCAAACTCACGGAGACACGCCTGCCTCTGTCTCCCTGAGTGCTGGGATTACAGGTGTACGCCACCATGCCCGGCTAATAGTGATTCTTTAAAAAAAAAATCTTCTGGGCTGGTGAAATGACTCTGGGGGTAAAGGTGTTTGCCATTAATCCTCACAACCTGAGTTTGTTCCTAGGGCCTACATAGCAAGAGAAGAGAGCTGACTCCCCAGATTGTCCTTGGACCTCCACTTGTATAAACACACACACACACACACACACACACACACAATATATATATATATATATATATATATACATATATATATATATATATACTAAACAATTTAAAAATACCCTGATATTCTAGAAATTCAGAGATTAAAGGCTTGAGCCCATACTGCCCAGCAGACCTTGAACTCTTGCTCTTCCTACCTCAATCTCTCAGGTTGTAGGACTGTGTTAGCACACCTGGCTCTAAATTATCTGGAGTAACACTGAGACCAAGTTGGTGACTTGGGTAACTGAGCTGATGGGACTGAGCTCTAGAGCCACCCCTCTCTCAGTCACTGTGTGACTGGCCCCCCCTTCCCCGCCCCCACCCTCCCTAGTCCTCTGCCTAAAACCTGCAGCCCTCCCCCAGCCCAGTCCCCTTCCTAGGGACCCTGCTTTAACCCTTGGTCCTCTGGCACAACCCGCTTCTCATCCTCTGTCCTTTCCACATGCATTCCCGTCACCCCTCCCATGCTTCCTACCTCATAAGTAGACTCCCCCCACCCCATGCCTCCATCTTTCCAACCTCATCTGTTCTTGTTAAGGCTGTCATAACCTCTGGGTTCCAAATCTAGGGTCACCTCTCTGCCCCCGTCTTGTGTAACTTGTTGGCAACACTCAGCACAACTGACCATCCTGCCTTTAGATCTTTCTCCTCTCTTACACCCCAACTTCCAGCTCATGGCTGTTAGCCTCATCCTTATTCAAATGCAAAGGGCCTACTATGTGCTGGGCCTTATACTAACACAATAGGTGGTCAATCAAATCTCTGCTCCCTGTGGAGTTACATTTGAGGCAAATCTTTTTTTTTTAAATACTGTGTGTGTGCATGTGTGATTGTGTGTGTGTGAACATGTGTCATAGCTCTCGTAAATCAGTTCTTTACTTCCACTATATAAGTTCTACAGACCCAACTCAGGCTTGACAGCAAACACTTTTACTTAATGAGTGCCCTGCAAATCTTTACCACTGTCAACCTCAGTGTTGGTCTGTGCTACAATTAACCGGAGCCCCTGACCTTACCCTGTTTGGTGACTCTAAATTCCACCCACCTGTCGAGGACCCAGCTGTCTAGCCTAGCCCTACCTGAACCCTTGAACTGTCCCCTTGGCATGACCATTTGGCTATCTCTGGCTATTGCCAACTCACTGTGCTGAAATCAGCCTGTCTCCTTTCCTTTGCTCCCAGCCTGAACCTGTTCTTCTGCCTGTCAGCTTCCATCTCAGTCAATGGCACGGCCATCCACCCAGTTACTCAGGCCAAACCCCGGCATCATCCTGATGCCTATCTCTTCACCCACTTCCAATCCATCAGCACGCTCCGTGGGATCCACCTCCAACCTGCTGCCCACAACCATCCACTTTGTGCTCTTCCCCCTCTGGCCACCCTGGTCTAGGATAGCCTCATACTCTTTGGACCACCAGGATGACTTCCTACTGGTTTCACCACTCCCATCACTTCCTCATGCCTACCCAGAAGGTCCTTTAACAACGTAAATGGCCTCTTGTCCCTCCTCTCTCTTTAGATGTGGCAGAAGACATTTGCAATGTTATGAAGACAATGAATTAGTAACTCAAAACACATAAACAACTCCCACAGGTCAATTAGAAAAAGGACAGCCTTGTAGAAAAAAAAAAAAAAAAAGGCAAGGGATATGAAGAGACAATTCAGAAGAGAAGCAACTCCCAGTGCCAATAAACATAAAATTAGACGTTCTGCTTCCAAGCAATCAGGCAAACACAAATTAAAACAAGTTGCCGCTTTACGCCCAAAACATCGTCAAAACTTTAAAAGGCTGGCAAGGTCAACCCTTGGCAAAGGTTTAAAGACAGAAGAGCTTTCAGATGCAGCCAGTGGGAATAAAAATCAGCCTGGGGACTTCCAGGAGCCAAGTGACAACCTCTCAGGATGCCCAGGGTGGGTGGGTGGGAAATGCGCCTACCCTCCCACCTGTCAATCACTCCTTCCCGACTGAGCTATGGAGAACAGGATATGGGGGCCTCCTCTGTGAATACCTGCGTCCCTCTGCAAGCTGCTGGCAACACAGTATCATTTGTTGTTTTCCTGTGTGGAGGACAGGGCAGACCACTGCTTGCGGCTTCCCACCTCTTCCGCTGTCCTCATTATAACAAGCCAGGCCCAAACAGTGTACTGATAGCCCAGAAGATCAAATTCAAAAATCACATCAGTTCGTGGGTGGGGAGCACACATCACTTTAACCCACAGAAGAATTGGAAAAACTAAATTGGGAGCCAGAGAGATGGCTCAGTGGGTAAGGGCACTTGCCGAGCAAGCCTGATTTTCCCCCAAAAGCCTGATGACGTGAGTTCAATTCCTAGAATCCACAGAAAGGTAGAAGAAGAAAACTGAAGCCTACATAGCTCTTGTCTGACCTCCACGTCCATGCTGTGGCACTTTCACACATGTGCACAAACACCACCACCACCATCATCATAATTAGCAATAATTATCACATTTTAAAGCCATTTTTTACTTCACATTAGACCGTCACAAGCCAGGCACCAGGTAGCAATTAAAAACAAATTAAGTCCACTGGAGACGGAGCCTGGTGGTAGAGTACTCACTTTCCAGTAAGGTCATATGCTCCTTCCTGAGCATTGTGGAAAATAAATCATTAATAACTGATCGACAACCCTACATCTACTAAATATTGTCAGGAAAAGGAGTGAGCTACAGATGATGAACACACAGTTTCCATTTGTGCAAGTTTAAAATTCTAAACTTAAAAAGCCACTGGGGATGTGGCTCAGCAGAGGCAGGAGGATGAGGAGTTCAGAGTCAACCTTGCCTATGTGGTGAGTTTAGGCTAGTCTGGGCTACATGAGACAGAGGGAAAGGAGGAGGAAGAGAAGAGAGAGGGAGAATGATAACTTAGAGAAATGGCTTTCTATGACGTCAGTGGGAAACCACAGCTTCTAAAGAACATGTCCTGTTGATCCAGTCCTTGCTCATGTCTCTTTCTCCATCACAGGCCACTCAGTAAACTTTGTCTTCCCATCAGCCCCTGCATCCCTGGGTGGCACTTCTGTGTGACCTTCCCAAAGCCTCCCTGCCACCTCCACACAGTTCTGTGCCATGTTTATCTCCTGCCAAACATAAGCTCAGAGGAGTAAGAATGTTTCCATTCTTATCAGTGACACCCCAGCGGATGGCATGCAGTAGGTGCTCAATGCATGCTTGCTGCCTGAGTAGCTGGGACATCCTCTGGGAAGTGCTTCCTGAATTCCTAGAGCAGAAACTGCTCAGCCCTCCTTCAGCTACTGGTGTGCTATCTCAGCAGAGGTCTCTGGTTCTGGTCCTGGGGACTCTTGGGGGAATCTCATGAGCATCTTAAAGTTGTAACAAAATGGCCCACGTGTGGGCTTATTACACTCTCTGGAGCAACGGTTCTTAGTTCTCATTGAAGGAGTCTACCACATCAACAAGCTCTCTCTCTCTCTCTCACACACATACACACCAACACACATGCACATATGTCAACACAGGGACACACATACACCAAAACACTCAAATCCAAACACATACACACACACATACACACCAAAACACACACACATCAGCAAAGGCACACACACACACCAATATACTCACATCCCAACACACATATCAACACAGGCACATACACACTCACCAACACACACACTCACCAACACATGAACATACGTCAACACAGGCATATACATGCTTACCAATAGACACACACACACCGCAACACACATGCACACACACACACCAGTATACACACAGCTCAACAACACACCAACACAGGCACACACACACACACACACACACACACCCTAACACACACATAGGTCAACACTGACACATACACTCACCAACACACACATATACACCCTAACACACATAAACACACACAGGTCAACACTGTCACATACACTCACAACACACACACTGACACATACCAGTACACACACACACACCAACACACATGTCAACATAGGTGCATGCACACACACACACACACCAGCACACACTCTTTGACACTGCCCTGTCTCAGTTGGGTCATAACTGACCACATCCTCCAGCCTGTGGATATCTAGAAGCCCTCAAATCCCCTGCTGGTTCTCAAAAAACTTAGATTCGGTTGTAATATGTCAGTCTGGACAGACAGACGGATGGATGAGTAGATGGATATGAATATGAATAAATGTTTTGAGAGCCAGAGTATCATGACTACATAACTCTTAGACTTCCTGGGAGACTGACACATGGAGATTTGGAAGACACAGGGAACAGGAGCCTGCTCTATGAGCAAGGAGGACTGATCATTTGGTTCGTGGGCCCAGTGGGGCCCTAGACACGGCTACTCTTACGAATTGCCAACTTAACTCTTGATTCCACCAAAGTGTCATCCCAGCTCCATGACCCCGCCTCTAGGGGAAGACAAACCTCTCCCTGCTTTGTCTCGCCCTGGAAGGCAGGCTACAGGCATAGCCTCTTCCTGCCTCTGGACAGCCCTGGAGCAGGGGTGGTGCAGCAGAGATCACACCGCCAGGCCCAGAAGCCCCATGGGAACCCAATAACAAGGCGTCAAAACAGACCAAGCCCTCCTGGGAAACCCAAAGGGTGCGGAGGGTGCTTCTCCTTCGCTGTCTTCGGAATCTAGAATTTCTGGTGGATCAACTAAGCTGGAGGCCCATTCCATATAAAGAAATCCCAACCTCCCTACCAAGGTCCCATTTGTCACATGATCTGAGTCTTTGTCCAAGGTCATAGAATTCCACCTGTCCTCTATGAGGTGAGGGAATCCAGAGGGGTCCCCAACCAACTTGCCCATTCTCCAGTAGACAGATCCACAGACAAGTCATGTTACCACATACATGTTAACAGGCCAGAACAGAAAATTTGAAAGGATAGCTTTTTTGATACACACGTGTGTGAAATAAACATTTGTCTTGCTTCCTTCCCCAGGGGCAAACATCCCCCCAGAAGTTTACAATCGCTGCTCAGGCAGGTTGGTCCTCAGGAAGCAAAGAAGTATTTTATACTACTGGGGTCCATGCATCCTGCCTGCCTACCATGTACCAAGCCTTGCACAAGACGGTTGATGTTGCTTGTTTGGATAAAGTCTTGTTATGTTGCCCAGGCTAGCCTCAAGGCCCTAGGCTCCAGTGACCCTCTTTCCTCGGTCTCCTGAGAAATTAGAGTTACAGGTGATTATATATTTCACTGATGGCCTACATTTAAATATATGTGTGTGTATGTATGTATGTATTTATATATTAGCTGGGCATGGTGGCGCATGCCTTTAATCCCAGCACTTAGGAGGCAGCAGCAGGTGGATAGCTGTGAGTTCAAGGCCAGCTTGGTCTACAAAGTGAGTCTAGGACAGAGAAACCTTGTCTCGAAAAAAATTTTTTTTCTTCTCTCATATATCATAATCTGCACTTTAAACAATACTTATGAATCCTGTTAACAGAATAGGAAATTGAGTCAAGAAGCACTCAAGATCCCTCAGCCAACAATTGTCACCCTAGAGACACCTTGTCTGGAGTGTGTATTTTGGTCACCTCTGGTTCTCTCAGGCCTAGGGCAACCTCTGGAGGAGGAGTCCATCTCATGCCCATTTTATAGATGAGCAGTCTCAGGAAGCTAAGTAATCTGCCCAAAGTTGCACAGTAAGATCAACTGTTTCAGAGACTCACATCTGAGTCCAACATGTTTGCTGTTGACCCAAACGTGAACCTGTTGTCTCAGACAGGCTAAGAGTAGGCTGGCCAGGTTACCAAGAAGAGACTTGATACCCTATGAGCATATACAGGGGAAGTTAATCTCCCTCAAGAACAGTCTTAGGGGAAGGGAATAAGGGGAAAATAGGAGGGAGGGAAGAATGGGAGGATACAAGGGATGGGATAACCATTGAGATGTAACAAGAATAAATTAATAAAAAAAGAGTGAGATAATAGAAAAAAAAAGAAATAATTTAAGTGAAACAAACACTGCTTTATAAAAATAACTTCAACATGATTATAACAAATATATTATTGATATATGTCATTCTTTTTGAATAATTTTAATAAACATCAGTTAATTAAAAAAAAAAGAGTAGGCTGGCCAGGCCATGCCCACCTCCTGCCCACCTCCTGCCCACCCTACCTCTTTCCCACTCTTGGAGTCCAGAGCCAGTGAAATCTCTCTTGGGGTGAAACTTATTTAGGTTTTGTATGTGGGGTGTGTGTGTGTGTGTGTGTGTGTGTGTGTGTGTGTACATGACCACAGAGCCAGAAGAGGGCACAAGACTCTCTGGAGCTGGAGCTACAGGCAGTTGTGAGCTGCCTGCTGTGGGTGCTGGGATTCAAACCTGGGTCTCTGTACAAGCAGAGCACAGCCACAGAGCCATTGCCCCAGTCCCAGCTCCTCAGGATGGAGTTTCTAATTCCAGCTTGGAATTGAGGCTCACAAATAGACTGAGCTGAATGAATGAATGAATGAATGAACGAACAAACCAATGAACTAAGGCGGATGAACGGATGGGTGAGCTTCTTTGATCACAGTCTCTCTCTTAGTTCTGCCGTGAGAAGCAGACAGTAAACTTTTTCTGCAGGGAGTCTGGGGGAGTCTTCCGAAGAGTCACCTGGAACACAACTTGGCTGTGGGCCCCTGAGTGATCCCATTTCCGTACTATAATGTTTCCTCTGTGGTGGGTATAAAAGAACCTTCAGCATAGAGAGGAAAAAAATTGTCCAAGGTCACACAGGAAGTAGGGGGTGGTGTAGTGGCTTCACCTTTGTACCTCATTTCTCCCACAGCCACCCCTGGGAACTGGTCTTTTGGTCTGTGTGTGTATGACTGTGTGTTTGTGTGTATGTGTGTGTATGAATGTTTATGTGTATGTATGTATAGAAGTATATGTGTATATGAGTGTGTGTGCATAAGTATGTGTGTATATGAGTATGAGTGTATATATGATTATGTGTATGTAATGAGTATGTGTTTGTGTGTATGTGTGTATATGAGTGTGTGTGCATATGTATGTGTGTATATGAGTATGGGTGTATATATGATTGTGTGTATGTAATGAGTATGTGTGTATATGAGTGTGTGTGCATATGTATGTGTGTATATGAGTATGAGTGTATATATGATTGTGTGTATGTAATGAGTATGTGTTTGTGTGTATATGAGTGTGTGTATGTATGTGTGTATGAGTTTGTATGTGTGTATGTGAGTGTGTATATGAGTGTGTGTATGAGTGTGTGTGTGTGTGTGTGTGTGTGTGTGGTGCTGGGAACTGAACTCAAGGTCTCAGCATGCCAGATGAGTGCTGTACCATTGTGCTGCACCCAAACCTTGCTCCTGAGTGTCAGGTGCTGACAATCACAGTTCCCGGACAGGACTTGCAGGAGTCTGCCCAAATGTGCCCTCTAAACAAGCCCTTGTTTAGAGGGAAATAGTAAGAAAAACATCAAAATGATCTCAATAGGTGTCTGGGCTAGGGACTAGGCAGGATCAGGGTGCCACCCACAGTTGACAAAACAGGAGCCCAGGGAGGGCTGGCTCCAGCATCCTGGAGAAGAGTCAACCATGGCCTTGCCTGCCTTCTGGCTCACCCTTCCTGGTAGCCCACAGCATCTCCAAGGAAGCCCAGCAATGGGCTGGAAAGACAAAACTCACTCTAGAGTGGGCACAGGGCTATGGCATCTGGGCCCCACCACAGCTTGGTCCAGCCCAGCCTGCCAGGCCCTCAACAGACATAATACAAAGGCTTTCTCAGACAGGCAGACAATTCACCCTTTCAGGCAGAGGGCGGCTTAGGCAGCCATTCCAGCCCCTGTTTCCCTTTGGCTCCTTAAAGTGAATCATTCTGGTTAATGACCCTGGGAACAATGAATTGGGAGCAGGTGTGGGCTCCGCTGGCACGGGCAAGGAGCTGGATCAGAGGAATACCCGTGCCGTGGATGCTGACGGAGATCAGTGCCACGGATGCTTTAGGACCACAGAGCCACAACACAGGACCATGGAACCACATCAGCTGTGACCATTAGAATAGCAGAAGGCTTGGGTCACAAAGCCACAGAAAACCAGAAACATGAACTCCTAGAATCACCCCAAGCCCTTGGCTATTAGACCTGGGCCTGGGGCCAAGCACTTGACTCCACTATGGGAAAATGACATGATATGTAGACAGAAACAGAAAAATGAAAGTATTTTAGTTTGGGCAAAAACTAGGGAGGAAGAAGTTCTTAGCCTGTCTGCCTATTGTGGTGACAAAGTGTTTAGAAAGGAAATGAAACAGCAGCCAGGAAATAGGCATGTATAGATTCTAGATTCAGCTACATGTTCAAATCATCAGGATCAAGCGGTCATGGGAGCCAGTGCTCTGCCCAGCATGGAATTCCATGGAGAAGGCCTAACTTTTATAGGGCTGGGCACACAGACCCTAAGTCCACCATCAGCAGTGCCAGACCCTGCTCTTTAGAAGAGCAAAGAACAGCTGGGCATGGTTGTGCACACCTTTAATCCCAGCACTCGGGAGACAGAGGCAGGCGGATTGCTGTGAGTTCGAGGACAGCCTGGTCTACAAAGTGAGTCCAGGATAGCCAAAGCTACACAGAGAAACTCTGTCTCGAAAAACAGAAGAAGAAGAAGAAGAAGAAGAAGAAGAAGAAGAAGAAGAAGAAGAAGAAGAAGAAGAAGAAGAAGAAGAGCAAAGAGCTTAGATGCCATACTGTCTGAAGCTCAACCGGATTGCAGTTGGGGAAACTGAGTCAGCTGATCAAAGTGACAACATTGGGGCTCATATCTAAGCATCACCGCTTTTTATCTGTACTACACTTCTGGGCAAGCCAGGTATAGCGGCTCATGGCTGTAGTCTCAGCAATAAGGAGGCAGAGTTTGAGAACATCATGGGCCACATGGTGAGACCTTGTTAAGGGATGGGGCTTGGGGTGAGGGCAGAGAGAAAGAGGAAAGGGAGGAAAGAAAGAAGGAAGACAAGTAGGTGAAGAGAAAGGGAAGGAAGGAGAAAAGAAAAAGAGGAAGGGGAGGAGGAGGAAAGAAGGAAAGAGAAGTGAGGGAGGAAGGAAGGAAAATGGACAGGCAGAAGACACAAGGAGAGAAGTGGGGAGCAAGAGACAAAAGCCTAAAGCGTGAGGCACCACCCTCTCTGGAGGACTACCTGGCGTGCTGGGCACCTGCTCTAGCTCTGCTGTGGTGCTGAGATGGACGCCTTGAGAGCCTGGTGTCAGGATAACGCATTTGGCAAGTCAGGACAAGCCAGATTCTTTTAGCCAAACCCGTTCCCTGCCTAATAAGGAATACAGAGCACTCTGTGGTTCTACCTGGGGTTCTGCTGACCGGTGACCACACAGAGGAGAGAGCCAGTGTCCTGGGCTTCTGCTTGGGACACCCATAGCCACACTGGGCGTCACTTTAGGTCACTGTCAGCACACTCAGGAAATCCAGTTCCACTTACCAAGGGCTTGTTATAGCCCAGGCTGGCAGATGCTACTAAAAACAAAGAGACGTCTGCCTACCTCCAAATTGAACGTGTGTGTATGCGCGCGAGCACCTGTGTTGTAGACAGAGAGCGACAGTCTCACACACACAGATACCTCCAAAGGAGGCATCACAAAAAACAGGCAGTATTTTAAAGTGAGCCTTTAAAGTTAGGTTGTTTGATTTCTGTTTTTGTTTTAAGGCAGGATCTCACTTTGTAGCCCTGGCTGATCTGGAAATCATAGAGATCCGCCTGCCTCTGACTCCCTAAAGCTGGGATTAAAGGCGTGTGCAACCACACCTGGCTCGCCATTAAGGTTTTATCTCTATTGCAGCTCCTGGCCTTTTGCTTCCGTCTGTGATGGAGTAACATCTACTCCCACAGACCAGCCCTCGGAGAGCTAAGGCAAAGCTGATCGTAGTGACTCACATCTTTAATCCCAACATTCTGGAGGCAGAGGTAAGAGGCTCTCTGGCAGATCTCTGTGAGTTCAAGGCCAGCCTGGTCTATACAGTGAGTTGCAGGACAGTCAGAGCTAGCTACATAGTAAACCATGCCTTGAGAATACAAAATAATGTGCTGGGGGTGTGGCGGTGCACGCCTGTAATACCAGGCATGGAAAGGCAGAGGCAGGCGGATCTCTGTGAGTTTGAGGCCAGCCTCGTCTACAAAGTACGATCCAGGACAGCCAGGGCTACACAGAGAAACTCTGTCTCAAAAAACAAAAGAAAGAAAGAAAATACAAAATAATTATTATAATAATAATAACAAAAAATAAATAAAAGAGAGAGGGAGAGAGAGACAGAGAGACAGAGACAGAGAGAAGGAGGAGAAAGCTGAGACAGGAAGATTGCAATGATGAAGGCAGAAAAAAAAATCAACAAAGTATACAGAACATCTGTTGCCAAACATTAAAAATCCAAGCTGGTAGTTGGCTCAGCAGGTAAAGGTTCTTTCCACCAAGATTAATGATCTGAGTTCTATCCCCAGGATCCATACTGAGAATAGAGAGAATCAAGTGGTCCTTTGACTTACATGCATGTCATGTCATGCATCCCCATTTATACACTCCTATACACATGCACACTACATGAATAGTAAAGTTTAAAAATGTAATAAAAATAAACAGAAAAGAAAAACAGGGATGTTCTTTAAAAAAAAAAAAGTGGACAAGCTAGTGACAGCCGTGGTTCTTAGACGGAACAGGGTTGGGAGGCAAACATCTTACACAGTACACGGTGATGCTACTGGATTGAGGGTTGGAAGGTTAGGATTCTGCTTGGAAATGTGTGGAAAGCTCTAGAAAGGAGGAAACTGCAATAAGACCACCATCTTTTCGGAGTATAGGATGGGACACTGTGAGGCTGTGCATAGAGAAACAGGAAAGCTGCAAACTGAGCAATTCCCAGGTCCCTCAGGGGCAGGAGGTAGTAGAAAGGGATGATCTAGTGTTGAGAAACCACTATGCATGCCCCATGGGGCCTTAGATGCAAGCTGAGTTGTCCCCAGAGCAAGGACCAGTCCAGGTGTGCCATAGCAGAATATGAAGCCAGACTTCAAATAGAACAAGCCAACTGGCTGGTAACCTAGGTGCTTTGTGGAGGAATGCCTTGAGTGGACGTAGAAGTTGCCAATAAAGCACTGTTTGGCCAATCAGCTTGGCAGAAGAACAGGAAGTGGAAGGCAGAGGTTGAAAGAGCTGGTAGCTGGACAGTTGACAGTTGGAAAGAATCCGCCCCAGGAGTCATCAGATTGGCAAGTTATTGGTATATATGTAGGTTTTGAGGTCATAGGTCTAGAGTAGTTTAGAATCTGCCCAATTTAGTGGTTGTACCTCTAAAATGCACTATAATCTCACTGTGTCGGTTATTGGCGCCCTAAGCCATACTGAGAAATTAGTTGCAACAAATTTAATGTATCCACACCCTTGAAAAATCATACTTTTTCATAGCTTGATGGGGCATAAAAATGAAAGACACAATAACACAGAGTTTTTGGAGTTTATTAAACGCTCTTTTAAATGATCCTGAGAAACAATAAGAGAGATTGTTACTGATTGTGACTACAATTTTTACTTTAATAATCATTCTTGCTTTCTATACTCCTTCAAAGGAAAAGGCTTTAGAGAAAAAAAATTAGAAAAATTTATAGATTGGATTGAGGAAAATGCTAGAGTATCAGAGACAAGGCAAAATAAAAAATATGAAATTTGGAAACAAACTTTAGAAGAGAAGTTAGAAAGGTTTATATCTAAGGATAACGATAATGAGATAGAAACAGAAGGGCCAGAATATGCAACACGACTCTGTAACAGGACTAACAAGGTGGTCACTATTTGTTAAAAAACCAAAAATAATTTTCCCAGCTTTGATAAGGGAACTACCAGGAGATGAAGAAAATCCACAAAGTTATCAGGTCTGGCAACCTATGGATGCACAAGATTTAAAAGGCTTTAGGGAGGCAATAAGCAGTTATGGTTTACACTCACCATATGCCAAACAGATACTTAATAACTGGGTCACACGGAATCACATAATTCCAAAAGACTGGAGAGATTTGGTGACTGCCATTCTAGAGCTGGGTCCCCCAATTACAACCATAGCATGGTGGAAAAATGAAGCCTCGCTTATGGAGCAACAAAATAGAACTAAAGGCTTTGATAATGTCAAGGATCGGTTACTAGGTGAAGGCTCATATTCCGAATTAAGAGTACAGATTGCGCTTGACGATGCTGTCCTAGAACAATGCGAACAACTGCCATGAATGCTTTAGACAAGGTTGAACAACAGGGACAAATGGAATTATTTACAAAAATAACATAAGGTTGAAATGAATCTTTTACTGACTTTTTACAGAGAATAACTAAAGCTCTGAATAGAGCCACGGCAGACTCAAATGCTAGAGAAATTCTACTTTCATCCCTAGCTTTTGAAAATGCTAATGCTGAATGCAAAAAGTCTACTAGACCCTTGAAGACAAGATCTGCACCTCTTCATGAATGGATTAAAACTACTGCAGATGCTGGGCGGTGGTGGCGCACGCCTTTAATCCCAGCACTCGGGAGGCAAAGCCAGGCAGATCTCTGTGAGTTCGAGGCCAGCCTGGTCTACAGAGTGATTCCAGGACAGCCAGGGCTACACAGAGAAACCCTGTCTCGAAAACAGAACAAAACAAAAACCAACAACAACACAAAAAACTACTGCAGACATAGAAATAAATGCTCATGATTCAGTTATAATTGGACAAAAAGCTACAGGAGATATCAAAACACAGAATTCTCACTGTTGTGGTTTTAAAATTTCAAATCATTCCCTAAAGGACGATAAACAAAACTGTTCCTAAAGTTCTAAAGTTCTATAGTGCTAATAATTCAGGGGAAAGAGTTCCTATAAAATGTAAACTGTGGAAGGAATGGTCATGAGCCTCGTACATTTATAGTTTTAGGACTGTATAATGCTTGTGAGAAAGTATATGTTTTCAGAACAACAAAAGAAAGAAAGAAAGAAAGAAAGAAAGAAAGAAAGAAAGAAAGAAAGAAAGAAAGAAA
>OU015754.1:72991050-73001422 GCA_907169655.1 Acomys percivali | reverse complement strand
AAAGAAAGAAAGAAAGAAAGAAAGAAAGAAAGAAAGAAAGAAAGAAAAGGAAAAAGAAAAGAACTAGACACTGATGCTGGATCAGACCTGACAGGATTCATCCTCCAGCATGTTGAGACACTGACGTTATGGATCCTTCATGTTTCAGCCACAATCGCTTCAGTGGCTGTTCCTCATCAGAACAGAACAGCTCCCAGGACAGCTTGGAAGAAAGCTCCTGATTCCTGTTGGTCCAGCATTTCAGACCATCCCACACAGGACTCCTATTAAGCCTGGAATTTCTCAACATTTAGAGACTCGACGACAAATGCTATCCTCAGCTTGTTTAACCATTTTACCAATTTTATTTGGTCCCCTACAAAGGTATTATTCATCCCAAATCCGCCAGAAGAAGCCTTAAAAAGAGAGCAAGACCCCATTTCCCTTAAGGTGGTTTTGGGTAAGGCTTTGGTTGTTTTCTTGGGCTATGGATGTTTATTTCCATTGGGAGTTGGTTATTATTATTGGTCTTATTCAGAGAGAAAACAAGATTGAACTCAGGGATTTCTCCCTGTTCCTTTATCTTTCTTTCTTAGGTATGGAGGTAGGGGTTTAAAAGAAAGAAAGGGGAATATAGAAATATATATAGGGATGATAGGACAAAAAGTAGATTATTGAGGGGCTGGAGAGATGGCTCAGTGGTTAAGAGCCCCGCCTGCTCTTCCAAAGGTCCTGAGTTCAATTCCCAACAACCACATGGTGGCTCACAACCATCTGTAATGTGATCTGATGCCCTTTTCTGGCTTGCAGGAGTACATGCAAGCAGAGCACTGTATACATAATAAATAAATAAATAAATCTTTTTTTTTTAAAGTAGATTATTGAATCTACTCCTCAACCTAAGGTCTTAATTGTTACTCACAAATAGGGTTATTTTTAGTTTTATGTATTGATGCAAAATAAGTTTAATTTTGATACACTGGCATAAAATTCAAATTTAAGATTATTCTTCACATACATTATATGTATTTCTACCCTAATATGAGGTATTATACCCACACAACTCAATTATGATACAGGATTTATTTCTAATACTTTGAAAATGCTATTGTATGCTATTTAGGATAATTAGTAATACAAGTTAATTTTTAGTTGATCAATTTATGGTCATGTCAAATACTACTTTTTTATCACAAGAATATACATCCTAGCTTTAACAGATAGATATGATTCAATAGATAAGGTAAAAATAGTTAGATAAGGTCTTCAAAAACCTCAGAGACTTATAGAATATGGCATTCAAAGATATTTTTATTGTTTTGAGGATTCTTTAACAATGTAACAGGTTAACTCCTGGCAACACCCAGCCTACCTCAAAGAAGATGATGAACATCATGGAAAAACCTCCCTATGGAGATGGCTTCAGCTGTGGCAAACAAGCCACTGGGCAAAAATGTCCTTGTTTTCTACCACAGACAGAATTCTGCCTGAAATGGGCAAGCTAGGATGCAAGTGGAGTCAACGGCCAAACTCTGCCAAGACAGGGTAGGCAAGTTCTCAATAGTCCCTGATTCACAAGTATGTCTGTCAGATATACAGGTCCAGACGGCTGAAGATGATGCTCCAACGTGTTAGAGAGTTTTGAGTGACTGTTCAGGCAGCAAACCGTCTCTGTCACTTTTTCATTTTGGAAGCTGCTAACCTACACTTTCTGTTTACTCAGGTAATTAATTTTATTCCTTCTCAAGTCTCTGATGGGGTTGAAGATGGATGGTTTAGTTTACAATTAAGCTTAGTTTTTTTAAGGAGTTAAGATGTTTTTAGGTTGATAGAGATGAGATATGATAGATATTGATTACATTCAGAATTTTAGACTTACCAAGATAACCTTTCTTCAAGGTTGCCAAATATTAATAAATAAAACACTATGAGTGTAACATTTACATAATTCCTGTTTCATGCTTCATCTTGCTTTAGGTAGTTTTTTTGCATGTATGTGTAATAATATAAATGTATAGATAAAGGGGGGCTTCTTATTAGACTAAAGAGGGAATTGTGGAGAAATGCCTTGAGAGGATGTAGCAGTTGTCAACAGAGCGCTGTTCGGCCAATCAGCTGGGTAGAAGGACAGGAAGTGGAAGACGGAGCTTCCGACAGGAGGTTGGATGAGCCAGTAGCTGGACAATTGACAGTAAAAAAAAAAACTGACCCAGAGCCAGGTGGTGGTGGCGGCGGCGGCTGCGGCGCTCGCCTTTAATCGCAGCACTCAGGAGCAGAGGCAGGCGGATCACTGTGAGTTTGAGGCCAGCCTGATCTACAAAGTGAGTCCAGGACAGCCAAGGCTGCACAGAGAAACCCTGGCTCGAAAAAACAAAAACCAAAACAACCCCCCCCCCGAAAAAAAAAAAACATCAACAACAAAACTGCCCCAGGAGTCATCAGAGTGGCAAGTTATTTATACATATGTAGGTTTTGAGGTCATAGGATTAGAATGGTTTAGAATCTGCCCTGGGTTGTGGTTGCAGCTTTAAAACACACTATAATCTCACTGTGTTGGTTATTGGTGTCCTAGGCCATGCTGATAAGTTAATTGCAACAGTACCTATGAAAACAAAGGCCAGGACTGGAGAGAGATGGCATGGTAGAGAGAGTCAGCACTGAAAAGTCCATGATGGATGACCCAGTCAGAAGTTCTACACATGCCAGGAAGTATGACCTTTCACCAGGAGAAAGGGGTCCAGAGATGGGAGAGATGGCAGAATTGCCCATACAGGTGTATCAAGTCACTGCAACAGTGTTGAAGGATTTAAAGGAAAAGGCCATCATAATGAAGAAAATGAAGGTGAAAATAAACGGGAGCTTGTAAAAATAGAAAAAAAATTTAATTTTTTTCCCCAGATAGAATCATTCAATGTAGCAATGACTGGTCTTGAACTCAAGAAAACTTCAGAGAGGTGGGGGGAGAGGCCCTTGACATGTTATTTATTTATTTATTTATTTTTGGTTTTTCGATACAGGGTTTCTCTGTGTAGCCCTGGCTGTCCTGGAACTCATTCTGTAGACCAGGCTGGCTTCGAACTCACAGAGATCTGACTGCCTCTGCCTCCCGAGTGCATGTGCCACCACTTCTTGGCTATTTATTTATTTATTATGTATACAGTGCTCTGCCTGCATGTACACCTGCAGGCCAGAAGACACCAAATCTCATTATAGATGGTTGTGACTCACCATGTGGTTGCTGGGAATTGAACTGAGGACCTTTGGAAGAGCAGCCAGTGCTCTTAACCTCTGAGCCCCATGTTGTGTACTTAAAATAGTAGTTAGGATTCAGAGACTCCTCAACAGAAACTATGGTAGCCAGGGGAAGATAGGACCCCTCCAAAATGCTGCAAGAAACACACTGTGGACAGGGTCCAAGGCCCAACAACGAATGAAAATAAAAGCCTTTCCCAGAAAAACAAAAGCTGAAGCCAGTGTGGTGTCCAACACCTTTAATTGCAACACAGAGGCTGGCCGACCTCTGTGAGTTCCAGAGCAGTCTAGTCTGGTCTACACAGTGAATTCCAAGATAGTTAGTGCTGCACAGAGAGACTCTGTCTCAAAACAAACAAAAGCTAAACGAACCAGTCACCTGCAAACCTGCCTGCCAGAAGCAAGAAAGGCAATTGTCTAAGAAAGGAAAGCAGCCCAGAGCACAAACTGGAAAAACTCAGGTCAAAGAGTGAATTTGTGAGTTAAAACCAGGGGAGCCCGAGGTTTTTCCAGCTCTAAAATGGTAACTGTTTCAAGCCAAAATAAAAGTGTTTGGCAGAGGGTTACAATTTATCTAAAAGCAAAATATATTACAACTATCCAGAAGAACAGACCTGGGCTGGCTGGACCTCCACAAGTTTCTTTCTTTCTTAATCAAAATACTTCATTATGGCCAGGTGGTGGTGGCTGGCACAGGCTTTTAATCCCAGCACTCAGGGAGGCAGAAGCAGGCGGATCTCTGAGTTCGAGGCCAGTCTGGTCTACAAAGCAAGTCCAGGACAGCCAGGGCTGTTACACAGAGAAACCCTGTCTCGAAAAACAAAAACAAAACCAAACAAACAAAAAACACCAAAACTTCATGATGTTTCTGAAACTGGCTTGAAACTCACTATGTAATTGAGGCTGCCCTCAAACTGCTGCAATCCTCCTGCCTCAAGCACCCTTCCCCCTTGCACCCCACCCCACTCTGTGGTGCTGGGATTATCATGCCTAACTCTCATTAAAGATTTGATCAGACTCATCAGTGAAGCCTCAGGTCCTGGCTTTGTATTCACTGGAGCCTTTTTTTCTTTTTCTTTTTTCTTTTTCACTGATTCAACTTTGTTTCTTGTCATTGGCCTGCTGGAGTTTCCTAAGCCCATGTGGTTCAATTTTAGTAAACCATGTGTCTCCACAAATGCGTCCACTTTTTTGTTTGTTTGTTTGGGGTTTTGTTGTTTGTTTTTTGAGACAGGTTTTCTCTGTGTAGCCTTGGCTGTCCTAGATTCGCTTTGTAGACCAGGCTGGCCTTGAACTCACAGCGGTCTGACACCCTCTGCCTCCCAACTGCTGGGATTAAAGGTATGCACCACCACCGCCCAGCCACATTGTTTTTTTAAAGTCAAGATTAAATGAAGTGAGTTTGTTTGTTTGAGACAGTCTCAGGCAGTCCAGGCAGACTTTGAACTCACTATGTAGCCAAAGATTACTTTGAACTTCTGATCTTCCCGCCTCTGCCTGCCAAGTACCAGGACTATAGGCCTGAATCACCAAACCTGGTACGGTATTTTAAACAATCCAAAGATGTCCAGCAAAAAGAAGACAGGGGACAAAGAGAGATATAAGTAGACAGCAGACCACAAGCTAAGAAGGCTTAAATCCAGCCTGGTGAGTGACGACACCAAACGTACCAGTTGGTAGAGAGCTTTCTTCAGCATATATAGGTTTGGTCCCAGCAGCACATAAAACTAGGCGTGATGGCATATGCCTGCAATCCTAGCACTTGGGAGGCTGAGGCAAGACCCTGGAGTTCAAGATCATTCTCTGCTACATAATGGGTTCAAGGCTAGCCTGGGCTACAAGAGACACTATCTTGACAAACCAACCACACACACAAACCCTGTAAATTGTACACATGGTCCTCCTATTTAGAGGCAGAGTTTATTAGACTGAGTTGAAAGGCGGGGCAGGGGGACCTAATTGTATAGTTTAAAAGAAAACCACCAGCTGTGTGGTTCACGCCTCTAATCCTAACACCTGGGAGGCGGAGGCAGGAGACTCACACAGTTCTGGGCTAGCTAGAGCTGCTTCAAAAATAAGTCCCAAAGATAAGGACATTGCTGTGTTCTTTAGATGTATTTGTGTGTATGCATGTTTGGCCTGCATGTATGTCTGCGCAGCATGCTCATGCCTGGTGCCTGAGGAGGTCAGAAGAGGGCACTGAGTACCTTTGAAGTGGGGTGATGGGTGGTATGAGCCACAGTGCGGGGTGCTGAAACCTGAAGCCAGGTTCTCTGCAAGAGCAGCAAGTGCTCTTAACCACTGAGCCATCTCCCCGGTCCCAAGAAAATTATTTTAAATATGAAGACACAAAAAAGTTAAATGGAAAAATACCCAACAGGGAGAAAACACTAAAGTACAGAAAACCAGAGAGGCTGTGTTAATGCCCCAGCGACCTCGGAGCAATTATCAGAGACTAGTATAACGTACATTGATAAATGTAGTAGGGACATTTATCAGTGAGAAAGGGGTCAGCGACTGAAGACGCCCTGACACTCCTAATGCATCCACGCCTCATAGCAAAGCTCCAGGAGAGAGTAAAGGTGGCATACCAGAAGAGAGACACTAACAAAACCATCATCACTCTGGAAATTTCCACATTCATCACTGATGAAACAGGTGGAAGCCAAAGACTTGAACAGCGTCACCCAGCTGGACCTGGCTGTCACACTGGGCACTCCACCCCGATTCTATAGCAAGATAAGGAGCTCATGTCCTTGTGGATCAAGGAGTGAAAAGCAGGGCCTTATCCACACTGCCCATGAGTTGCAAGGCTCCTGAGGGGTGGCCAGGGTGGCTCCCACACTGGCGTGGAGTCCTGACTGACACCTTTCAAGACAGCATGAGTCAGGAGGGACTCCAGGTCAGTGCAGTGTGTCACCTGCCCTGGGATTAGACAGTAATGGCGTGGATAAGAAGTAGGTTTGTATGTTACCCATCCTCTGGCTCCTGAGGTGAATGCCACCCCTGGCCCTCCTCAAGGTGACCCAAAGGCAAATGCCTGAGCCAGAGCGTGTTCTCAGGCCACCTTCACCCCTCCCCCCCTGGAGATGGGTCCCTCTGAGCTCAGGGCTCTGCCCAGTAGCTTTCCATGTCAGCTTTGGTTTCTTCCTCAGTTTCCCATAAGGTCGAAAAATCTCCTCTCAGGGCCATCAAGACGGCTTAAACAGGGATAAAGGTACTTTGCCATCAAGTCTGATGACCCAGGTTCAATCCCTGGAACCACGTGATAGGAAGGGAGGAGAGAACAGACTCCCACAAGTTGCCCTCTGACCACACAAGTGTGCCGTGGTCTGTGTGCACCCACACACACACACATATAAACAAAAAGTGAGTGTAAAAAAAAAAAAAACAAAAAAAAACTGAAGCTTCCCTCTTGTTTCCATGCCTTAAAATATCTGGAGCGTGGTGCCAAGCCACCAAAGGTGGGGACAGTGCAGCCACCCAGGGACACATAGGAAGCGATGGAGGAATGGTAGCAAATTCCATTAGACGTACCATATGTCCCAGGCTTTCCATTTTCTGTTTCATGTGTCTTATCACACATTGATAAGAATCTGTGTGACGGTGGATCCTGAACCTCAGTGATGAGCACATCTCCTTTGAGGTGGATGTTTTCTTGTCAGTTCAAGAATGTCCCAGCTAGGCATGGGGGCGCACCTGGGAGGCAGAGGCAGGTGGATCTCTGTGAGTTCAAGGCCAGCCTGGTCTACAAAGTGAGTCCAGGAAACCCTGTCTCAAAAAATACCAAACCAAACCAAACCAAACCAAACCAAACCAACTAACCAACCAAACAAACAAAAAACAACAAAATAAAAGAATATTCTGGAACCCAGCTGACATCATCACCTCTAGGGTGTCCATCATGGTCCATGCTTTGCTCCTCCCCCAGTACCTGCGCTGCCCCTGACAGGCCACACCAAATCTCTCTATGAGCAGTTAAAAGTTCCTGCCAATCTATCCTCATCCTGCCTCCCAATTATGAGACTCAGATCAAGTGTAGCCTCTGCCAGGAAGCCTCCCCAGATACACCAGCCCATCTCTGCATGCCTGGACCACCATGGTGACCACAGCACTCTGTGACTACTGGCTTGGCCCTTTGTGACCAACTCAAGGTTGGGATTACTATTCAGGTACAGATCCCTGTGGCTACCCAGCCCAGCACCTGCCACTCCAAGGGACTGGCTGGCCCAGTTTGTTTTCTGTTGCTTGGATAAAACACTAACCAAAACCAACTTGGGGAGGAAAGGGTTAATTTAACCTTCCAGCTTACAGCCATCCTCAGGGAAAGCCAGGGCAGCAGCTCAGGGCCAGACCTTTAAGCAGAGACCCCAGAGGGGTGCTGCTTACTAGCTTTGCTCCCTACTGGCTGGCTCACCCTGCTTTCTCATAAAAGCCCAGCCGAGATGACACCCAGTGGGCCGGGCCCTCCCACATCAATCAAAATGTCCCACAGACACGCCAGGCTGATGGAAGCAATGCCTCAGCTGAGGTTCCTCTTCCCACACAACTCCTGTTTGTGTCAAATTAGCAAAAACCTAACCCGCACACTGGCTCTTGGTGAATGGGTGAACAGGCGGCGTAGCCAACACATATATGGCACTTTGTACCTGTGGGGGCAGGAGTTGGAGTAGAGGGCTCTGAGGCAAGCGCTTGACAGAGTCATTTGCACAAAGCATGGCCCAAAGAGGCAGGTCCTTTATAGATGAGAGAAAAGAAACCCAGAGAACTCGAGGCACTTGCTGAGGTCACGCAGCAAAAAGTGGCAGAGCCAAGATTGAATAAAGGCAAGCAAAGTGGCTTCAGAGTCTACGCTGTCAGGCACCATGCCTCGCCAGGAAGGAGTGAACAATGAAACCAGAGCAGAAGACACAAGTGAATGAACAGACAGGGAAGAGTCACATGAATGAATGCCCCGACCTGGCAGACTGGCCATAGCAGTCTGCTTTCTTAGACACGGGCAGCTGCACACCCCAGCTACATTCCGTCCCATGCCGCTTTCCAAGTCTTAGTTGGTGCCCTCCTTCACTTGAGTCCTTTACCAGCACCAGCTCTCTCCTCCCCTTCCTTCCCCTCCCCTCCCCCATATTCCTCCATGGACTGAGCACCAGGACTGTGGGATCCCTGGGTTTCAGAGCTGGAAGGAATAGAGGCTGTCCAATCCAAACCTCTGTTGTGTATACACAGGAAACCTAAGACCCAGAGAGGCCAAACGACTTACCCAAGGCTACACAGCAAGTTACTGCCAGGGTCAGGGGTGGGCTCAGCCCCCTGGCTTTCACTCACACATTTCCTTTCTTTTCCTAACCTCAGCTGGGTCCTTAGCCAGGTCTGTGAAACAGAGCACACATGAAAGACCCTCCATGTGATGTCATCCCCCCCCCCCCCAGTTATTGCTGTCACTTTAGGGCAGGTGCTAAGAACTCTTGAGATGGTCTCAAGCCTGTTCCCACATTTCCAAGGTTCTCCCTTATAGCACCGCTCCTCCACAGGAGCGTCTCCGGCAGGCTTGGGTCACAGGGGAAACCATTACACCTGCTGCTGGCTGCGGGAACATATTCCGGTCTCCTGAAAACGGGCAGAGGCCCCTCTAGCTCTGAACTGGGTGGGTCATGAGCAGCTTCCAGAAGCTTCTGTGAGCAGCAGTAGAGATGCACACTGTCAGAATCCACACACATGCCGGGATGTCTGGCAGGGGTGGGGGGGGGGGCTGGGGGGTTGGTCAGTGGGCAAGAGTAGCCAGTTTGCAAGTATCAATGGACTCCTGTTAGTGACTCCCAGGTAGGGCCACCAGGGATGGGACAGCCAGCCAGGCACAGACTAGAAGGCCCAGCCAGGCTAGGCAGAGCCTCCTACTAAGCAGTCTATAACCCCATTCACAACTGTCACAGGCACCCAGTATACAGAATAGGGAGGCCCTAACCTCTGCATTCCCACAGAGGACACTGTCAACTGTGGTTGGGCTCTCTCAGCGCTTCAAAGGTAAATGACACAGAAGGGGAGGAACAGAGGGGAAAGGATGGTAGATAACTAGGGGCTGGTTGTATCTGAAGCCTGGGGTGGGGGTGGGGGGTCTCAAGACCTAGGGAACTGTCATGGGCACTAGGGTCTTGTAGGGGGTCAGGTGTCCTCTGCAGCAGCCGGCAGCCAAGCACACTGGTGTTCCGGTGAGTGCTGTTAACATAGCCTGGTACCGTGCAGGGACCTAGTGAAGCAGGCTCGGTGCAGGACAGAGCATGTTTCAGGAGGGGCGGGGAAGGGTGGACATGCAACAGGCTAAATCCATCATCCAGCCGGCCATGGCGCGCCCCACTTATCCTGGCCCAGAGCTGAGCACGGCACAAGGCATGCCAGAGGGGGCCAATGAAGTCCTTATAAAGTGAAAACTGCGCGGTGAGTCAGCCCCAGCTTGGTGGCTCAGCTCATTCACAGCAAAGGCATCTCTTTCAGGTCTGTTCGGCAAAGTCTTTCTTCGCAGTGGAGGTGAAGTCATCTTTTGGTAAACACTGCCTTGCGGTCAATTTCCTTTGAACTCTCTGCTTCTGTTTAATCCGTCAAGCTTGGAGGGGAGCTGGCAACCCAGAGAAGTGCAAAGGTCCCTGGCTGAGTCATAAGCCCAGCCAAGTTCAGTTCCTGCCTGACTCTTCCCCTCTCTCTCCCGCTGCTGGAGCTTGCTTGACCCAGGCAGGTCATGTCTTGGGGCCTGTTTCCCTTGTGAAGTCAGCACTGTGCGAAGGAGCCTGAAAAACACCCAGCCCTGCACCCTCTAACCCCAAGCACGTAGCAAAAGCCTCATATGTGTATCAGGCACCATGCTAGAACAGTGGGAAGCCAGCAGTTTCCAATGGGAAAACACTCATACAGTGTGTGCACACACTCATATTTACACTTGTCCATCATTTATACACACATACACAGTGGCACATGTGCATATGTGTACACAACACACACACACACAGACATACACAGAGACAAACAGACAGACACACACAGACACACAGACACAAAGAGACAGAGACAGACAGACACACACACACACACAGAGACAGACAGACAGACACACACACACACACACAGAGACAGAGACAGACACAGACAGATA
>OU015754.1:72968329-72981889 GCA_907169655.1 Acomys percivali | reverse complement strand
CAGGTAGAAGGCATTGAAGGAGTGTACCACCCATAAAGCACTTACACAGAGCTTGGCAAACAGTTAAAGTGAATTATAATTTAATATAATTTTATAATACATTAGACATAAGTGAATACAAGCATAATAGATGAGCACGTCACAATGTAATTACTGTTATTAATTGAAATAATGCGTTGTGGTTAATACATGGAAGGAGAGGGCGCTTGTTATTCTTTCCCTTGGCTTCGATTCTGCAGGAACAGGAAGTGGGTTAAGGTGGCTAAGGATGTGGCCCATTAGATGGAGTGCTTGCCTCGCATGCGTGAAGCCCTGGGTTAGCCCTCAGCACGGAATAAACCAGGCATGGCAGTGCACACCTGCAATCCCAGCACTTGAGAGGTAGAGGCAGGCAGATCATAAGTTCAAGTTCAGCCTTAGCTAATAGTGACTTTGAGGCCAGCCTGGGCTATAAGAACCCCACCACTGGCGTGCGCGTGCAAGCGTGCACACACACACACACACTGAGAAAAAGTAAGACCCCCCCAAACCATCAAACTGATTCTGTTTTCTTTCTATGGAGGTTAACCATGTCCAGAGCCAGGCTGGTGGGGAGCAGGATTGTATGATGAAGTTCATGTGTTCCCTCCCCCAGGATTTACACCCTGGAGGTTTGGTCCCCAATGTGGTAGCTATAAGATGCATTGGAATCTTAGTGAGAGTCCCCAAGACCAGATTGGGAGAGGGCAGTAAAGCCAGGTACTCCCCCTGAATCCCTTTTGCTGCTTCTTCACACACACACACCCTTCTGCAGACAACAGGTTCCCTTAGCTCACCTTCCCCACACTGTGACACAGCCAGGGGACTAGGTACCAGGATGGGGGCATCATACTATTTGGACCTTTCAGTCACCACAATCATGAGCCTAATAACACTCTTCTCCCAATAAAGAACCCAGCCTCAGGTGCTTCGGTGGAGCAGCAGAAAAAAGACTAAGATACAGAACGCTAAAACATTTATCATCTGATGAGACAAAACTCACAAGCAAACCATTCCCAGGTTTGCAAAATGTAGCAGTCAGCAGACATAGACGTGGCAGTTAGCCGACTGCGATATTTCAATGTATTAAAACTACATTCATAGGCCGGGCATGGTGGCACACACCTTTAATCCCAGTACTCTGGAGGCAGAGGCAGGTAGATTGATGTGAGTTCGAGGCCAGCCTAGTCTACAAAGTGAGTCCAGAACAGCCAAGGCTACACAGAGAAACCTTGTCTCAAAAAACCACCACCACCACCAACAACAACAACAACAAACAAACAAACAACCCCCCCAAAAAAACCTATATTCATTTGTTTAATAGCTAGAGGAAAGATTAAACATGGTGTGTGTGTGTGTGTGTGTGTGTGATCTCATGCTGCTTAGTTTTGGTTTTGGTTTTATTTCTTTTTTTTTTTTTTTGAAACAGGGTCTCACTGAGTAGCTCAAGCCGGCCTGGACTCACTATCCTATTGTCTGTGCCCATTAAGTGCTAGGATTACAGGTGTGCATCTTATGCCTGGTAAGACAGAACAAGTTATGTAGAAAATGGCAGTAAAGCCAGGTACTCCCCCTGAATCCCTATGTAAGACCCAAATCAAATTCTGAGAGATAAAACCATAATCAAGGCTGGAGCAATGGTTCAGTGTGATGGCTCAGTGCTTGGGGGCCTTGACTCTTCTTCAGGAAGACCCGGGTTCAAGTCCCAGCACTCACACCTGTCTGTAGGGAATACAGATACTCCAGGGAATCCAAAAGGTTCTTCTGGCCACTCTGGGTACAGCCACACATGTGGTGCACATACATACGTGCTGGCAAACACCCAAACACACAAATGCTGCCAGTACTGTGATAATAATAAAGTTGAATTTAAAAAAAAAAAAAACTATACTGGAGTAGGGCAGTGGTGGTGCCCAGCTTTAATCCCAGCAATTGGGAAGGAGAGACAATCAGTTCTGAGTTCAAGGCCAGCTTGGTCTACAGAGTGAGTTCCAGGACAGCCAGGACTACACAGGGAAACCCTGTCTCAAAACAAACAAACAAACAAACCGCCTCCACCAACAATAACAAAAACCAACTCTACTGGGATGTACACAGGGACACAGGGCTGGAGTGTGACGGGTGCATGCCTATGATTCCAGCACTTGGGAGGCAGAGACGGGAGGATTAGAACCTGGAGGCTTGCATGGACTGCATGACACCATGTCGCAGAACCAATAGGGGGAAACGCAATAAGAAAACTTGTTAATTAACATGATGTGATATTGTTGGGGGGGTCACAGGGTGTATAGACATACATGTGTCCATGTGTATATCTATCAAGACTATGAAGCTGGGGTCTCCAAGAGATGGCTCAGAAGAGCAATGGCTGCTCTTCTAGAGGAAACGGGTTCAGTTCCCAGCACCCACATGGGAGGCCACAACTGTCTTTGCCTGTGGAAAACAAACAAACACTCAGACGTCCATCCATACACACAAAATTCAGTAGATAGTTTTTTTTTTTTTTTACGATTTATTTATTTTATTATGTATATAGTGCTCTGTCTGCTTGTACCCCTGCAGGCCAGAAGAGGGCATCAGATCACATTATAGATGGTGGTGAGCCACCATGTGGTTGCTGGGAATTGAACTCAGGACCTCTGGAAGAGCAGACGGTGCTCTTAACCGCTGAGCCATCTCTCCAGCCCAGATAATTATTTTTTTAAACACTATAAAATCATACCCCTGCAGTATATGTGGCTTATTGTGGGAACCATGCCTCAGAAAGGCTATCCTAAAATAAACACAAGCAAAAGAAGAAAAGGGACACTAGAGGGTGGTTTGGACAGCTTCATACCTCACACTTACACATGCAGAAGAATCTCACAGATGCGCAGAGCAAAGCAACGAGCACTACACCTCACTCAGTGGCATGCAGCCCTAGATAGTGCCACACCAAGGAAACAAACTGAGCTGGGGTGGTGACGCGTTTGTAATCATAGCACTTGGGAGGCTGGGGCAGGAGGATGGTGAGTTTGAGATTAGCTTGGGCTATTGAGCAAGACTTGGTCTCAAAAAAAAAAAAAAAAAAAATAGGAAAGAAAAGAAAGGCCCAGCTGGCTTCACTAGGGACTCCCGCTCGACCAAGGGGAGAAAGGCTACTACATTGTCTCCAGGAGGCAGGAGTTACGGGAGGCGGAAGCAGGTCCTAGTTTGCCTTAAGAAGCTGCTGTTTTTCTGATACCAAAAGCCAGACAAAGAAATCATGAAAAGAAAGTGACAGTTCAGTGGCAGAGCCCTGAGTTCTGTCCAACCATCTCAGGAAGGAAAAGGAGAAAGGGAGGAGACAGATGGAGGAAGGGAGGGAGGAGAGAAGAAGGAAAGATAGGGACCAATATTCCCCACAGACATGGCAACAAAATGGCAAATATTAGCACAAGGGACGCAGCGAAACACACAGGGGCAGAACCTCCTCAGCACACAAGGTCGGTATAATCACACCACATTATCAGCTAAAGGGGAAAGTCACACACACACACACACACACACACACACACACACACACACACATAAAGAAAAAAAGAAAAAAGAAAAAGAAAGAAAGAAAGAAAAGAAAAAAAAAGAATATTCAACAGACTCACTGTCCCCTCCTCACAGTCAAAACCCTCTGCACACCAAGAACACAGGGAAGTAACTTCACCACCCAGTAAAGGCCATCTGTGAAAAACCTACAGCCGGGGTTACTCTTAATGGAGAACCCCCAAGCCGAGGCAGCGATGTCAGTTGTCACCATTGCCATGCACACAGTTGTCAGGATAACTATGACAAAAACCAGAATGGAACCCACTGCACCAAGTACTGGGACAGATGGAGAGATGGGCGCAGGTGCCCTTTGCACTATGAGTGAGAAGTCAAATGCCACAGCCGCTCGGAAAGACAAGACAGCCAAGCGGGCTTTCTAAAGTGAGTCGCAAGTTGGAGACCCCTCATCTGAAATGGTCAGAACCTCAAGTGTTTTAAGATTTTGTTTTGTTTTGTTTTGTTTCATTTTTTGAGACAGGGTTTCTCTGTGCAGCTCGGGCTGTCCGGGACTTGCTTTGTAGATCAGGCTGACCTCAAACTCACAGAAACCTGCCTGTCTCTGCCTCCCGAGGGCTGGGATTAAAGGTGTGCACCATCACACCCAGGAAGATTTATCTTTAAAAAAGCATTTGCTCACTCCTAGGGAGACATCTTTATCAGAGAACCAGGCACAGCCACAGGGTCCCTTACATTTTGCGTGCACTTTCCATCCATACACAGCTCTGAGGTAACTTCCTGGGGAGCCTGTGTTTAGACTGAGACCTGTGTTCAGCCATGTATGTCATGGCAGTTGTCTCAAAGTTTCAGATATTAAGATTTTGTGCTTTGAGAATGTGGGTCTCTTCCAACATCTCTCTCTACCTGAGGGAATTGAAAACACATCCCGCAAAGGTTTATATAAACCCACAGCCCTGTTCATATATCAACAGGGGGATACAACTGGGATTCTTTCTGCAGAATAGTGGACAAATGTGACAATGGGAAGCTGCTGGGGGGGAAAAAAAGATAAAATGGCAGATATTTGCTATATACCATATGGGCGAACCTCAAAACCATCATGCTAAGGGAAAGACACAGGCTGTGGGGATCAGTTACAGAGATTCTAGAAAAGGGATAGTTTGGGGACAGCGTCAGCTCTGAAGCCATCGGTGGGTGGAGACAGACCACAGAGGGACAGGAGGAAGATATAGGGGTGCCGGCACGTGGCCGCGGTGTGGTGTCATCACCACTGTGCGAATTATTTGATGCTCACCCAACAGAGAGGGCTTAACATGGGATGGCTTTCACCGAATGTGCAGAGTGGTCATGGAGAAGAGAAATCCAGGGACAGGCTGGAGGCCGTGACCTAATTCACGTCTGCTCTGACATCCACGCGTTACAAACTGTCAACTTTCCCAGGCAAGATGGGCCAAAAGAGGAGTTACCATGGACACAGTCACCCGGTCCATGGGGCAGGAAGGCACATGACCCAATAATTGCAGAACAATGACAAGCCTCCAGGAGCCCCGAATACTGAGTGTACCTCAAAGGGGGGGGCCACCAGCCCATTCTGGACAAGGGAGACAGAGTGCTGGAGGGGGCCAGGCTCCTGGAAGCTGAGAGCATGGAGGGGGACATTGGGAGCTGGCTTCCAGTTCCTTCCTCTTCCTGCCCAGCAAAGGGCCAGGTGGCTATGTGAATCACTATTACATTTTCTTTAAATTGGGGAGTGTACACTCACGCACATACATATTACTGGCCACCGTGAGGAGGGCCGAAAGACAATTTGAAGAGTTTGGTTCCCTCCTTCTAACAGGGAATCAAACTCACTCAGCTCTTACTCTGAGACAGTAGCCATGGTGACCATGGCATGGATGCTGATGGGATCCCAAATGCCAGGAGGACTGGTGTAGCAGAAAGGATAGGGTCCCAGAAGGAGTGGACCTCCTGAGCCAATACGCTTTAGTGGCCAGAGCATAGTTAGCGCGCTACCTCGGGAAGCCACGGGGTGCAGGGTCTAGACTGCGCTCCCAAGGGCAGGGCAGGGCAGAATCTTGCCTTATGTGATATCGTCTGCGAGTGAACCTAATTGTTTGTTGCAAGGGTGTAACTTTGTCCCAGCTACCTCAGCAACCCTGAAGGACAGAGCCTGGCTTGTATGGCTTCCTTATATGCCTAGAAAAGAGGTAACAGTTGTCTTATTGGCTGCCTGGTGTATTCTCAGATCTTTTTTTTTTTTTTTTTTTTTTTAAAGCACATTTGTTTTGTTTATGCTTGTGTGTGAGGCCGAGGGTGGCATAGAGTTCAGAGAACAATCCCAGTTGTTGTTGTTGGTGGTGGTGGTGGTAGTGGCTTTCTTTAAAAAATAATGTATTTCTTTTTGTTTTATGGGCATTGATGTTTTGTCTGCAAGTATGTCTGTGTGAGGGTGTTGGAGCCCCTGGAACAGTTACGGACAGTTGTGAGCAGCCATGTGTTTGCTGGGGATCGAACCTGGGACCTCTGGAAGGGCATCCAGTGCTCTTAACCACGGAGCCATCCCTCCAGCCCCGTTCTACCTTGTATTTAAGATAAGAGTCTCTCTTGTTTGAAGCTGCATACTCCAGGCTGTGAGACCTATAAGCTTCCAGGAGATTCTCTGGTCTCAGTGAGAGAATGCTGTGATCACAAACCCGTATCCCAAAGTCCGACCTTCACACAGGTCCTGGGGGTGTGAACTCAAATCACTGGGGGGGGGGGGCCTATGCAGCAGGCGCTTCTGACTGCTAAGCTGTTTTCCCAGCCCTGTGGCATGGTCCGTGAGCACTCTCTGTGCATCTAGTCCTGAGGTACACATACAAACCCATTCCATCTCCCATTTTAGGACAAGGACGCTGGAGTCTGGAGAGGTCCAGTGACTTTTCCAAGGTCATTCAACAAGGCAGCTAGGATTTAACCAGGACGTGGCTTTACCCAAACTCCAGAGATACAGGACACAAATGAAACTGGCCTCAGGGAGTCTCAGCCCTGGGAGGGGGCTGGCAGCAGGCAGCCTGAGGTGGGGGCCTACCTGCCTCTCTGGCTCCGTGCTTCAGTTGTCTTGGGTGCTAGGAAAGTCAGGATTATCTCAGGCATGACTAATGCTTGAAAGATGTACTGAAAGTTAAATCCTGTGACTAAGAGGAAGGAAGGGATGTCCCTTTGTCTTCCCACCCCAGTCCCAGCAGTTATTTCCCAATTCCTTCTACTGGTTTGGCAGTCTGGGCAGGGAGGTGCGGGCCTGCAGGATTGTAAGAGCCTCGCAATCTCTAACCAGACACCTTGCCTCATCCCTCCTGACCCACAGAGGCTGCCCAGGTGCCTGCCGTTGCCACCTGGACCATCTAGGCTCTTTCATATCCAGAGATGAACGCAGTTCTTTGGCTTGCACTTGGCACCTAGCCCTTCATTCATCCCCACATTTTCCTGATAGGAAGAAAGGGAGGGAAGGAGGGAGGGAGGGAGGGACAGAGGAGAAGGAGGGTGTCATATGCAGTGTTCAGCCCATAGGTTGGGGTGCTCATTGTCTTACTTTTAGCATACTGGGGTTCGACCCCAGGCTCTTGTGCATGCTCAGCAAGCACTCTATCAACTGAACTGCACCCCCAGCCTTTATAAGTGTGAGGCAGAACTAGAGCGAGAAGATTCTTTGAACCCCGGTTTGCTAAGTGTGCCTTGTAAAGGGCACACTCCGCGGCTTTGATTATGCTTGCGGTGGGGCATGCAGCTGTGGCTTTCTTTTCCAGCCCAAGACTTGCCTACCCTTCTCCTGTGAAGGTCCCAGAGGCTGGCTTGTAGGTCACATGGTGGCTGAGTTTACCCTTCCCTTGATCGCTAATTAGTCTGTCAGTTTGTTAATGTTTGCTCATTGTTTTGTTTTGTTTTTTTTTTTTTTTTTTTTTAATGACCCTTTAAAAATGTAAAATCCAGGCTGGGTAGAATCAGCAGTAGAATCTTGTCTTGTATCAGTCCTTTCTTGTCTGTGTTTAAGATCTGGGTTTAGTGCTGCATGAAGGGGAAAAAAGGGAGGGGGAACAGAGGGGAAGAAGAGGAAAGACGGGAGAGATGCAGCTCAGTGCTTGACTAGTGCACGCAAAGCCGGGAGGTTCCAACTCAGCGCCACATAAACTGGATGTGGTGCACTGGGAAGGTGAGCACAAATTCAAAGCCAGCCTCAACACAGTTTGAGGCCAGCCTGGGCCACATGATTCCCTGTCTCAAGACAGAAGGAAGAGAGAGGGAAGAGAAAGGGAGATGGGGCAAAAGAAAGAGGCCAAAGTCATTGTCGCCTCAAGTTGCATGTGGTCCAGGAGTCTCTCTCCACCCCCCACCCCCCCACCCCCACCCTCATCCCCCGAGACAGGGTTTCTCTGTGTAGCTCTGGCTGTCCTGGACACGCTCTGTAGATCAGGCTGGCTTTGAACTCACAGAGATCCACCTACCTCTGCTGGGATTAAAGGCGTGAGCTATCACTGCCTGGCTTGGTCCAGGGGTCTTACCCTAGTCAGAAAAAAAATGTCCTGCTCCCTGGCTCCTTGCCCCAGTGTCTCAGAAGAAAGCAAACACCATCCTCCAGGATGTCCACAGTCTATGATAGTGGACTTTCCCAAGATCCTCTCTGTGGCACTCTGCCAATCTAGGCTCATGTTCCTAAATGTCTCCATTTATCCACACATGGCTCCTGGGCTTGGAAAGGGATCTAGGACACCAGTCTACAGACAGGTGGTGACACTAGTGGCCATCCTAATTGTTCCCACAGTGTGCACAGATACTCACTTCCTGGGAGGGAGGGGGAGCTTTTCTTTTCAGCCACATCTTTGCAACGAGAGTCAGGGATGCAGTCAGTATTAATGAGCAGGAATCACAGCCTAACTTGACCCTCCAACCCCTTGACCCTAACCCCTCAGGAACCATCTAACCAACAGAGTAAAGTGCCAAAGGAGTCAGGACTCAGTGGCCTGTCACATAGAGCGCCATCCTATGTGAAGGCCGCTGTGGGCAGACACCTGAAGGAAGCTGAGAGTGGGGCTCTGTAAACAAGCAAACATCCTACGGTAGCCACAGTAGCCAGGTGATTGGCAGGCAAGAAAAGCAAGGGCTTTGGTCACTACCATAACACACCATTGGGTCCCGAGTGCAGGCTGCCCCAGCCTCATTAAGTCTCTCACTGGCCTAACAGGGAAGAGCTAAAAACACAAAAAGCCTGGTAACCTGCCCAAGACTCGCTGCGAGAAGTGGGATACCCCAGACCTGACACCAGGCCCACTCCCATGATGCTCTGGGGAAATACCCAGGACTGAGGCATTGTGGATACGGTTTTGGCAAGTCCTGGGTCAGAACTGGCCTCACATTGTAGCAGCTGAAGAACAAGATCTCTTTGGTCCTCTGTGCGGGTTGGCCATACTTTGGATTGTAGCATATAAGGGGTGACACACACCGTGCAAAATCAGTCTGTCAGGAATCTTATGAAGGGATGTTGGGGCCAGAAATGAGACAAAGACACTGATGGCTAAGAAAGATCTTTTATGTGACTGAGGCCCTGAGCATGCTGAAGCCATCTTCTACTCTCAGTCACCTGGCCTGACGTGGTCCAGAACCTTCCCCTTCCTGCCCTGGATCACTGTACGGCTTCCAACCACCTGTCTCCAGTTGTCTGTCCAGCTCCCCCACCCTGCTGCCTGCTGCACTGGTGTCCTAAAAATGGAGCCCAGCCATGTCACCCAGATTCAAACCCTCCAAGGCTTCCAGTGTCCTGGTGGGAGCCCTGTGGTGTGGTGCAGAGACTCTTGCTGCCCAGCCCTGCTATCTACCTCAGTCTCTCGTTCTTGTTCCCTGGATGTGTCTCTGGGTCTTTGTTCCCTGTGATTGACAGACCTTTTTTTCCATCTTTAGTGGCTTCCAGTGTGCCATTCAAAGTTCATCCAAGCATCCCCTTTCTGAGAGTCTTCTAGACCCCCCCTCCCCAGGCAATGGAGGACTCCCTTCTCTGAGCAAGGTGTGCCCACACAGAATCTGGCCCAAGAACCAGTCTTCGGACCCCAGGGCTGGTTAAAAACTACACAGAATGGAAACCAGGGCATCAGACAGGCAGGTACCTGCCTCCGCTCACTGACCACATGTCCAGGGTCCCAACCCACATGCCAGCCCAGGTGGAGCTGGGTGCCAGTGGGAACCCAACAGGCCAGGCAAGAAGGTGCTTGTCTGAGACCCAAGCCAAGGATGACCTCACCGCTGAGTCAGCCTCCCAGACACGAAGGGTGGGGGGGCAGGGGTCCACCCTCCCAGAAGGCGTGGCACCTGGGACGCTGTTAACAAGCAAGGTGCATGCTTGGGGGCCAAAAAGCAAAGTGGTGAGTCAGGGTCAGGGCAACGCCTTACCCTTCTAAGGGAGCCATCGTCTTCTCACCTGGCTCTCTTGAGCACATCACTCATTAAGAGGGAGGATGGGGGGGGGGGAAAGACAAGCCACGGGAGGGAGAAGGCCAGAGCTTGGAGCTGGCCTTGCTTCTTGGAGGCAGTTAATGCTCATTCGGAAAAAATGATGATGACACCATCCTGGGCTGAGCCAAAGCAGGAGCCCCAGGTGTGTGCCAGGTGGAATGCCAGGACCCAGCCTACATTTCCCCACAACTCTGTGCCTGGGACCCACCTATCAGGCCCCAAAGATGCCTGTTCCTTCATGGGGGCTGGGGCAGAGCATTCTTGAGACCTCAGTGCGTCCCAGACGGATTTGGGCTGTGCTATGTCACCAAGATCCTGGACCAAGGTGACAGTGAGACGCTGGCTTTCCCCCAGCCCTGCCTGCTGAGCTCTTGGTAATCAGTCGCTCGTTAAACTCCAAGTATCCCAAGCTACAGCAGAAATACAAAGTGGCTACCTGTGACCCAACCCTTCTCAGTCCCACCGCAAGTGAGTGGCAATGCCACCAGAGAGTGGATGCCACGGCTCTCTCTCAGTGTCATCCTTTTGGAGAAAGAGACCCTGTCAGCTGTCATTCTCTGGCAGCGGATGCTCCCTGGGGCCCCCACTATGGTCATTTGTGGGAGCTGGTCACCACTCAGTAGAGTCTGCTCTCTCAAAGCCACCTTGGGCACCCCCAGCCCTCAAGGCAGTGTACATGTCTGTCATCTCTCAGGTCCTGAGAGCTCACCCTGACTCCAGCTGAAGGGTCCCCAGGATTCAGGAGGCCTCACTGGCAGGTCTATTCACCTGGGAGAGAGGGAGCTGGTGCAGATCGGGGTGTCTGTTATCATTCGCTGTGCTGAGCCAAAAAAAAACCAAAAGGGATCCATCCACAGGGCTCGTACGAGGGCTATGTCCCTCTCCAGATCACCCCCCAGAGTGGCCCGAGGTGGAGAATAGAGTCTCCAGCAGGATCAAGCTTATAGAGGATAGGAGGGTGTGTGTGTGTGTGTGTGTGTGTGTGTGTGTGTTTGTGTATGTGTGCGTGCGCACGCACCTGTTGGTAGAGTGTTTGCCTGGTGTATGTGACGCCCTCCTTGGGTTGGATTTCCCCCACCATGGAGTGAACATGGTAGGCAGAGCTGTCTGTCTGTCCTCCCAGCACTTGGGATGAGGAAGCAAGAGGACGGAAAGTTCCTTGGCTACATAGTGACTTTGAGGTCAGGCCCGGGCTACATGAGACCTTCTCTTAATAAACAAACAAACAAACAAACAAACAAACAAGATCTTAGATGTAACCCCCAACCCAAGATAACTGGGATTCTACTAAAAAGGGAAAATCTGGACAAAGCATGCTTAGAGCAAAGAGCATGTGACAGCAAGGATGGGGGAATGCTCTTGGCAGCCAGAAGCCACCACAGAGGCCTGAGCTATGTCCCTTGGGGTTTTTGATGGCACCAACTTACCGATGCCTGGACCTCAGCTCTGGCGTGCCCAAGCAGGAGACATGGGTGTGTGACCGTCACAGTCACCTAAGGTTCAGAAGGGTCAAGTTTGGTTTAATGTCTGTTTGCCGGCTCCTGAGTGAGGGGGGCGGGGATACCTGTTCATTTTGCACAGGGCCCACTAATGGGCTTTCCAGGCAAGCCCCTGCCTCAGGACTAGTGCTTCCCTAGTCACCAGGGACCAGCTTGGGGCTAAGCTGGGCATTCACTGGGAGTCAGCCTAGGCAGGCTGTGACCCTGGGGCTGTGACCCTGGGACTCTGGTCTGATTTCTTGCTGTCCAGCTTCCTCAAGGACCTGCTTGGGATAAAATACTTCCATCGTACCTCTCAAATCAGGACTCGTGGGTGGTGGTCTCACCAAACCCAAATCCCCCTGGCTTGACCCAGGCCCAGGCTCAACATGAGAGTGTGTGAAACAGGGGCTGGGGTCCCCAGGAGCGTTAGTCTTAGCCACCTCCTAGGCCAGCCTGTCTCTTTGTTTCTGCTTGGTTCAGGTCTGGTTACTCACCTACCAGAGTAGCAGCTTTTCTGAAGCGTTACTTTCCCCCTACAGAGTAGACTTTGGTTCCCTAGGGGACCTCACAGTTTCCATTTATTAGTTCTTTAAAAAGCTAGCCAACAACCCCTCTGGGAAGCCTGCGGGCCACCTAGGTGGAGTCTTCTGGGAGAGTCTTGTTTCTGCCACTCAGGAAGCCTGTGCTAACTATTCTCTGGCGACCTGGTGGCTGGGAGGAAGCCCTGGGCTGGGAGAGAGACACGGGTGGAGGCAGGAATGGGGGCCTGTTTCTCTGGAGCCCTCCTGCCAACAGTTGTGTTTGGATAACACAGTAACTCCTGGGTAACAAAACCAGGGGCCAAATCAGCAGATACAAATAGAGCCAGGATAATTGAAGCCTGCGGGTAATCCCTCAATCTGACTTTAGCTCCCACTTTTACGCACGGTTCTGATGATGATGATGATGATGATGATGATGATGATGATGACGACGACGACAACGACGTGATACAGTGGTCATAGCCAAAGCTAGGGAGGCCATAGAAAATGACTTGGGGGCAAGCAAGATGGCCGAACCACCAAGCCTGACAACCTGAGTTGAATCCTTGAGACCCACATGGGGAAAGAAAAGAACTGACCTCCATACTCTGACCTCAGTAGCACCCATCTTCTCCCTCTGCTCCCCAAAATAAGAAAATAAGCATAATAAAAACTTTTTTTCAATAAAGAGAAAAAATTTTTAAGAGACAATGTTTTTAATGGCCCCATGGAGTGTAGGACCAGGTGTACCTCCTGGGAACAAGGTCGTGGCCGCTGCCCAGGCCTCCCTACCTTACTTTCCCCCACCCAGCTGACCCCCTCCCCAGTGCCCTGGGACACTCCTATGGAGGTTATCTATCTTGGAGATGTGCTGGGTACCTCACTTGGGTCTTTCTTCCTGGCTGCCTGATGGAATATTTGGCCTCTGTACCTTGTCTAGGCCCTGGCCCATAAGAGAGGTCTGTCTGTGCAGAATCATTTTGGGAAGGGACACTCTTTGGAGAAGGGACATTAGAAAATCAGTGAGAGTCAGGCGGTAGCAGCGCATGCCTTTAATCCCAGCACTTGGGAGGCAGAGGTAGATGGATCACTGTGAGTTCGAAGCCAGCCTGGTCTACAGAGCAAGTCCAGGATAGCTAAGACAACACAGAGAAACCCTGTCTTGAAAAACAAAACACCCAGCACTTGGGAAGCACAGGCAGGTGGATCTTTGTGAGTTTGAGACCAGCCTGATCTACAAAGTGAGTCCAGGGCAGCCAACGCTACACAGAGAAACTCTGTCTTGAAAAACCAAAAAAGAAAAAGAAAAACAAAACAAAACAAAAAAATCAGTAAGGAGGGCCTGACCAGAGGCGGCGACGGTTATAAATCGTCTCTATTAATCTAATGAGCAAGTCAGGCTGGAGGTAAGCAAGTGACTTGTGCTCATCTCCAGCCCGTGGTCTCTGCCTCTTGGTACACACACACACAGACACACACACACAGACACACAAACAGAGACACACACAGGCATATATAGACACACATACAGAGATATACAC
>OU015754.1:72895667-72968319 GCA_907169655.1 Acomys percivali | reverse complement strand
ACATACAGAGATATACACACAGGCATACACACACACACACACACACACACACACACACACACACACAAACCTCCCTTGGCAACAGTCAGACCATGGAGGTTACTTGGTAGTCCTAGTGGCTGTTTTGGGCGTATTCCTGACGTGGGCACCGCGGTGCCATCAACTCACCTCCCAGCCCCGTGGAGTGTCTCAGACCAGCCAGGAAGCCTGGTAGCTTGCACAGTGACTGTGAGGAATGCAATTCCTGTGGATCTCAAAAGGAGAAATGGGGAGAAGGAGCCTGAGGGGCCAGCCAGACTTCCTAGAGTTTTGGACAGGATTCTGGAAGCATTCAGGCGTGCTTCACAGACAAGGATGTGCCTGGGAACTTGGAAAAGAGTGATGCATACTCAGGCCATCTTCCATTCTCATTCTCAAGACCGTCATGGTTTTATGTCCTTCTAGCTCCTTCTGTGTGTGGTTTTCTGCAGTAGGGAGAAGAAGGAGAGAGCCCTCCGAGGTAAAGGAGGCTACCTGGCCACCTCATCCTTAGGAATCGTCACTGCTCCAGCTAAGAAGCACACCACACAGCAGCCCTCCTCTGGAGGGTCTCGAGTCTCCCAGGTCAATGAAACGGCCACACTTCACAGTGTGTGCAGTGTACAGGGAAATGGGGACCAAGGGAAGGTAGGTGGGGGAAGACTTTGGGGCTTCCCCATTGGGAATATTGCTCTGAGAATATTACCCAGGCCCTGCCCTCATTCTTTCTTTCATTTGCTATCTATTGTGGCAGTGTTGTAGTCAACCCTCCCAGAGATCCGGGCAAAAGAAAGGCAAGGTGGTCCAATGGGTAGTTCACCAATGTTTAATGAGACAAACAACCCAGGATTATCAAAGCTGGGCATGCTGAAGGAACCATGGAGCTATCCTCTGACCTCCAAGTCCCCCGGTATCCCAGGGGCTTCCCAGAGAACAGGGACCCAACAAAGGGTGGGGACTCAGGACGGCATCAGAGCCAAGGCTCCCTTGGGACACTCAGCAGAAGTGTCTCCTTGGTCTGACCTGGAAATACTGGTGCCCTTGGTAGCCCATCACTTAGGGTCATAGGCACAACAGTACCTGGGAACTGGGACTGGGGGAGGGAGGGGAAATGGCTCAGTGGTTAGGATCACTCGCTGCTCTTCCATAGGACCAGGGTTAGGTTCCCAGCACCTACATGGTGGCTCACAAATGTCTGTAACTCCAGCTCCAGAGGATCCAATGCCCTCCTCTGGCCTCCACAGGTACTGCACACATGTGGTGTACATACATATATGCAGACAAAACACCCATCTGCATAAAATATAATAGACATATCTAAAATAATTTTTAAAGTATATGAACTGGAAAACATGAAGTGTGCTAAGAACCTAGTCGTCCCAGAAAATTCTATGTTGTTTATACAGAATCTCCATTCCTAGCCAGTTCTTAAGAAAACTTTCAGGAGAGAGCCAACAGCGCAGGAGGCTGATTCAGTAGCATGATGGGTGTGGGTTAGACACTAGAAAGGCTTGGAGCCATATGTAAAAGTAACTTTTATTCTCCTGGATCAATTGCTGAAGTGCTTGGCACCAGCTGGCACACAGATACAGTCAACTGTTGCCATTGCTGTCCTCCACAGAAGTGAGAGGGTGTAGGAGGAGCCTCTGGATGGCCTCTCAAGGCCTAGGGCACTCTCAGGTCACAACTCCCAGGAGGCAGTTTGCCTATGCCACCCCCAGCAGAGGCCAAGAAGGGAATTCTCCCTGCGGCTTCCTCATAGCTTGGCGCAGAGGCCTGTGCAGGTGTATGATTCAGGCTCCAGAGAGCTTGGGGCTGATGGCGCTGGGACAGTGGGTGGCTGAGAAGGTGGCCTAGGTGGGAAAGGCTGTGCTCCCATGCTGAGGGCCAGGCCAGGTCAGGGGTGAGGTGTGGGCACCCTGTGTGGGTCCTTTAAAGGTGCCAAAGATAAAAACCAACTTCTCAGGTCAAAGAACTCTGAGCCAGGGTGTGGCCATGGTCCATGGCAGGGCCCAGACTGAGAACAGAGACCCACTCTAGTTAGAGCAGGCTCTGCCCATAGTGAGCTAAAGATCTGCCTGAAAGAGGCTGAGGAGATGGCCCAGTCAATACCACTTTGCTTTATGAGCACAAGGCCCTGAGTCTAATTCCCAGCACCCACACACAGCTGGGTATGGCAGTACATGCTTGTGATCCCAGTGCAGGGGAGATAGAGACGGACGGACAGACAGACAGACAGACAGACAGACAGATCCTAAGGGCTCAACGGCCAGCGGGCACACCTGAATTAGCAAGCTCAAGGGTCTCCATGAGACCCTTGTCTCAATAAACAAAATGGATGGCACACATACCCTCCCAGTAACTAACAATAAATAAATAAACAGAAGAATTCTATGATCTAAGCTTGAAGGCCATGGGCAATCCCACACACAGTTGCACTATATGCACAAAGCATCCTTTGTGCATAAAGCAGGCAACCTGGCCTCAGTATTGGATGGGAGAGCCATGGCGGCCATGGTACAAGGAAAATTCTAGCTTACCATGCATCATCCCTCTTCAGATGGGACAAATGCACACCACAGCCCCAAAGGGCTTCCTTCTCATGTCGTCTCCTCCCTTACCCCAAAATTCTCTCTGCTCAATGAGCCACACCTGTACATCCTGGCACACTTCTCCTCACCCTGCAAGGATCCAACTCTGACCAGCCTGACCACTTCTGACCAGCATGCCCAGTGACTGGGACAGGACTTTCTTGACATTACTCAAATTGTCACCAGGGGCACTGGTTTCTCTACTTACTGGTCTCCAGCAGACCAAGCTCTACATATGTGGAAATGGTATTTACCCTGAATACCACTATATCCCCATGCTTAGCCACATTCTAGCCATTTTAGGGTGTCTTGCCAGCAGCCATGCCCCCCGACACACTATGGGGGCATTTCCTGCACACCCATAGCTCCTCTACTGGCAGCAGGTATTTGGGAAGGCCAGAAGGCAGGAGAGTGACCTCCCCTGGTTCCAAGGTTCAGCTGTTACTCCAGTGAAAGAGGCAGCCATTAGAACCTAGGCATTGTTCTGGGGCTGCTAATGGCATACCTGAGGAGTGAGGCCACCTGGCCTGCAGGAGTTACCACAACCTCTGCCCACAGTACCAGGCCCAGAGTGGCAGGGAGCTGTGGTAGAGCTTGGAGGAGCAGGAAGGGGTGACCCCAAAGCTATCACCTGGTCAACCCCCCTGCCTAAGGCCTGCTGGATCTGCCTCTGGGGCACTGAGTCCAAAAGCCAGTGTTCTTGACCAGTTCCCAGGGTGATTTTGAAGCTCAGGTGGGGACCGGAGTATATAAATTCCAGCCCCATCCAAAACCATGTAGAGCCCCTCAAGTCAGGCCCCACTGCTCCTGGGAGGGATTTAAGACTACCTAGGAAAGAGTGACAGGAGAGAAGAAAGTGTAGCCAGTCTTTTACTACTTTGTGGGTTCTTCTTTTCCCACCCTTTATCCCCCACCCCTGGTTTCATCCTTCCCCTATCTCTAGATAGGAGAGGAAAAAAATAGAGGGTAGAGAAAGACAAAACAGATCCCAGAATCTAGTTTCTTTCTTCTTGATTCTTCTTTGAGCACCGCTACTAACAAACCTCAACCAACCCTCCTGAGTGACCAACAACCTATCGGGGCCCTGGCATTTACATAGCCCCCTGAAAAGTTGCCAGAATTCCAAACATTACACAATTGCAGACATTATCTGCATCTTGCAAAACCAAGCCTCGAGGCAAATCATAGTCAGCTGCTGCAGGCAGTCCGAAGCAGCCACACATCCTGGGATTATAACCAAAGAACTCTCTCTCTCTCTCTCTCTCTCTCTCTCTCTCTCTCTCTCTCTCTCTCTGTGTGTGTGTGTGTGTGTGTGTGTGTGTGTGTGTGTGTGTCTATGTTTTTAAGAAACCAAAATTCGCCAGGCATGGTGGTGCACTTCTGTAATCCCAGCACTCAGAGAGGCAGAGGCAGGCCGATCTCTGTGAATTTGAGGCTCAGCCTGGTCTACAAAGTGAGTCCAGGACAGCCACGGCTAACAACACAAAGAAACCCCATCTCAAAAAACAAAAACAAAACCCAAACACATCCCCCAATTACAAAATTCTCACTACAGGGAAGGTCACCCTGGGAGTAGGGTCCCCCAGGAGCAGTGAGACCAAGGTCAAGTTGCTCCATCTCTCTGGGGAGTTACCTGGAAGCCCAGGGAGTTTACCTCAAAGCTTCCCCAGAGCCTGGGCAGGGCTCTAGCTGTGTCCGCCTGCTTGAACGTAGTTCAAGCTTTGTAAAGTGTGTGAAAGACAGTGGGTTTTGCGGCGTGTGTGCTTGAGTGCATATATGTGCATGTGGTGTGTGTGTGTGTGTATGTGGTGTGTGTGGTGTGCATGCATGTGTGTGTGTGGTGTGTTATGTGTGTGGTGTGTATATGCATGTGTGGGTGTATGTATATGGTGTGTGTGTGCATGTGTGTATGGTATGTGTGGTGTGTGTGCATGTGTGTATGTGTGTGTGTGGTGTGTGCGTGTGTGGTGAGCATATGTGTGTGTGGTGTGTACATGTGTAATGTGTATATGCATGCGTGCTCAGGTGTACAGATATGGAAGATAATAAAGAATATAGGGCATGCTGTTTATCATTCCGCCATATTCCTTTGAGACAGGGCATCTCCTGCTCTGGAGCCAGGCTGGTGGCCAGGAAGCCCCAGCAATCCCCCTGTCTCTATTCCCCAGAGAACTGGGGTAGTAGGTATACATGCAGCCTCACCCAGCCTTTTATGTGGGTGTCGGGGAATCCAGCCTCACATCCTCATGATTGCACAGCACATGCACTCACCCACTGAGCCAGCTCTTCCTCGTATCAGGGTCCTGTGTGGTCCGGGCACAACTGGATCTCTATATAGCAGAGGATGGCTTTTAACTGCTGTTGCTTCTGCTTCAACTCCTGAGTGCCGGGATGACAGTTACACGACTGGGCTTGACTTGTGCATTCTTCTTAAAGAGTTTCCTATGGCTGGGCACAGGGATACAGACCTGTAATTCCCGTGTTTAAAACCTAAAGCAGCTGAGTGGTGCAGAGGCAGGTGGATCACTGTGAGTTCGAGGTCAGCCTGGTCTATAGAGTGATTCCAGGACATCCAAGGCTACACAGAGAAACCATGTCTCAAAAAACCAAAAAACCAAAAAACAAAACAAAACAAACAAAACCCCCAAACCCAACCAACCAACAAACCAACCAAACAAAACAAAACTAAGGCAGAAGGACAGTGAGTTCAAGACCATCCTGGCTCCACAGCAAGACTTTATCTCAAGGAGCCGAATGAAAGTGATTTGAGAATGACAGCTGAACGGCGGTGCACACTTGGCAGAGTGCAAACTTGTCTCAAAAAAAAAAAAATGGAGGTGGCAGGGGGTGTGCTGGCAATATAGTGCTTGTCTAGCATGCTGGAAACTCTGGCTTTAACCTTCAGCACTGGGATGGTGGTACAGAAAGTAGAGGCAGGAAGGTTAGAAATTCAGAATCATGCTCAGCTGTAGATAAAGGTTGATGTTAGATATTTTATAGATATATAGATGGAGGAAAAAGAAAGAGAAGGAAAGGAAGGGAGGACAAAATAAGACCCTGGGTCTAGGAGATGGCTCAGCAGATAAAGGCAATTACTGCCAAGCCTGACAACTTGAGTTTGACCCCAGAATCCACAGGGCAGGAGGAGGAGAGAACTGACTCCTGAAAGTTATCCTATGACCCCGACAGGCATGCAGTGGCATCTGCATACCTACCCACACACTAAGTAAATGGGGGAGGGGCTCATGGGCCTTGCTGTTACCAGAAGCAGATACGAGGACAGTCAACAGCACAGACCTTTGAAAATGGGATGCTGAGTGAGCTGGGCCTGGAGAGATGGCTCAGTGGTGAGAGCGCCTGTTGCGCATGCAAGAAGACCCAGGTTCAATTCCAGCCACCCACATGGCAGCTCACAACCATCTAGTTCTGGGGGGATTTAGTGCCCCCTTGTGACTTTTGTGGACACCAGGCATGAACACAATGCATACTCCTCATACACATGGAAGAAATCTTCAAAGTACCCAACACAGAGGACAGTGTCCCCACACGGTGTCTTCTCACTGCTTTCGTGCTTGCCTGCCGCCCACCCGCTTCCCCTCACTGCTTTCGCGCTTGCCTGTCCACACGCCTGCATGACCCGCATTAGGAACCCCGAGGGTAAGTGCCGCCTGTCAGAAAGCCACGGCTCTGCGGAATACACTGCCCGGCGTGGTGGCGCATGCCTTTAATCCCAGTCCAGCCTGGTCTACAAAGTGAGTCCGGGACAGCCAAGGCTACACAGAGAAACCCTGTCTCGGAAAAAAGCCAGACCAAAACAAAACAGAAAATACAAGCAAAGAAAACCCAAAAACAAAAACAAAAAAACGAGAGGACTTTGAAGAGGACATGGTTTTCTTGTGCCCTGGGAGAGAAGTCTGATGAAACTACAGCTGATGGTAGAGAACCCGAGACAGTCTGTACCTTCAGAGATGGTGCCCTGGCAGTGGGATGGCACGACAGGAAGACCGTTGGGAAGTTGGAGATGGATTGCGTCAGGAACAGGGTCGCCTGTACTCGGGTCTATGAAAAAGTGGAGTAAGGACTTCCTCTCCGCCCCCTGGACGGGAGTTAGCTGTGAGAGGAAGCTCAGCTCAATGTGCGGGTCATAAACATCCATGCTGCTTCTTTTCTTTGGTTTTTCCAAAGGTTATATTTATTTTATGTATATGAGTGCTCTATCTGCATGTACACCTGCACACCAGAAGAGGACATTTGAGGGTATAGTGGGTGCTGGGAATTGAACTCAGGAACTCTGGAAGAGGAGCAGACAGTGCTCTTAACTGCTGAGCCATCTCTCCAGCCCCTCTTCTCTTTGGTTTTATTTTTCATGACTGTGTTCAATTGTCTTTATCACAAACTCGTTACACGAAGCCCGTGTCACAGTGTTGATTTACCTAGGCTCGTTCCTTTGGTTAGTAAATATGTTTGTGCAAACACACACACACACACACACACACCTCACCGAGTCCGAGTGCTGTGGGTGAGGGGCTGAGGTGGGACGTGTGGCTCCATTTGCTCATCTGTAGAATGGGCACACAGTTGCTGCTCCTTGCACCGGAGAAGCTTGGAAAGCACTGTGGTGCTGACTTGTCGGGGCCAACCTGGGGCAAATGTTCTACACTTGCTCACGCTGCAGCCCCCACCCCAGAGGCTGCAGCTGCAGCCAGTGACTAATTGAGTGCACACATGCACTTGGTCTTCGGCAGGCCAGCCAACACCTGACGGGTGTGCTTTTGAAATCACGTTCTCTGGAACAGCACGAAGTTAAGAAAGGTCCCTTTCGCTGCTGAGCCAGACTGAGAGCCGCCCAGCGAGGCACAGAGCGGACCCGATGAGCCTGATCTGCTCAGATCCTGGGTCAGGCTGACGGGAACGGACTTGACCTTGGGTGGTGATTTTCTAAGAAGGCACCCATTCCGAGGAAGTGGGTGTACACCCCACCATAGGGTGCTGCAAGGTTAGGGGTGGGGTTGGGGGCAGGATGTTATAGCTCAACCTTTTCCTTTCTTTCCCAAGCTCTAAGCAATGTAGATTAAAACAAAGCTGGAGGCCAGGACCAGAAAGCTGCCAATTCTCAGGACATCTTCCCAGAGGACTTCCTGGAGGAGGCTCCTTTTGAGTATGGAGGGAAATGGCAGGGATCTGCAGGAAGAGAAGAGAAGAGCCTGCAGATACGGTGAGCTCAGCAGCCACGTCGCTGTCATGCCAGTGAGTGTATGCTGTGTACGGACTTGCTACATTTCGATGCTTTCATTTTTGGACTTTTCTCTGAGACAGTCTTGTGGCTGGCCTCCAACTCACCAAATCCTGTTATATATGGGTATGAGCCACCATGTAGTTACTGGGAATTGAACTCAGGACCTTTGGAAAAACAGCCAGTCCTCTTAACCCCTGAGCCATCTCTCCAGCCTATGCTGATGTTTTTACGTTCTGAAGCAATTGCAAACCTAAAGAAAGTTTGCACATACAAAACTAAGGACTGTTTGGTTTTTTGTTTTCTGTTTTCCAAAAATCTTCAAAAAATTTACTCTGTGCTTGTTTTCTATAAACAAGCGTATTTCTCCAGCCAAACATGGCCGAGCCACCTAGACAGCAAGTTCACATTAATGCTTTACCATCGCCCACTTCCTAGACCTTACCCAACTGTTCCTCAGTTTCAAAGGGCCCAGTTCAGTGTCCTCAGTGGCATGACGCCGCCAGCGTGCTGTGGTCTGGCCTGGCTATGTCTCTTTCCAGCCTGTGTTGTGTTTCTTATATCTCCTGGGGACATGAACCTACTTGCACTTGCCCAAATCAGTGAGTTTATTGGGGTCACTTACAGGAGTGTGGATGACTCCAAACAGTTGCATCACTGAACCATCATGACCCAGCATGTTAAAGACTCCTGAAAGTCACATAGATGGGCTGTCCCCTTCATCAGTTCTCCACCTCATCTGGAGCAGAGTGACATACAGGTGGGAAGCGGGTGGGGTGTTCAAGACCAGCCTTGACTATGTGAGACTCAGTCTTTTGTTTTTTCGAGACAGGGTTTCTTTGTGTAGCCTCGGCTGTCCCGGACTCGCTTTGTAGACCAGGCTGGCCTCGAACTCACAATGATCCGCCTTCCTCTGCCTCCCGAGTGCTGGGATTAAAGGCGTGCCCCACCATGCCAGGTGAGACCCAGTCTTAAACAAAACAAGAGACCAAGGAATGGCTTGGTGAAAAAGATTGCTTACTGCACACACATGGGGACTCTAGCATCTATGTGAAAATCTGGCTGTGACACATGTAACCTCAGCCCTATGTGCGGCTGAGATGGGAAAATCCTGGGGGCTCGATGGCTGGCCAGCCTTACCAACAAATGGCAAGCTCCATGTTCAGTGAGAGACCCTGTTTCAAGGAAACAAGGCAGCAAGCAACAGAGGACATTCATCATTCTCTTCTGGCCTCTGCACAGGTGTATACATATGCATGTAAAACACCGCGCGCACGCGCACACACACACACACACACACACACACACACACACACACACACGCACGAGCCAAGTGTGGTAGCACACACCTTTAATCTCAGCACTCAAGAGGCAGATGCAGGCAGATCAATGTGAGTTCGAGGCCAGCCTGGTCTACAAAGCGAGTCCAAGACAGTCAAGGCTACACAGAAAAACCCTGTCTCAAAAAACCCAACAAAACCAAAAACCAGCCAACCAACCAGTCAACCAACACCCAAAAACCATCAACAAAACACATACACACACACAAACACATACACACACAGAGGTCCACCCATATGCATGTAACACAACACACTTGCAGAGGTGCCCACATATGTATGTAACACAACACACACAGGTACACACATATGCATGTAACACAACACACACACAAAGGTGTACACAAATGCATGTAACACAACACACAGGTGCACACATGTAACACACCACATACACAAAATGGAAGGAGGGGCTGCATATGTAGCTCAGATGGTGGAGCATTATGAAGGACATGAAAGGGCCATCAGCAGGCTGGACCTCCTGATGCTCCCAGGGTTGTCACTGTGGCTGTGATTGGAGGATGACATTCCACAGCATCTTGCCGATGGAAGACTTCGGGCTGAGTTTATTGGGACAGAGTTTAGATTCGGGCTTAGGCCATATAGCAGGGCCATCTCAGGTGACACTACCTGAGTTTTGGGCTTGGCTTCCTGATGATGATGTCAGCGCTGGTTGTTTAGGTGGTGGCTGCATAGAGTTTTTGTTTGTTTTAGCAACTCGAGGGGCTGAGCTCGTGCCTCAAACATACCAAGCAAGCTGTCATCGACTGAGCCACATCTCCAGCTCCAAGTTACTCTTTCCCAAGAAATACTTTGAGAGTGAATAAATACCTCCAGGGCCCGTGAGAAGGCTTTAGCAACATAAAGAGCCTGCTGCCAAGCCTAGCCACCCGAGTCTAATCCCTAGGACTTACATGTTAGAAGGCAGGAACTGACTCCTGTGATCGGTCCCCGGCCTTCCATTGTGCAGTCCCAAGCGTGACTGTTCACACGTCTATTCACACACACAATGTAATAAAAACATGCCCCCCATCAAACTTCCCACTGATTGGCTCAGTTATCGCAGCATTGGCCTGTGTCTTACTGTATCCCACAGGCTACAATCATCACTGCCTGATGTGGGCACTGGGAACTGAACTCTCGCTCACCAAGAGCAGCAAGCATTTGTAACCAGAGCCATCTCACTAGCCTGTGGGCTTTGCATTTGTTTGTTTTGACACAGAACCTCATCACATAGCTCAGGCCAGTTAGGAATTCAAAAGCTTTCTGCTGGCCTCCTGAGTGCTGGGATTGCAGGTGTGCACCACCATATTGTACTTTTTAAAAGAAGATTTATTTCTTTATTACATATACAGTGCTCTGTCTGCATGTACACCTGCAGGCCAGAAGAGGGCATCAGATCACATTATAGATGGTTGTGAGCCACCATGTGGTTGCTGGGAATTGAACTCGGGACCTCTAGAGGGGCAGTCAGTGCCCTTAACTTCGGAATCATCTCGGCGCCCCCTCCCATATTGTACTTTTGGGCACTGGTTTTGTTTGTTTGCTTTTAATGATCAAACGTTTCAAAATTTGGCCAGTGATTGCCACTTCAAGGTGGGGACCATGTTAACATACTCTTCCTTCCTGGACTCACTTTGTAGACCAGGCTGGCCTCAAACTCACAGCGACCCACCTGTCTCTGCCTCCCGAGAGCTGGGATTAAAGGTGTGCGCCATCACACCCGGCCCTGCCAACTCCATTCCTACTGAACACACACAGGCTTTCCTTGTCAGTGCTGGAGTAGAGCAGATTGTACTATTTCCACTGCACTTGTATCAGGAATTACCAACAACCCAGAGATGTTAAAAGTCTATGAGAAGGCCACAGGAAGTGAAACACAGCTCTAACCCCAGCACTTGGGAGGCTGGGGCAGGATGATTGTGAGTTTAAGGCCAGCCCAGACTACACTGTACAGTCCTGGGGTAGGGAGAAGAGAGTCAGGGAAGGAGAGAGGAGAAAAAGGAAACAGGATGAGTCATAAGTAAATATTGACCTATTTTATATAAGGGCCTTGGAGGACCCAGGAATTCTGGTACCTGAAGGAAACTGTGTGTGGTGTGGGGTCAGGTGGGGTGGGATGGGGTGTGTGTGGTAAACATACAACACACATAGAACACTACGAGCTGACACAGGGTCCCCAAATTCCAAGCCAACTGAGGACTCATTTCGTCTCCCTGACGTCATTTAAGTCCCTTCTTGTGGAAATTTCTGCTCTGTTGTGAGACAGGGTCTTTCTGTGTAACAACCCTGGCTGTCCTGAAACTCACTCTGTAGACCAGGCTGGCCCCTAACTCAGAGAGATCCGCCTGCCTCTGCCTCCTGAGTGCTGAGATTAAAGGCGTGCTGCTTTTTTTTTTTTTCCTATTTTGACCCTTAACATCTTTGCCCACTGTGTTCCACACTCCGTTTCTGTCTTCCTTCCTCTGTCTTTCTCTCGCCTCTCCCCTCAGGCCCTGGCACTCCCTATCAGGTCTCCCCTCTACCTGGTCACCCCATTCATTGCTAGACTCTACTCTCTCTGCAATACTTATGTCCTAGGGACACCACCTTTGACTCCACCTGTGGTGAAGCCGAGGTTCAAGCTAGATTCTTCATCACAGAACTCCCCAAAGCTGAGAGAGAGACTGCCAGGCTGCGGTGTGATGCCCTGGCTGGGACACATGAGGTTGGAGGGAGTTTGGCTTTAGACAGGTGCATCTGGGAGTGGGAAAGCCCCCCCACCCCCAGTCTGGAGCCCCTTGGCCCCTGCTGTTTCCTGCAGGGCCCTCAGGCCTCCCCAGGTGAACTTGGGACTGGAGTGCTTGTTTTAGAGGATATCGGCTCTATCTTAGTTGTGTATTTATTGGCTTATTTAACCTTGAAGCAAGGTTTCGTGTAGTCCAGAATGCCCTTGAATTTGCTATATAACTGGGGGTGGCTTCCTTTGTTTTTAAATTTTTAAGATTTATTACATGTATGAATGTTTGGCTTGCATATATGTATGTGAATCTCCATGGGCATGCTCAGGGCCCACGGAGGTCAGGAGAAGGCATCAGAGTTGCTGAGATGGTTGTCAGCCACCATGTGGGTGCTGGGGAAAGCTAACCCAGATCTGAGGATGACTTTGAACTTTTGATCCACCCTTGGAGTGTTGATATTAAACCCGTGTACCACCATGCCTCGTTTTATGTGATGCTGGCAATCAAATCCAGGGCTTTCTGAATACTAGACCAATGAGTCCATCCCCAGGACCACAGCTTGATTTTTCCATGGCACTTTACAGCTTGCCTGGACTGGGCAAAACTGAATGTGGGTTGCAGTCCTGAGAGCCTGTGCCAGGTGGGGCTCAGAAACTCCCTTTGTGGAGTTTGTAGACTCAGCCTTGACCCCACTCCACAGCATCCATGGCGGGAACAGAGGCCAGGACCACACTTAGAACCACCCGCCCAGGCCTGATCCTTTCCCACCAAGTTCCACCAGCTTGCCTCCTTCTTTGGGGATGCTTGGCTCAGGGGGCTCCCTCCAACCCTGAGCACCTCCTGGGGACGCCTAGGGATTTGGCTCTGGGTCTCACATCGTTGGAGCAGGTGGTCCGATCCTTGTCCCCAGAACTCAAAGTCAAGAGTTGGCATTACAAGGCAGTTTGGTACCCACACCCTGACCCCTGGGAACCCATGTCCTCCCCTTCCAGGAATCACCGTTGACTTCTCCTTTCAATTGTAACCAGCATGCCTTGTGTGTCTTCTGGTATCAGCCCTTTGTTACTTCATTGTGTCTCACGAATTCCATGACCAATGCCTCTCTTAGAATGTGGCCCCAGCCCATGTAAGTCCCACAGGCGGAAGGCAGCAGCAGTGACAGCCAAATCCCTCAGTCAGCAGGTACCAGTGCCAGGACTGCCTGTGGGTGAGGGCGGCTCCCCCAGCTAGGAATCTGTTCGCCTGCTTGGGCCTCGTCTTAGGCGGGGTGGCAGGCTGGGCTGGAATATTCATTAGGTCCGCACGTGTACAGGGACTGAGCCACCAGCATGGCCTCGTGGGAGCCCCAGGGGAGCCCAGTTTCTGCGACCACAGCAACTGCACCAGGGCTGGGAGAAGCACCACTGTGAGCCAACTCTACGCTGAGCTCTGAGTGGAGCTTCCGGCCTGGCCCAACTGGAGACACCACTCCTTGCAATGGGAACGGCCTGGTTCCCCTAAGGTCTAAGGCTGGAGAGCTGAGTTTGGTTCTGTCTCGGTTCCACCTGGGTGCAGGGTGACAAGAAAGCAGGCAGGGGCAATGTCCACCAGGCAGTTCCTCCAGAGGGCTCAAGACCTCTGTTGCCCCTAAAGCCCGTGGGCCCTTACCCAGTCCAGTACTCCTGATGGGTGCCTAGTCACTTTTCCCAGGCTGGAAAACAAAGTCACAGCCAGGTGAGGGGGAAGCCAGAGGCAAGACTTTGGGCCCAGAAGCCATCCCTGGCCCTGGGCAGGTGAGTTTGTATAAAATGCTAAGTCTGACAATCTGAGTTCAAACTCTAGGACCCACACAGTGAAAAGAGAGAAATCAATGTGCTCAGTTGTCCTCTGTTCTCCATACCTATGCCTTGGCATGTGTGCACACATGCTCAAACACCCACCCCAATAAATATTAAATAAAAGAGAAGCAATTGCCCTTCTCCCCCAACTAGAAAGACTGTGGCCGAGCCTGCCACGGCCACGGCATGAGAGGAGAGGCAGGTCTGTTGTCACAGGTAGTGTGGTGACCTGGAGTGTGACAGGACATGAGGCAGGGCAGGGGATAGTAGGGGCCGACTAGAACCTAGTGAGGCCCCTCTGGCAGTATGACTCAGGCTCTGAGCACCATGTGGCCTGAAGGACCTCAGACAAGCTGAGGGAAGGATGCTCAGGCAGCAAAGGCCCTTGCAGTGAACAGGGCTCAGCTTGCTGGAGCGGGGAAGGGCTGCAACCCTTTCTCACAGGGCAGGTCTCACAGCTCTTTGGGGGCACCTGCCTAGTTCTCTGCCCAACCTTGCCACAGGATAAATGTTGTGATTCCTTTTTCCTAAACCTTAGCTTCCCTTGACTCTGGGTTTTGGAGGCAGAACCTCAAGATGTCAAGAACTCCCATCCAAAGATGCAGAAGTAGGACCATTGACACTCTGTGCAGTCTGAGAAAATCCTCAAGGAGCCCTAGGCCCTCTCCCAACATGCCTGGGCTCAGGTGCCCAGACACGTGCCAGGCTGACCCTGGGGGCCCCACCCCCGTAGAGGAAGCTCGTCTGAGAGTAGATGATGCCATGCCTTGTGGCCCGGGAACAAGCTGTGCTGAGGGTGATGGAACTGTGCGTCACTGTGCCAGGACAGGGACAAAAGGCTGGGAATGTGTCATGTGCTGTACCGTGGACCCCAGCTCCCCACAGTCGCAGGCTTGTCTGGGGACCTGAGAGACGCTACATGAGACTTTGCTGAGCACAAGGTGGAGAGGGGCTGACCTTGCGGAGGGGGAACAAAAGAGAAAGGGGGTGGGAATAAAGATGCTGGGAGGGGGGCACGGGGGTGGTTCTAAGGGATGGAGCAAGGAAAAAGAGGTCCAGGGGCCACCTTCAGTCTTGGAGAGACTGCAGGGGACATGGATGTATCCCATGGCTACCTGCAGCTTCCAAGCAGGCCTCACCTGAACTCAGTTGAGGTGGAACGTCCCCCTGGGTATCCAAAGGACTTGATGTCCTCATAGAACAGGCTGCTGAGGCTTGGGGCAGGGAGAATCTCAGTAGCTGGATTCTGTGTCCCAGTTTACATTGGTTTGGGGGCTGAGGACAGGGGCTCCAAATGTCTTATCTATAGCAAGGCCTAAGTGGATCCATCAGGGGTTGCTGCCATGTGACATGAAACAGCATCTTGTTTCTGTGTCACAGACATTTGTTAAGGCCTTGGGGGTTTGTGGTGACCCAGAGCTGCACAGATGTCCACCACTCCTTCCTTCCTGGTTTCCGGCGCTGGGCTCTGTAGCCTGATTTCTGGGTGAGGGGCTACCCCAACCTAGAGCAGGTTGTTCCCTGACCTTTGCACACAGACTATGACACATGCAGATCTCAGCACAGAATAAATACAAAATAAGTAAGTAGATAAATAGTCTAAAAGGAGGCTTATAGACTCAGACATCAGAGAAATCTGAGCATGTACCCTGGCTCAGCCCTGCCTGCCCTGAGACCCTGGGGTAAATGTTCCCCTTTCTTGGGCCTCAGTTTCCTTTTCTGCCATCAAAGAGCACTACTCTGAGGAATTAGCATAAGGTGCCTACTACGGCCTGTCATCACAGACCATGGCCTGTCATCACCGACCTTGCCCTCGGCGTCAGCCCTCATCACTGTCAAGAGGTGACATTGCTCTGTCCTATACCCATGAGAACCAGGCAGAGCTCCTGAAGGAAGAAAGCATAGAGCAGGGGTGTGGCGTCCTGGACTCACTCAGCCTGGTCACAAGCAGGAGTGTCGCTTTATCCTTCCATACCCCAGGCCTTGGCTTCTTAGTGTATGTTGAGCTGACTTTATTCAAGGTACTGACAGAGGCTTGACTGTTCACAGCACCAAACGACAGCTTCATACTGACCCTACGGACAAGCAAGGGACAAGTCTGGGGACAGGAATCACATTGTCCAATGCCCCAAGAGGTTCAGGAATGGGTCATCGATGGACATTTGGGAGCAGAAGGGGAACCCTGGGGTACGGGCTGCTTCCAGGGGCTCTCAGAGGTGGAAGTAGGGTTACTGAGGGGTGGGCCGGCCATGTCTCCTTTGGGGCCCTGAGTCACACCTTCCCCTCCTCTTGCAGCCCTATGTTAAAGATGCCCTGTACACTCCAACCCATGCAGCTACCCCCAGTACTAGCAGGAAGCCTCCCTCGTAGGTCTCAGACTGCCTTCCCCACCGAGAGCCACAATGCCAGGCTCTCCGGGTATGGCTCCCTGCAGACCCTCCTTCATGTCTGCCTTGCTCTCCTGTGGTCTCAACTGTGCTTTCTCATGCAAGGAGCTCATCTCCAATGCCGCCTCCTTCAGGAAGTCTGCTCCTACAGTAATCAAATGGGGTTCTCCCTCGCTTAAAGCCCAGGCTGTCCTTCCCTCGCTCAGTCCACTGGTCCCACTCCTTACATCTTGTCTGCCTTGCCAGGACTCCCGAGGCTGTTTTGAGAGTCGGCAGGTGGCCTGTGTGTTTGTGTGTGGGAAGGGATCCTGCAGGTCAGCCCTGGGTCAACACCATTCATACTAAGAGACAGGTACAGTTCATGATGTGCAGCAGGTGCTTGTCTCGTATGCATTGATCTCACGTGGCTTGTTTTAGGTGTTGCTGTGTCTTTGAGGAACCAATATCCAGAGAGGTGATTTGCTCAAGGTATCCAGCATGATGGTTGTTGGTTGCCTGACAACAAAGCTTCTCTATAAACCACCCACTATGGGCAAGAGAGATGGCTCAGCAGTTAAGAATGCTTGATGCTCTTACAGAGGACCTGAGTTCTGTTCCCAACGCCCACAACAGATGGTTTATAACTCCTAGTAACTCCAGCTCCAGAGGATCTCATACCCTCTTCTGGCCTCCAGGGATACCAGCATACACATGGACATGTATGTGTGTGTGTGTACACATAACATATAAAATCTTTTTAAAAATTACCATCTCTGTCCCTCATGGCCACCTCCTGGGATAGGCTAGTGTCAGTCTGTAGTGATAATGCCCTGAGTTCTGATGGTGGCCACATCCACACCTTCCTTTAAAGGCCTCCCACAGCCTGGTCTACAAAAGCAAGTCCAGGACAGCCTAGGCTACAACGAGAAACATGTCTCAGGTGTGTGTGTGTGTGTGTGTGTATGTGTGTGTGTATGTGTGTGTTGTGTGGGTCTGGGGAAGTCCTATTTTTGGGGGGTGGGTGTGGAGTGTGATCATATGACCTAGACTTAGCCAATCAGATGCACCTTACCAGTTTAAAGCCAGAGCTAGTGGTTCAAAGCAGGAGGCCATGGGGGGCGGGGGTGGGGGAGGGTCTAGGTAGGGGCAGGAGGCAGGGCCAACCATGTCCAGTCAGTGTTGGAGCTTGTGTTGACACATCCTGCTAACAGGAACAGAAGGAGCACACCTGTAATCCCAGCACTCTGGGAGCAGAGGCAGATGGATCTCTGAGATCAAGGCTAGCCTGGTCTACAGGAGTTCCAGGACATCCAAGGCTACACAGAGAAAATCTGTTTTGAAAAACAACAACAAAACCAAGCAAATAACAACAAAACAGAAAACAGAGGAAGGACTGCTGCTGGATGACAAGAGATGGGCTGCAGATACTTGCTGTTTTTCCCAAGAACAGGGGGCCTGGGAAGTAGGGTGCTTGCTCTATCCATCCCAGCAAGGACCCCCCATTGTTTGTCTCCTGACAAAGACTAGATGGGTGAGCGCCTGCCCGTGGTACATGGGACAGTGAAGGAGCGGCTTATTGGGGCAAAGTTTCCTAGGGAGGACGCACAATGCTCTGTCCCTCCGGGGTGCCAAGGTGGGGCAGGGTGATGAGTGATGAGGGGAGCCAGGCTCCCTCTCTGCTGGGCCAGCCACACCCAGGGGCCACTGGACGGGGCTAGGCTGATGGCAAGTCCCTTGATGGCTCCTCAGCCATACCATCCAAAGGTCACTACTGTGCTCCTGGCTCCCTGGGCCTGGCACTGGGAACTGATGCAGGTGGGAGTTAAGAAGGAACCTCGGAATCAGCCTGCTTAATGAAAGGGCTTTTCATTAAGGCTACTGTCTATCTGGGTGATTTCAAATGACTCTCAAGGTCACTATGGTCCAGTTTCCCCACCTGAACAAAGCAGCTGCTAAGGCTGCTGCGGGGATTCAAGTCAGATGCAAAGCTTTCAGGCCTGGTTGACTCTGTAGGCGGCAGCTGTGACTGTCACTATTACACACTGTCCTTAACAAAACTCCTGAGGGAGTCTTGGCTACATGCGCTTCAGAGATGAAGATGCACCTTCGGAGCACAGCGCTCACCTACTCAAGGCCACTCAAAACTCATATTTGAACCCCTAGTTGTTTCTATAACCCATCGGAACTCCCTTGGCCAAGATTGGCAAGCCATTTCTTTTATTTTTGTTGTTTGAGACAAGGTCTCCCTACAAAGGCTTGGCTGGTCTAGAACTTCCTAGTCTCCTGCCTTAGCCTCCTAAATGCCACGACTGCAAGCCTATACCACTTTGCCTGGCTAGATAGCCTTTTCCCAAATGACCCAAGTAGCTCTTCCAGGCTTTGAGGGACACCTGTGGTGTTAGGTGCACGCTTGGCTTTCCCCTAAACCCCTGAAGTGTATATGCACTCACAGGCTGTCTTGGCTCAGTCAGCCCCTTCTGGAGCAGATGCCCCATGCTTCACGAAGCCAGGCTCTCTGGGACAACAAAAGTCACTTGTGCTCATCCCACAAGGAACTGGGACCAAAGACTGAGATCAGATGGCAAAGATGCTCATGGATAGTGGCCGGTGGGGGACCATGGAGTTAGGTCCCAGCTCTAACAGGATGGCCCTAGTTTCCTCATCTATAAACCAGAGCAACAATGGAGCTAGTTAGATGGAGCACCCCTTAAGACTTCTCAGCAGCCAATCCTCTGAACAGCGTGTTCACCAGTTGTCTGAAGCTGGGTTCTGAAGTGTCCCTCCCCCACCCCCCTTTTCTTTTTCAAGACCAGAGCCCCTGAGGTATGCTCAGTTCATACATGCAGAAACAGGCCCAGAGGGGTGTCTATGTAGCCTTGGCTGTCCTGGAACTCACTCTGTAGGCCAGGCTGGCCTTGAACTCAGAGATCCTCCTGCCTCTACCTCCCTAGTGCCCCAGGTTCCTTTTTATAAAAGCCCTTGGTTGGGCTACATCACCAAGGGCCCTGATGTCCTTCCAGAGTTACTAAGATGCTAAAAGCCACACAGGAGCCCATCTGCGGGCCACAGCTTCCCCAGACTAGATGCAGCCCTGCTCACCTGCCCTGGCTGGGAAAATTCATAGAGCTCAACCCTGGAGGTGACAGTGCTGTCTCTCACCCAGACCCTCCCCAGGTTCCCTCTTGACACTGGGGATCCTGATAGACACTCTGACTCACTAGGCAGCCCCGCAGAGTAATCTAGAGACCTGGTGGCTCAGTGGCTCCACAAAGGCCCTCTCCTGCTGCCCCAGGGAACCGCATCCTAGAACCCAATACTCGAGGTGCTAGTGGAAAAGCAGTGGTCACAGGGACAAGGCAGAGGTGCCACAGCCAGAATTAGGACCCTGCACTTGCTCTGAAGCCCCTGAGCCTTGCAGCTGCTGGAGGCTTGCTACGAGGCATGACCTTGGACATTATCATGCCCACACGGTGTATCTGATACAGCTGGTGACGGTGTATCTGATACAGCTGGTGGGCCGCTCTATGCCTGGATACTGCTGAGCCACAAGTCTGTTCTTCCACATAGCTCTTCTCTTGCCACCGCAGGCTCCCTGCTCCTGACTGGGTTTTCCTTAGAAGCCAAGCCCCTCCCAGGGTGAAGTCATTCAAACCAGAGCCCCTGACGTATGCTCAGTTCATACATGCAAAAACAGGCCCAGGGGGGTGAAGGTCTTGGGTTAAGGACACACACCTAGCCCTGAACAGAGATCTGATTTCAGACTCTGACCCTGGCAACACTGTCTTCCAGCCCTGGCCTTAAGGGCCCAAATGGGGTGAAACAGTGTGGGGTGTGCTAGAATTGAGAAAGAACCTGGGGTCTTAGTGAGGCCATGTAACAGGATGGCTGCTGAGAGCTGTACTCCCTCCCGCCCCTACTCACAAACCAGGCTCCTCACAGCCTTGGATAGACATTAGCCCTTTGATATCCCATCCTGACACTCCAGGCCTGTCTACCATACATCCACACTGTAGCTTCCAGGCAGGCATGGCTGTGCCCTAAGCCTCTGGAGCTGGGATGTGACTGAAGGGATTTTCCCCAGCCAGTGTCACCATTTGAAGTATTTCTGTCAACATTTGAAGTTCAGACTTCACTCAGCTCCCTGGCTTCCATAAGGCCCATTTTCAGAGAACCAGCAGTGTCCCCTTCAGCAAGTGTGGGCACAAGAGAACTCAGATTGGTTGCTGCACACACCCTTGCGCAGAACCCAGAGTGGGAGCCACTGAGGCAGAAGTGACAACGAGGGGCCTATTTGCCAATAGCTTGGACACATCCAAGGGTTAGTAGGTCCCTTTTGACGGTGCTTCTGTGAGAACAGGGGCAGGATGACAGCTGTTATCAAGCAAGCTTCACTGGTAGAATGGCCAGCCTGGAGACAACCGCTTCTAAAGCCAGGAGAGGACAGAAGTGGCACTGTCCGGCTGCCCGTGGTCACAGGCGACAGGGTGTCCAGCAGGGACAGACTTACATGGAGACTGATGAGGACAGCAAGGGTGGTTGGAGTGACAAGGGCACCAGCAACAGGACAGAGATATCTGAAGGAGAAGCCCTAAGAGCAATGAGCAGAGACACCCCCCCCCCTTGAGGTGGTGGCCACTTTCCCACAGATGTTTCCTTGTCTCCACATTGTCCTGGGACCTCATCTCTGTCCTCTCTGGCTATGTCCCAGGAAGCTGCTGAAGAGGGCAGCCCCACTCCCCTGCAGCAGGAAGTCAGGGTCTCCCACAGACCCGTGGGTTTATAGGAGGGTGTGAGCAGTAATCCGAATTGGGCCTGGGGGCCCAGTGTAGTAAGAGGTGAGCTGAGGACACGGTACTTCGAGTGCCACTTAATTTTCAGGACAGCACCGGCTCACCTCTGCGCCCCTACCTCCTCTCCCCTCCCTCCTGCGGTTCAAGGGGAGAGCCTAAAGTGCTGCTCCCACCTTTTGTACCCAGGTCCCCTGTGATACGAGGTGGATACTCACTCCCTTCCCACTCTGTCCACTATCCCCAGCCCTACAAAAAGTGTCAAAGCAAAGGGGTACAAGCTGCCAATACAGGGGCCTTCTGCTGGGCTGGCCCACAGACAGTGCCGACAGGCTGAGTCTCCACATGCCTGGTCCCTTGTCCTGACTCTCTGGGCTTGTTGAGTGGCAGCCAGCCTTGGTCAGAGAAGGGCAGGGCCCCGCCTGAGACAGGAAGCACAGACCAGCAGAGGCAAGAATAAAACTGAACAAGCATCGCCTAGGCAACTGAACTCTGCTGTGTGCCCACACGCACATGTGAGTGGGACTTGTGTCCTGATACTGAGATACAATGGCCGATGTGTTTCCTAAGGGCTCCCACTATGTTCCATGATTGCTTTACAGCCTGCCCAGGCCCTTACAAGGTTGACTCAGGGGCCTGTGCTGTAAACTGTTATCCTTGGCAAACATTCCCACTAGCCTCAAGGGATCAGGATAGTCAGACCCACCTGTTTCAGGCCCACCTCTGCCCTCACTCTCACTGTGGCTGTCTCACCAAGGGGTCAGACACCAAACAGAACCAGGTCTGTCTCAGCTCTTCCCTTCCCTGCTGTGTATCCAGGCGGGCCAGTGGCTCCCATGGGCATAGACACACAGCCCCATCCTAATCTCAAACAGGCTCCTATACTTGGAAAGCAGGAGGCCAGGAAGAATATGAGGATGATGGAGCCAGTGGCTTGAGTACTGTGAGACACACCAATGGCCTTCTTGTGGAAAACTCTAGGGACTTAGGCTGCAGACCTCACTAGGCTAGCAGCTGGCCTCAATCACACGCCTCTGGGAGGAGGGCTTGGCTGGCCCTTCAGTGTTCCTGCTTTGGGATGCAGGTGTGGGGAGGATGTTAACCACCCAGGCTACTTTCTACTGTCTAGGTACCGACAAGGTCCAGCCCTGCAGATCAGCAGCTTGTCTGGGATGGTGCAGACATCTAGTAACTTGGGCAGACATCTAGAAAAGCTGGACAAAGACATCAAGACAAGCTTGGGGCATGGCCCAAAATCCCTGGGGGCCTTGCAATGTTGCATTCTAGTGGTAAGCAATGACGCGCTACTCAAGTTGAGCAGCAGCCTGAAGTGAGGGTGGTGGATCTCCTGTGGGCGTGAGCATGTCTGTGTCACTTGTCCCAGGTCAGGCTGACTCCAGGGGACACACAGCAAACAGCTGGGGATGTTAGAAAATTCCTTGAGAACTTCAAAAAGGGAACTCACCTCCATGAGGCGTCATTACTGTTGAGCCCATGTAAAAAATGCTCACTGAGAAGAAAAGTCAGAAGCTCATCATGAGGCGTCCGCTCTGCTGTGCCTGGCTTCTCAGCTGGGAACTCAGCAGCTGCCTCAGTGCAGCTTCTGACGATGGCCCCCGAGGTGATCAGTTTTGTTTACTCCTCACTGGTCAACTCCAGTTGTCTCTGTGGGACACTGAGTGCCTGGTTTGTTACTTGCTATTAGTTTGCTGCTTTGTAAGCACACTCAAAACCAAAAGCATGGCTACTAAAGGTCCATCTCCAGACACGACAGAACAGGCCTTTCCAAGAAATAATAAAAAGCAGGAGGGCCTTGTAAAGAGCTTTGGTGACTCCCTGTCTGTAGGCGTTGGCTAACCTTCTGAAGGTGCTGTGATAATCGGAAGTATGACCACATATGACAAGTCCCCATCTACACTGGCAGCCCCTGCCCCACAGGAAGCTGCTTCAATTTATTCCCCACCAAGGGACAGGATGGTGGCTGACCCTCCCCGATGCTTGAACTGCCTCTTTGGGGTCCAGCAGGACAAACAACAGTGTTTAAGGGGGAGACTCAAAACAAAACAACAAAACACAACCAACCAACCAACCAACCAAACCAATGCCAAGGTCTCCATCCTCCTTGCTGAACCCCAGAGGTACATGGGAAAGAGCTGCAGAATCAAAGCTGGAAAAGCAGCCCTCCAAGGGGAGCTGTGTCTTTCCTCCAGGGCAGGCAGGCGGTGTCCTCAGCCCCAGGTGGCAGAAGCAGGAAGGGAAGCCTGCTCTGGTCGTCCCAGGGCTTCTGAACAGCACCCACACAATGCACCCTTGTCCCTGTTAGGTCTGAGCACTGAGCACAACACTCCCGTCTTTTGGCTGCAAAGGCTCTTGGGAGGCGGCATGGTGACTTGGCTGTCTGTGGAAGTCTTCCAAAGGGGACCAGAGGCACCACAGGCCCAAATGGTCTGGCCCAGGGAGTGAGTCCTGTGAACCAGACATTCAGAGGGGCTGATGTCACCCAAAGCCTCAGCCGAGTGGGCCCCGGGAACAAAGGAGATGGGAACTAGCCAACCCTTCTCCCCACTGGGTCAGCCTTTGGCGGAAGTCTGGGAAAGGTTCTTGGGAGCCCAGGAGGTGGGGAGCAGCAGGTCTCAGGGGGTCCAGAAAGCAACTTCAGAGGCACCACACCTGCCAGCTGTGGTCCTAGCTGGGAACTCGGGATGCTTTTCTAGGGAAGGTGGACAGAAGAGAAGCCTAGCAGTGGGAACAGCTATTCTAACCACGGAGTCTTCCCTGGGGCCTCTCTTCTCTGCCTGGCAGCCAGCAGGAGACTGTCAAATGTTTTCAAGGCTTTTGAAGGAGATGCTGCCCATGGCCTGCTCTGCTGAGCCCTCTGTTGGCTAGAGAGGAGAAACCCTCAGCTCTCCCAGAGAAGGCAAATGCAGCAGTCTTCCTGGCATGTCATCGCAAGGCTGTGAGCTTTGGAAAAGCACGGGGCAAGCAGCAGCCAGACCCCTTTCCAATGTGTACTAAGTCATTCATTTATTTCAAGATGTGCACACTCAAGCTGGCTGGGACAGCTCACAACTCCTGGGTATGTATAGGTCCTTCAATGGCCTGGGCTACAGACAACTTCATAGCCAGCGCAGCACACGTGCACACACATATACACGCGCCATATAGAATAGGACGCCTACAAACCCCAAGCCACTCCGAGAAAATTGAGGGGGGGGTGCTAATGCAGCATCCGTGGGGGAAATGAATGCACACGGAGGGACAAATGAGGGAGGAAGGCAAGCTAGCTTCAATCTCGTCACTGTGATCTCATGTCTGTGGGGACGGTCAGGGGATTGAGTTCAACAGGTCCTTTAGGAAGCTCTCTGGATCGGTGATTTCTGACAGAAGACCTGGAAGGCAGAGATGAATTGTGAGTGTGAGTGGCATATAGGGCCCCAGTCCCATCGAGTCACAGATGCCTCATTTACACACAGAACATACTGTGCCCAGGATACTCCAGTGCGACCATTTGCTGATTCCAGCAATGGCAGGCAGGTGATCACTGTGTGACAAACACTCCCTGCAGTAAAGGATTTCAACCTGTTGGACTTACACCAGTGCAACTCTGAGTTTTCCTTGTTCTCTTTCTCAGACAGGCTCCCCATCCCGGACTGGCCTCAAACACACTATGTAACTGAGGATCTCCACTGACCTTTGTGCCACCATGCCTGGTATGTGTAGTGAACTCGGTGTCTCAAGAGTGCAAGTACTCTTGCAGTTGAGCCACAGTCCCCTACATCCCCGAGCAGTATCATGTCAACCTCCTGTGTCTTTCTCCATTACCTCACCTCATTTTCTAAGATAGGTTCTCTCACTGAACCCAAAGCTCACTGCTTGGCTAGCCTGGCTGCTTGGCAAGCTCAGCTTGGGGATCCCACCGCCTGCAGTGTCCCAGTGCTGGAGTTATAGCTACACCTGGTTTTTCTGGGGTGCTGGGGATCAGAACTCAGATCCTCATGCTTGCATGCCATACACTTTCCTGGCCAAGCCACCCTCAGTCTTTGTCATCGTCTTAAGCTGATCAAGCTGACAGAGCACAGGGGCTCCCTTCCTCCCTGCCTGCCAGGGGGACTAACAGAGGGCTTCCGAGCAGAAGAACCCAGTGCACCCTCAACACCCTAGCCAGGAATCTGACCTCATCAACAGCTCAAGAGACAGCTCAGGTTAAGTATGAACACCCAAGCAAGTCCTCTCTAAGCATCCGCAACAATGAGGGCGAAGCGGCCAGCCTGTTCCTCTTGGCTCTGGAAGGGGTTTTGTTCCTGGACTTGAGCAGGGCATGTCTGCTCTCCAGGCAGTTTAAAGGTCTGAAGTAAGGTATAAAAGCCTGTCCTTGCCTAAGAGGCAAGAGGGCTTGCTGCTGCAGGTGCCAGGCCTGGAGGCCGGAGCGCCCCGTGTGCCGCTCACCTCTTCTCAGCAGCTCAGATTTCCATGTTACCTTGTCAGTCTCATATGATAAGCACAGAGCTGGCACTGAGGACGCAGACAAGATAAGCTCTGTGCTGTGGGTGAAGATTAAGTCTGGGGGAAATGGTGAGCATGCTGCCTAAACAGCCAGGCTAGGAAGACAGGAATGAAGAATATGGAGCTATGAAGTAAGAGAAGGGGGTGAGCAAGGGAGCCTATGGCAGATCAGACAGGAAGGCAGACCCAGAGACACCATCCCAGGGCTGAGCTCCCCCTGGGCCGTGAAGAGAGCCTGCAGATCCCCAGCGCTGGGGAACAGAAGAGCATGTGGACATTTAGCCTGTCTCCTTCCCAGACAGAAAGATAAGAGGGACTGTGAACAGCAGCGTTCATTTGGCACCAGGGCCTGGGGGACTTCCCCTTCATCTGTACACAGTCCCCACAGTGAGTACCAGAAAGCTGAGAAGCAGGGAGGCAGTTGACAAAGCGGAGCTGGGCAGGTCCAGTTACATCTGCTTTGGTGCAGCAGCCTTCCCTTTCTAAGACAGTGCCAGTGGAGGCTGGGACACAACAGAGCCTGGGACCCAAGAGGTGGACTCTCTAGTTCTAGGCTGATTTTCCCAGGCCTGCCTGAGCCCAGGTCATGACCTGTTCTTATCATTTTTCAGCTATGAAATCCAAGTAAGTTTGAAAGCATTAGCAATTGAGTGACAAGTGTGTCCAAATACGTTGTATAGGGAGAGAACGGACTTGAAGTCAGGCAACTGTGGCACACTCAAAGGCGCTCCTTGCTGATCCGTCTCCCCACCTAAGCAGCTGTGAGGCAAGAAGACAGGAGTGCCCTTTCTCTTGTTAATTCTTTGAGCTGTCACTAAAAGTCAGAACCAGAAGGACCTTCCCACTTCCACTGTTTTAACCTCCACAGTCTCCATTAGCAGCACAATAGCTCATGTAGCAGCGGTGGGGCTGGGCACCAGAGCATGCTGCACTGAAGTTCTTGCATCTGTGGGTGGATTTTTTTTTTTTTTCTTCTTTTTTGAGACAAGGTTTCTCTGTGTAGCCCTGGCTGTCCTGAAACTCTTTATGTAGACGAGGCTTGCTTTGAACTCAGAGACGCACCTGCCTCTGAAGGAAAGTGCCACTCCTCCCAGCAAGTGGGCTATTTTAATGAACACCTTTCCTATGACTGGAGGTGATTAGTGTGCACGTGTTCTGCGAAGATAATGGCCAGTTCCCAGGGCAGACTTGGGCTTTGCCCCAGAGAATCCCTACAAGAGAAAACTGTTCACTGACCTGCTGCGTCAAGGAACTCTGAGAAGGTCTCCACTGGCATGAACTCCTCCTGGAAGGTTTTCAGGGCTCTGTCAGCAGCTTCGTAGATGGGCATGTCATTGTGGCGGATGTACTCAGCCAGAGAGCAGGACCAGCCGCCCTCAGTGTTACTGGTAGGCACCTTCTACAAGAATCAGTGGGACACCAGGCCAGGTGAATAATGAATGCAGCTGGCTCTCTGCCTCCAGCCAGCCCTGTGGAGAGCCCACTCAACATGGACCAGAGCCTTCTGGAAGCAAGGAAGCCTTACCCCTGGGACCTATTGGCCCTCTTTACTTATGCAATGCTCTACATGATCCCACAAGGTCACCCTGGGACGGCCGCACGTCTGCATTTCTAAAACCAAGATGATTGTGCTCTGGCTGGACTACCCCACTCATGATCACAGGGCTCACCCTCCACACTAACTCATCCTAAGATGTGTGGGCCCAAGCAGCTAGCAGGAAGAACATTCTACTTTAAGTGGGGCTGTGTACAGTAGATTCACACAGGGCAAAGTGTTACCATAGGCAAAGACAAGAGTAGGAAGGCCGTCAGGGTGCTTAGAACTTATTGCTTGGACGGTACATGACAAAGTGGCTTTAGCTGCCAACAGCTGGAAGTGCAGGTCTGAACTGAGGGTGCCCACCTCTCCTAAGGGCAAAGCACCCAAAGCCAGCGAGGAGCCTCGGGATGGAGTCTGGACACCATCAGGGTTTGGACGAGGATACACACACATCACACCCCTTAGAACTGGCTGGGCCCTGAAGCTTCTTTACCTTAAACATGTTATAAATGAGATCGACGAGAGCCCAGAAGAGCAGGGAAGAACGGTAGGCAGAATAGTCCTTCGCCGCCTTATCTGTCAGCCTAGAATAGCAGAGCAAAGCCCATCAGTGAGGACCCTGGAGACACTGCTTCTTGGGGACTGAAGGTTCACAGAAGCCTCCATACATGGCCTGAGCAAAGAGCAGCTGTGGGCCGGGACTCTGGAAGCCCTGCTCCCAGGCTGCTGCATGAGCTCCCCCGCCAGTCTGAGCACTTTTCCAAAGTGGGGTAACAAACAGGGAGACACAGCTAAACACATACTCAAAAGCTCTAAGGTCAGTGCCAGGACCCTACCTTCCCTTGTACTCGGCCCCTCATCAGCTCCCAAATGAAATGCTCCTAACATTGAAGGGTAAACAAGGTTTTCTTTTTACTCAGGCTTTACCCGCTACCAGGAGTAATCTACCAGACAGCCAATCAGCCAAACATGTGCTCTGCAGAAAACCAGCAAGCTGGTAGAAAATCAGTGTTGAGTAACCGTGATGTCTAGGACTGCCCATGCAACCAACCAGCACCTCCTAAATCCTAGGGAAATCCTGGAGTTGCTCACACACCACTTTGTCTCTAACAAGTGCCATCTGCTTCTCAGCGACTTGGCACAGGCTTGAAGGCCAGCAAGTGCCTGGGAACACTGGGGGCACATCCGTCAAGGCTCACTGCATGCGGTAGACCCCCCCCCCCCCCCCCCATGTTGGCCCTGGGTCCTGTAGGGTCAGAATGGCCCCGTACAGGGAAAACTCATTCGTGGATGTGGAAAGTAAAGGGCAGAAGAGCCCTTGTCAAGATGTAAGGTCATGATCTACATCGCACAACACTCTGGTACATACACAGCCTATGACCAAAGACAGGTGCAGAATGCTTAGCGCGTGCTACTCACTCAGTTGAGGGCTTGCCTACCATGAGAAAGGCCAGTCACAGCTGCTGTCAGCAGCTATTTAACTCACAAAGTCAAGCCTGCCAGCCTGCCAGCCTCTGCTATGTTCCCTATTGCCCATCAGCTTGGGAGGTGGGGGTGGCACAGCTGTCAACTGTACTGAGGGTAGGGACAACTGTCCAGATACCAAGTAAGGTTTCAGTGGAAGCCTGGTCATCTTCCAGGCTAAAATATCTGCTGAATCCATTTTGCTCAATGTTAAACACGCAGAAGTCATTAGCTTCTCGAGCTATAGTTGACACAATCTCAATCTCTCTCCTCTCTGCTCTCTCTCCTCTCTCTCTCTCTCTCTCTCTCTCTCTCTCTCTCTCTCTCTCTCTCTCTCTCTGTGTGTGTGTGTGTGTGTGTGTGTGTGTGTGTGTGTTGGGAATTAAACTTGGGCCCTCACATATGCTAGGTGAGTGCTCTACCAACTGAGCTATATCCCCCAGCCCTTTAAGCTATAGTTTTGCGTAACTGCTACTGCCTCCTTCCCCAGAACATACTGGACTTCAGACAGAACTTGTTGCCAGTGACGTTAACCAACAATAGAATGTAGACGCCCTCTATGTGCCCTTGGCTGAGAGGCATCTCCTTGGAGGGTGCCTCAATCCCAGGCAAACCCTCAGCACCTTTCCTAATCTGTCCGGCAAGCAGCAGCTTGGAGCCTGGACCACGGGCGGGCCTGGCCCTCTCTGGGGTTGTCCTGCTTTGGTAAGCATGAGTCTTGGGTGACTCTGCCCAGCTTTAATTATTTACAGCTAATTAGGAAAGGTGACTAAACTGCTACACAGAAAATGGCAACGCATGAATACAGCTCATGCTGGATGCCCTAATTAAGCTGTGACCAAATCAGCTTTTCTTCAACTGCTAGGGCAGGAATGAGTTCCACTCTCAGCTCAAAGAACAGCTCGGTGGGCTTGGCCCGCATGCTGCTGCATGAGCCTGCCTGATAAGACGGCCATCTTGTGTGCCACGAATGCAATTCTTGCTCATTTAGAGGTGTCAGCTGAAGGCCTAACCTGACTTCAAGCAGCTAGTTAACTATTAACACGAGGGTTCCTGGGATGTCCTGGGAATGACGTATTTGGTCTGGGAGCAGGAATCTAACACTCACTCCTTCCCACTTGGTTCTTGGCAGAACTTGACAAGACAGTGGCAACCTGATCACTCTGGGGACATCAAATGCTAGAGCTAATAAAGGCTCCAGGAGGACCAACTCAGGCACTACTGTCCACGGAGGATGCTGTCTCGATGGCTGAAGGAGCCTCCTGCTCCCGTGGTGGCCGTAACTGTGGAGATGATCCCTGAGTCTCAGCTAACACATTCAGAGGCTAGACAGGGCCACACAGGACACCTGGCACTCACTGGCACAACGGAGCCACAGGCCACACACTGTAGTGCTGCTCCCCGGGGTAGGCAGGCACTAGTCAGGACCACTATCAGCCCAAGTACTGGCTAGATCTAGTCTGTGTGCCGTGACCACTGTGGTACTGTCCAGGAGCACGGGAGGAAGGCTTGGATTTCACCTTAGAAGGCTCTTTAAGATCACCCCGCCTGAGACAAACTGCAATACCAAGTCAAGAAAACAGAGACCACTTCCTGTATGCACATGATTGCAGAGGTTCTGGAAGGCCTAAGGAATGCAGGGCAGATGGGACAGGAAGAAAGGAGAAGGACAAGCTTTTCATCACTAGAAAAGAAATCCCCAGCCACAGCCACACTGAAACTTCCCTAGCTTACCCCAAAGCCAGCAAGAGCCAGAAAGTCTGGCTCCCCGGCTTAGCCTAGCTGGTCCTAACTGCCTCTCTGGCCATATCCCCCTAGGCATGGCTCTTTGGATCTTTGACAAATGGAAGCTCAAGAGTCACCTTTTCAGTGGCTGAACATGCGGTGCTCAAGCAACTGTCAGCCAGCAGCCTAGGTGACAGACTGGAGCCAGAGCCAACAGCCAAGTCAAATGAGCACACCTTCACCAGGCACTCATGACCGACTGTGACAGCCATGACACACTGTGAAGACACCAACTGTGGCAGCTTCCCAAAGCAAGTACTGACCTGGTTGCTCCTCCTGGAGCCACTGCCCGGGCATGCGAGGCCACCAGCAGCCTGCGTAGGATCTCCACACGTGTGGCTCTCCACTGCTCAGGGGGAAGGACATGCAGGGCTAGGATGGTGAAGTAGTGGGGCCCGTCTACATCAAAGGCGCTCTCTACCCACTTCTCTTTGGGCTGCTCTAGGAAGCCTTGGAGGTTCTTCTCCTCCCGGGATGTTGCTCGGGTTCTGGAAGAAAAGAATTCCAATGGCAGTGGAGAAGGGACAGGGTACACCAGGATGGCACCGGGCAAGCTTCTGAGTGTGTTGACTTTCCTCTTCTCAGGTGCAAGACTGCGTCACCTTAACATAGTCCCCAGAACTTCCTGGCTCTTGGGCATGGCACGGTTACCAACTGTCCAAAGTGGACTTGTCCTAATTTTTCCAGAGCTCAGGGAAGGGAGATGACTTGCTAGAAAACAGTAACGCTAAAGAATGGGTTCTCTGATGTAGTCAACAGCCCACCTTCTCCATGCATCCTATTGTGCAGACATGGTTTGTACTGCATGTGTCCCTGGTACCCGGGGCCCTCTTTGACTGTTTGCTCACGACCTATCCTCCTTCCCCGTCACCAGCATTTTCTTTCCTGTGGGCAGCTGCTGCTTGCCTGAGCTGGGTACTGATGAGCACAGCACACTGACAATCAGTCAGCCTGGCACTGCACGTGGAGTACCTCACCCAATCCACATAAGAACATGGTGCAAAAAGACCCACCCGTCCCAACTGTACAGCAGAGCATGCTACAGTCCTGGGAGCTAAGCACAGCGCCAAGCCAAGAAGACCAGCATGAGGCCCCCAGCCTTATTCTAGAATCTGTCATAAACTCTACTCTTTTCTGATGATAAAGTCTTGCCAATGGCCAGGACCCACACAAAGAGGCCAAGAATCTCTAGCAGGGTCCCTATAACTACTGGTGCTCGTCTATGAGAAGACAAACCACCTCCACAGAGAAACCTAGTGTCCAGACTGCAGGTAGCACGGCCACAGTCACAGACTATGAGGACACAGGAGGATGGTGCAAAAATACCTTGCTTCCTTTTGTTCCTGCAAGACAGGCATGCCAGACCTAGCTGGAGCCCCAACTGTATTTCCACCCTTGTGGGGAACCTCAGGCTTGGGTTTGCTCCCTTGAGCAGTAAACCTGCTTTTGTGGGTAAACGGCCTATCAGAGGTCCAAGAGCCTTATGACCAAGCTCATGCCACTGTCCAGTGGTTGGCAAAGGAAGCAGCCTTTGTCTGAGGAGGCTTCAGGGTCAGCCCTGCCTGCCCAAGGCAACTACAACAGAGCTGTCACCAGTTCCATCTGGCAGGGTCAATCCTGGGAAGTGTTTTCCGCACTGGTCTCTGCCTGAGCAGTTCACTCTAGCTCATGCTGCCAAGAGACATGTCTCTGCAAAACCCACAGCCTTTGTCAGGGCCCCAACAACACTGGCAATTAGCACTGCTGGGGCCTGCAGCAGGGTCCAGACAGTAGAGGGCCTGTGCTGTTGGCAATGCCAGGTGTCTCTTCTGACAGCCAGGGCATTTGGTGGATGATGTCATGTGCTATGCAGAGCCCTGCCCTGCTTTAACAATGAAGCCTGCAGTCTCAAGGTCAGACTGTATCTCACAAGGAAAAGGGAGGAAGGGAAAACAAACTGTTGACAGGGAACGGATGAGCGACTACTGCCTTGGTACCTCAACAGCATGGTAGCTTCGTGGGTGGACTGGGCCCAGGCTTCCCATGGCAGTAGCTCTGCCTACTAAAGCTATGGATCTCAGAAAGAATGGTCTGCAGGTCTGCACTCAGTCAAAAAAACCAAACCAAAGCAACAACAACAACAACCCCACAACCCAAAATTATACTCACAGAGTATCTTAACTTGCTTCTAAGCCTGGCTGTGAGTGGGAGGGCTTCTGCCCCTCACAAACAGCTCTTTCTTCCCGGCCACAGTACTGGGTAGGTGCTTTCCCAATACTCAGTGCCCCTCTTATCTTTGCCAAAAGCATTACCAATGGGTCAAGAGAGCCAGTGGTCCACTCATGCAGCAGTGGCAGACCCACCAGAAGCTGCAGCTCCACTGGCTGTGTGCCCTGACTAAGGACATAGGAGACAATCACCTATGCGCCCTCATTTGGAAAGTGGAAGCAGCAGCTTTTCCCCTCCTGATTCCTCTGAAGGCCAGCCCAAGACTAGAGGCCCCAAACTGTCCACAGTGGGGGTGGGACAGCTTTGGGAATAAGTCACCGTCATTGCTGTACTCTGGACAACCCTCAGAAGTGTGGAGATCTAGCTAAGCAGAGTGGTGCAGGAGTGTGAGCTAAGAAGGCTCCGGGGCCGCACAGTACTGACGTGTTCAGGACGTAAAGCACGGTGTGAATGATGTACGGGATCAGGTGGATGTTGCTCTCTCGGCCGCCCCCGCCGGTGTCCGCACTGAATGACTGCTCCATGGCGAAGCGCAGGAAGAGCAGCTTGATGTCATGGATATTGAGCTGGTACGTGGGTTCCCGCTGGCCCGTGCACTCCTGGAGGTAAGTGTTGTGCCTAGGGAGAAGCAGAGCCAACATGACTCCTGGTCAGAGCTTGGGCTAGAGTGCAGAGCACTCTTTCTGGACACTGTGGCCTGCTGACTACAGAGGGCAAGTCAGGCTATCAGGAGGATAGACCTAGGACATCGCTGCTGCTGTGACTACACGTGATGCTCTCAATGTGGGCAAGAGCCTACCACTTTGGGGGTCTTTTTTCCCTTTCATTTTTTCAAGACAGGGTTTCTCTGTATAGCTTTGGCTGTCCAGGACTCACTCTGTAGACCAGGCTGGCCTCTTAACTCAGAGATCTGCCTGCCTCTGCCTCCCCAAATGCTGGGACTACAGGCATGCGCCACTGTGCCTGGCTTGGGCTCATTTCTTAACTGACAGATGTCATGGCCATAGGTGATGATACATTTTGGAGAAATGTGGAACTCACTCATTCTGGTGACAAGGTGATTTATCCTTAATGATCTTTTCACTCTCTAATACGCTGGGGCTTTTGTTTTCCCTTCCTGAATCAATATACAATCGGCTCCACCTCTGACTAGCTGGATGGCCCTAGGTAAATGACTCCACCTGTGCCCCAGTTTACTCATGTGTGCAGCCACCATGGCTTGCCACTATTACCGCAGCTGTCTGGTCTAAGTGCCAAGCACCTCATACCCCTGAGCTTTAACTAGACTCCACAAGGCCTCCTAACACAGAAGACTCCAGAGAAGCTGCAGCTGCTGGAAACAGCTAGTGTATAGGCACAGAGAGGCCTCAGAAGGAACTCCCACCCCATTCCACCCCCAGCTATTTTCATAATATAAACATCAGAGCAATACCACAGAAGTGAACTTTGGGAAATTCTGGCCTATGTCAGAGGTCCAGGAAGAGAACAAATGAAAAATTTTACATGGTACCCAAGAAACTGAGGGTGCTGGTTTCAACTCAGTGGTCACTAGTCAGCCCTATGCTTAGTCTACCTGCTCAGAACAGCTCTGTGGTCAGCAAGCACAGACAGACACAGATGCCCAGTGACGTGTCCAGGAGACGGCACCACCAGGGGCCAGGCTGAGCGGATTTCTTTCCATTTCCTGGAAACTACCCTTTCTGCTATGACAACACCCAATACTCACCTTGCTAAACAAGTGGCGAAAGCTGATTCAGGAACATGGGGGCCCCAGACTGGAAGGAGCCCATTGCACTTTGTGTTGGCATTCTGCAGGGCAGCGCTCTCCCACTCTTCCCGGCCTCTAGCCAACCTGGATGGGGACAGGGAGGAGAGCAGGACAAGCAGCTGCAGGGACTAACCTGGGCAATGAGGCACCTGGGTGCTGAGGGCTTGCCAACCACTAGCCCTGGACCTGGGGAGAGAGCTGGCCTGTTGTAAAGTGCCATGGGTAAAATGTTTGCTTCACTCGGACAGACTAATTCAAGCAAGTGGGACTGCTTCCAGCAGCCTTGGCCAAGGCCAGACGGCCAAAGCCACATTTTCTCAGATGCCAAGTGCAGCTCGTGGCCCTATGGGGGGCTGAGGCAGGTGCCCTACTGCTTAGAGATCACAAAAGCAAGCTTGAAGCCAGAGTCAGTAGGCTCAGCCCCAGCAGCCCAGCCCTAAGCCATGGCCCACTCATCTGAAGCCACTCTGCCAGAGCCAAAGCCTACCTGACGGCAGCCAGATGACAGTCGTAGTGCACAATGTTGAAATGGGAAACAGTGCTGTAGCCCTGCTGCTTCCGGGGCTTGTTCTCCATCTCCTCCAAGGCTACCCGCTTGGTGAAGGTGTAAATGCCTAAGACCTTCGTGGGCTGCAAGCAAAGGAGAGTAAGGAGAAGTTCCCTGCCTGGCGGTGCAAGGGGCCAATAGACAGAGAGCCGAGAGCCCCCTGCAGATGGGATTCAGACGGGAAAGTGGTCACTCTGGTGTGAGCGTTTTTTGCTGGCACAAACTCCTGAGGCTCAATTCCTTGGGGCACTACTAAGAGGAGCTGGGACATCTAAGAGGTGATTATGAGAGCCCCACTGTGTAGCCTTGGCTGTCCTGGACTCTCTCTGTAGACCAGCCTGTCTTCGAACTCACAGAGATCCGCCTGTCTCTGCTGGGATTAAAGGCGTGCACCACCACGTCCAGCTCCCTCTTCTATTCTTTATACATTACTCAGGGTCAGAGCAGGCAGAGAACTAAGCCTAGGTCATCCCCTGTCTGTGCTCCATCTATCTAGAAGTGCGCAGTGTCTCCATGGCCACCTGCTTTTCAAAGCTGTTGGACAGCTATACCAACCAGGACACTTGTTCTTCTACAGCCTGGGAGTAAAGCTGGGCTAAAGAGAAAGAGGTCCCTCTGGTACGGCCAGGAGGCAAACAGGCTACCTCTCCACCGCTAAGAACAGGTGTCACCTCACTGGGCACACTTAGAAAGTGGGGGTCTAGTTGCTCAGTCATCCTGAAGAGAAGGGCTGCAAGTGACCTGAAGTGCCCAGGCCTGGGGTCAGCAGGACCTCACCTGGAATCCTGGCTTTGCTATGGACCCTTTGCACATTACCTATCAACTGGGGCCTTTACCAGGGTTTAAAGACACAACTTCCTGGTTTATAGAAAACTCTGCCCGGGTGCCCTGGCATTGACAGAGGATGCCCAAAGGTGGTCTCTTCAGGTGCCAACGATGCTCATGCTCAGGTCACTCTGCCTTCCTGCCTACAAGGCCAGCAGCCAGCCCTTGTGTCAGTCTCCCAAATCATAAGCCCACGTCAGTATGTCTGTCTAGACAGAGACCCAGGCTGTGCCAGCATAGCCTGAGCATGGCAGCCACCCACTGCCCAGCAATGTACCTGGAACTTATATCCTTCCCTGCAGATGCAGCACGTGAGGCCAGGCTCCTCAATCAGCTCCTCCATCTGCTTCAGGAGTGCAGTCTTGGTCACCACCTGGCCCTTCTCGTTTGTCTGGAGGGGAACACAGAATGCATGTCCTAAGAGATTTCCCACATGCCCTCTCGACCTGGCTTGGGACGACCACACAGAGACAAAGGAATGCTGTGTGGCGAGGAGAGCCCGGCTGCTGTGCTGAGGGGTGGAACCCAGGCCTCGTTAGGCTAAGCAAGTGGCAAGTGCTCTATCACGAAGCCACACTGCCTTCTGTTGAGGGAAAGCCCTGGATTCGTTCAGAAGCCACTGAAGCAGAGGAAATCATGCAGTGGGAAGCTGGCATAGTGCCATGTTGCCACTTGTTACTAAAAAAGCCCCTTCACTCTGTGCCGGCATCACTATGTCTCAGCTGCCAAGGGCTGCTGTGTTCTGATCATTTACTGTTCCCAACAAGTGTCAAACTGCTGACACACGAGTTTGCTTGTTAAGACAAGGTTCTTCCAGGGCCACCATTTCCTCCAAAGTAGGACAACAGAGCCCTCTGTGTTGTCAGACCCGCTCAAAGTCCTGTCCAGCACTTGGTAGCCATGTGCCGTGGCCAATGTGTTTCACTTTCTTTATCTGGAAATGGCTATAATGATGTCAAAGCACAGGGCCACGTGAGGATTAAATACACCTTATCTGTGAAGTGCTTGCTGTGTCTTGCATGCAGCAAATCCTGGATGCACAGTACTTAGTATCTCCACTTTTACTGTCTGTACGAGCCTGCCAGGTCACTTTACCCCAGGTGCTACCTGTGTGGTATAACAGTAGCCACACCTGAAAGTGCCCCAGAACTGCTAATTCCTGCGCCTTCCTCTGTGCAGCGTTCACACCACCAAGCCCAGCACTAGTCTGCCAGTGGAGACTTTACCGTCATGCCCAGCGTTCCCAGAGCCTTCTGCCTCATGGCCATGGCCATGCGTTTCTTCTCTGCGCGGGTTTCCCTGCGGGCTGCATCAATCTTTTTGTTCACATCAGGGTGTTCTCGCAGGGCCTCCAGCAGGTTCTCAGCCAGGGTCCCAATGCCCTCGTCACTGGACACCTGCTCTAGCTTATGCAGGTTTGAGATGGAGTCTGTTCCAATCAGAACCTAAGAAAAGAGAACCAGTGAGATGTATGTATCTAGTAATGGAGCCAGCCTTCCACTGGGGCTTGGTCTAAGCCTTGGACCGTCAGCCAGCATGCATAACCTGTCCAACTATGGAGGGAGCCTGGCACCAGGACCCAGTTAATACTCTACTGTCAGCCCAAGTGCACAAGCTTGTGTCACTGGCTTCATAGCAGTCAGAGCCTGAAATTCTCTACTGCAACCGGGAGGCTTGGCTTTGCCAGTGACCTCTAACTAGTTACTCCACTCACCAGCTCTAGTGCTCTCACATGTAAAATGGGGATAATGTCAAGGCAGCAGTAAGGATGGAAAATGAGACAGCAAGTGAAGCAGTGCATTCCGCTAAAAACAGTGGGGCACCCAGCAGGGCCCATGTGGGAGCACCCTGGCCAGAGGCCCTCAATTCCCAGGAGCTCCCTAAGTTCTGCATATGGATATCTGCAGCCATCAAACCTGGTGGCAGTTCTCCCAGCATGTGGGAATGGAAGTGACACACAGTTAAACAGCTCTCAACTCTGTTCTTGGCAAGGCTGATTGCCTGGTTCTATAGCACCATATGATAGGAGCTGAAGCAGGTGCAGTTGAGAAAGGCTCTGTGGGTGGTCTCACAGCATCACTGGACGTCCCACCCGCCATCACATGTTAGTGGTGGAATTACTGTATGTGTGGTGAAAAACTGAAAACAACAGAGTCAACTTGAGAGGTAAAGCCTAAGCTGCTTGCCTCAGATCACTCACTAACTCGTAAATCCACCGGCACTAGAGGAGCCCTGCAAACCCACACCTCAGCAAAACTGCATGTTATCTCATGCCTGTGTTCCTAAATGCTGAGTGAGCCCATGTTTAAGACCAAGCAAACTTTCCACAGGCACTCACGCCCTAAACTCAACACTTAAGTGTTTACTGTGAGCGTGTGCATGTGTGTGCACGGAGAAACATGTGTGAAGTAGGAGTAGGGAAATCACCAAGACCTTGTCAACAGGAAGCTCATACACAAACAGTGAGGGCAGCCCACACATGCAGGGCCTGTTGGCCACCCCTCTTCTCCATATCCTCAGCCTCTTCCATCTCCTTTGATGGCACTGCCATCCCCCCTCACTCAACCAAAGGACTGGACAGAGTCCTTTCTCTGTGTGAGCAGCCACTGGCCAACCCTTGCCAAATCCCGCAAAAGCCCAGCACCCACCCATCAACCATCTAACTTCTTGGCAGCACGAGTGGCACTGTCCTTGGGAGAGGTCCTCACTCCTGCACTGAGTATGGCAGCACACATACTCAGCAATTGAGGCAGGAGAACTGCTGGGAGTTTGAGGCTAGCTTAGGCTTCATTGGGAAGACTTGGCCAGCTAGGCCTGCAGCGTAAGATGTGTGACTAGTCATCATATGTTGCCCTTGGCCAAATCAGAGCTCTGTTCCTTGGTATCCTATGCAAAAGCCAGCTATTACAAGGAAGTGGAAACAATGTAAGCAAAATCTTATATAGAGGCAAATCCACTGTGGCTATCTACCAGATTGAGTAAGACTGTGTCACTAGACTTTGGGGGGTAATTATCAGAACAGGATGCCAAATGAGAATGCAGAATTATATTCCACGAGGAATAATATAAAAGCAGAACAATTAACTGTATGGAGTCTCACAACACAGCATTATACCATCTAACATCCACCTAGAAAATGAAGATGTGAAGAACCATTTTTAATGCAAAGACAGGCAAAGCACAGGAAAGCTGTGCAGCATCAGGAACGACCAGGGGGGACGCAAGTCAAAAGCCACAACCAGGTATCACCACACTCCAGTGGTATGGCTGGGGTGAAAGTAGTCAGCAAATGTGGCAAAGACAAAGAGACCTGGGCCACTCACTTGCTGCTAGAAATGTAAAGTGGGTCTGCTACTCCAGGAGAGATTAGCAGCTTCTTGTTGTAACTGGTATGCGTGATATGTCAATGTGAGTGTGAGCACTTGTGTGTGAAAGATAACTGCAAGCGGGTTCTCTCCCTCCACTCTCTTGTGGATTCTAGAATCTAACTCAGAAGGTCAGGGGGCATGCTAAGTGTTTTCACTACTTACTGAGCTCCCTTGCTGGCCTGGCAGCTTCCTATACACTAAACATCCAAGTACTACCCCACCAGTAGCAGCTACAATCTTAGGCATTTGCCCCAGAAAATGAAAACATTCAAACAAAGCCAGGGAATGACTAGTTGTCCTTTAACAGGTGGATGGTTAAGGAGTGAGATGCATCGATATGGTAGGACACTGCTCAGCAATAGAAAGGACACAACACAAGCACAATGTCCCCAGAAGAACCTTCAGATAATCCTGCTGGACAGAAAAGGCCAACCCCAAAGGTTACACATTTCATGGGTCCACCTTTGAAACATTACAGAAATGGAGAGCTCGGCAGGGATCCATGGGAGGAGCACAAAGGAGTGCGGACACCATGCAAGTGCAGAAGAGGGGCTTAGTACCAGGGTCACTGCTGATTGGAATATATACTGCAGTGTAGCAAGATGTTTCTCCAGTGAGTTACAGCCTAGGAATCTGTAACTATCTAAAAGGGGATGGAAAGAAACTTGCAGCCCACATCATCTGTGTGGGGTGGGTGAGGATCTGTGAGGGGTTACCAGGAGTGCTCAGAGATCAGGAGTGGGCTGCAGAGTTGTCAGCTGCCTGAGGCAAAGCAGGAAATGGTGATGATGGTGTTTCAAACATTCCAGTGACTGAGCCAGCTAGTAATCAAAACTGTCACCCAGAACTCTCACAATTCACCCACTGCACGCTGAGCCCTGCGTAAGACAGCATGGAACTCACCATCGCACACACAGAGAACTAGATGAGCCTTATGTGCCAGGGGAAACCACACTATGAGTGACTTGCTGGTTCTATACAGATTGTTCCTGACTCCTCCTGTCACCTGTCCGGCCTGCAGAGTGAGGTCCACAGACATGCTGGCCACTCACCTGGGTGGCAGGGTGCTGCATGGCCAGTCCCCGAAGGAGCCTCAAGATAAATGGCAGAGCAGGGCGGGACAAAAACTTTTTCCAGATGTCAGCATCCAAACTGCGAAATAGACAAGGGCACATCAGCAGCAGCGGGCCGTGCTGCAATCTGCCGCTCCTTTTGGCTTGTTACAACAGAGCCTTCAAGGACGTAATGGGGACACACTAAGGGCAAACCCAGCTCAGAAGTCAGATAAAATTGAGCACTTGAACAAGCAGAAAAGCCTCAGGATTCTACAGTGGCTGAGTGGCCACTGGACACGTCCCAAGGGGGAAGGTCACAGAGCACACAGCAAGCACCACACTAAGATGTTGAGAAAAATGGCCGTGTATAAGGAGGGGGCACCAAGCCCTAGAGAGGGCGCCTTACTTCTTGGCACTGGGGATATGCTTTTTCATGTAGTCCAGGGCACTCTGGGTGATTCCCTTCTGCAAGATGAGATCTTTCAGCTGGTGCCCATTGCTGTTGTTCTTGATACCAGCAGCAATTTTGCAGAAACAATCCAGGAAGACCTTGTCATCCCCGCTGTGGTCTTCATCGTACCTAGGAGAGCACAGGGTCTTAGTTAGCATGAAGACACAGCTCCCGGCACCCTCTTGGTTAACAACTAGATGAACCACCTACAAGATCCAGTCTAAACTCTGACAGGGAAAGGAGACCCTCAGACCAGGACTCTCCCCCACCAGCCTCTGTGCTCAGGCTTGCATTATTGCTTTGCATCTTCAAGCTGTTGTTTTGTTTTTAATATTTTATTTAATTTTCATTTATGTATGTTGGTGTGAGGGTGTCAGATCTTGGAGTTACAGACAGTTGTGAGCTGCCATGTGCGTGCTGGGAATTGAACCTGGGTCCTTTGGAAGAGGAGGCAGTGCTCTTAACCACTGAGTCATCTCTCCAGGCCCTCTTCAGGCTTTTGTAAATGTGGCTCCCCAGACCCTGTCAGGCCCTTTCCACCCCCATACCCTCCCCATTCTCTGCCTGGACAGCTAGTGCTTTAATACACTGTGATTCAGTGATAGCCTCCCCACTAGACAAGGCCCCTTAACTGCTGGATCACGGACAGAAAACACTCAACAAAACCCCAGGTGGCCCTGCTCAGCCTCACAAAGCTAGCTTGGGATTCCGTGAGTCAAACTCCAGGCTCGTACTTATCAAAGCTGCAGTATGGCTTGAACCGCTCCACCAGGATCTGCATCTTCTCCACCTCTCCGAAGGACAGATACGGGATAATACGCAGCAGGCCCTGCAGCACACTAGGGTTGGAGCGAACGAAGGTGCTGTTGATCTGGTCCAAGAGCATCACCAATTGATCCTTGTCACCTGTGAGGAGGAGGTTGCCCTGCAACAGAAGAGGGTGGAAGTCAGGATGGTGGCTGTGGTCAAGAACTGACCCCCAAAGGCCAGCCACTCCCATCAGGCAGAACTGCTCCTCGGTGCTTGCTGGAGAAAATGAGCAGCTTCCAAACTGCTGCGATGGCTCTCAGGTGGCCAAACTATACTAATGCAACATTCATCCTCCAGGAGAATGGAGGCTGCTAGGCACTGTTGGTGGTACCAGCCTGGCCAAATCACCAACCCCAGGAGGCAGGAAGTTCCAGGTGCAGACAGGAGAGACTGGGTTGCAGGTTGATACCAAACCCTAGGCCTGACTGCACCAGTGACAAGTCACCTCTCAACTGTGAAGTAAAGGGTTAACTGTGGCACTACCTACTCAGGGAGGTCAAGCCCGGGTTCCACTAATGAGCTCCTTTAGACTGATAGACCATCCTTGGCAGCTCTGTTTGACCTGAATGCAAAGTTTCAGGCTCAGCACAACTACATCACCCTGAGTAGAGCTTGGCCACTTCTAACATGAGGGAGTCAGCCGTTCTGGGCTGAGCTCAGCCAGCTCCAGACAAGCCCACTGCTGGTTCCCACTCACCTTGTCCTCACTCAGGGGCTCCGCGTTGGACTCATCTAGAATGATCTCCATGATGCTCAGCACCTGCTCAGCCACAGCTGCTCCTCCGCTATCCTTGCTCTCCTGCTCAGCTACCAGAGCCTGAGGGAGGGACACAGTGACACTCAGGACACAACCATAGCCACTCACTGCTGGTGACCTCCACTGCCTTCCATGGTCTACGGCCCAGAGACTGTGAATGCATGTGTGTACCGTGGAAACATGATGAGTGCCCTGAGGAGAGGCACTACCTTCCTGCAGTGCTGGGTCTGTTCTACAGAGTCCCTGCTCCTGGGCTTGAGGCTGCACTCAGCAAAGGGACAGGGAGCTCTGAGGTGCCACAGAGCAGCATGAGTGCAAGCTGTCAGGAGAAGACGCGGAAGGACCAGGCCGAGAGCTGAGGCCTCTCAGGACTGCCACCTCCCTCTCTATCACCTGCAGGCCACACTCCTCACCAAGTTTAAGGTCCCCAGCATGACATTCAGAGTGTTCATTTCCAGCTTGACCAACTGTTGCCGGTTGACTTTCACCTTCACACAGTAACTGAACAGCTTCAGCAGCACCTGCCAAGAGACACCAGCCCAGACCCATGAGCGTGTGTAAGGTATACAAGCACGAGTGTCGAAGAGGGAGCCATAGCAAGGTATCTAATGCTGCGACCCTGTAATACAGCGCTTCATGCTGTGGTGGCCCCAACCACGAAATCCTTTCGTTGCTACTTGATAACTGTAGTTCTGCCACTGGCATGAATCTTAATGTCAATATCAGATGTGTAGGACACAGCTATCACACACCAGCATATGTGACTCCCAAAGGGGTCTTGACCTACAGGTTGAGAACTGCTGCTCTAAGAGGACTTCTCAATCAGCAGCCATCCTCCTGAAGTGCAAGGAAAGGTGACCCTGGGCTCTCATACCAGGTTGACATTTTTTTTTTTTTTTTGGTTTTTCGAGACAGGGTCTCTCTGTGTAGCCTTGGCTGTCCTAGACTCACTTTGTAGACCAGGCTGGCCTCAAACTCACAGCAATCTGCCTGCCTCTGCCTCCCGAGTGCTGGGATTAAAGGCGTGCGCCACCACCGCCTGGCTTCAGGTTGACATCTTAAGTGGCAACATTCTCCCAAGTTCGCTACTCCCCCTACACGATGGCAGTGACAGTAGCTCTTAATAGATCAGGTGGTGTCCTGCCATCCTGGGGAATCTGGCACCAACCAAGACTGAACTAGCAGCAGACAGAATATCCTAACACACATAGCCTATGGAGGCCGAGAACTAGGAAGGCCGTTTAGGTGACATATGAGTGTCTGTCCTTGGACACCCTAGAAGGTAAGGACATTAGTGGAATTTCTGTGGTGTCTCTGGAATCCCCTGACTAGTGAGACAGATGGCTCTGCCTACAACAGGCAAAGTGTGTTACAAGGACTGGCACAAGAGCAGTTACTAGGGAAACAGTCACTGGTTCCTCTGATACCTGAAGAGGTACTAGAGAAGTCTGCCACACACCCAAGTTTTAGGAGTAGGCCTGGAGGAGAGCAGTGGGAGCTTAGCAGCAAAGGTTTCCAGACAGCCAGGTTCGTCAGGGGCTTGCAGAGTCTCTGCTGCACCACACTGCCCTCTAGTGCCAAGTGTGGCTCAATGACCACAGCTTTGTGGAGAGGCTGGTCCCCATTGTACTGCCCACAACTCACTGTTAGAAGGTGGCGTCCCTGCTTAAAATCTTTGATTCCTGCTAGTCTGTTAAGCATGCATTCCAGACCCCCACACTGGGCCATCACACTGGCCATCTTATACACTTCTTCTTCATCTTCTTCTTCATCTGGGAGAAAAGGGAAACGAAGAGGAGCAGAGAGGTTGAAAATGAGACTAAGAGTGTCTAGATCAGCACACACAATCCTTTCCCAGGCTGAGTGCACCTGGCCCTCCCTTCTTTACCTATCTGCAATAAAGGTTGTTACTGTAACCTATTTGCTCTCACTCCCGTGGGAGCCTTGCTCAAAGTTTAAGTCAATTGAAATTTCTGCTATTATAACAAAGTGTAAGCAAATATGACTGTCAATGGAACAGAGCCAAGGCAGAAAGAAATCAGGACTCAAGTCTGCTAACTCCATCTTTCCCTTGACAGCTTGAATGCTCTCGTCCCAACAGATGTCACAATCAGGCCACAGATGCTGTCTTCCTCCCCACAGCTGTGACACGCAGAGCAGCGGCTCTGGGACATGTCTGCTCTGGCCTGAGGTCCAGTGTGCAGCGGTTATGTGGAGAGGCTGTACCTGTGGTGGAGTCCAGGGACTCGATGAACTCCTCAGTGGCGTCGCCCAGCAGCCCCCGCATCCGATACACAATCCTCATGGGCTCACCCTGAGTGGACAAAGGTGGGAGAGAGGCAGACTCATGAGCAGGCCTCCTTGTGGCTATCTGCCCTGCAGTAGCCAGACGTCGCCTCCCAAGCTGACAGGACGATGCCACAACCAGAAAGGAAGTGAGGCTAGAGAGGCTGCACGGGAGGGCCATGATTGGTCGGAGCCCACAGCCCCTGGGGAAGAAGCAAGCACACACCTCATTCGTGGTACACCAGACTTTCTTGTAAACCTCAGCCACAGGAAGGTCCAAACTGATAATTTTATTGTTCACTAGGAGCTGAAGAGCAGAGGAAGGGATTAGTACAAGTCAGGGCTCATTGGCTGCACCCACCACTCATCACAGGGCCTTATTGATGCCTATGCTCTAGGGAAATGCATGTGTGTGCATAACACCCAGCATTTTGTGCACAATGTTGGGGACAAAGACCCTTAACCCACAACAAACTCCAGCCTAGACCCAACTGAACATCATTTAAAACAACAACAAAAAAACAAAAAAAACCTTGAGCCCACTTCAGGCTCAGCACCAGAAAAATACATCTTTGCTTGTCACACCAGACCCAAGAGGTTGTCTGCTAGATGTTGCAAGGCTCAGGATGATGCCAAGGGCTGTATGACCCACGTGTGGGGTCAAAACACCAGGATTCCTGGGGCTCCATCAACCTGCAATGTCTAGAAAACTCTGCTAGAAGCAAGAGTGACAAAGTCCTACTACCACTCCAACCATTAAGCACTCTGATGTTACATGCTGAGTGCACAGAGCGCCGACAGGTCATTAGCCTTACCAGAAGGCGAGGCGGGAGACCAGAACCATTAGTCCTACTCCACAGACTCAGTAGGAACACCCAGGTACGGCCAGCCATGCTCCTGATGAGTGACCAGGACAGCCTCTGCTCTCACCTCCATCCCACTGTCATCCTCCAGAAGAGCCACCAGGTCACAGTCCTGGCAAATCTTGTTCTTTATGTCCCTCATAAGAGGCCCAATGCCTGGCTCATTGCTGCTGTACGGGTTCCCGGGCATCCTGCCCTGGAGAAAGTCCTCCTGCTGGGGGTCCTTCTCCAGGGTCACGAAGAATTCAGTGACTTCATTTTCCTCCTAAAGGATAGGAAGAGGAACAAGTGAGCAGGGACAACACTGCCCTGCTCTGTGGGCACCAGGATGAAAACAGCAAATGCACCACAGCCTTACACATTTAACATACTAAGGAACAGGTGGCCCAGAGATCACAGAGAGCACACTCAAAACACGATTCGCAACCCGAGGAGCACATGCTCCTCACAGCTTTATGAGAGAGCTCCTAATGAAAGAAGGGACAAGGAGCAAGGTGCTGTCTGGTGAGATGCTGACCAGTCTAAGGCCAGGCAAGAGTCACTGGAAACTTGGACCAGAGAAGGGGCAATGCTGTGACATGCTCAGGCAGGCCAACCCCAATGCTCTTTCACAAGTAACTGAGGACACTGTTGTTTCCCTCAACAATGACAATGGTCTCTGGACCAGACCACAGGAAAGACACACAAGTGGCATGTATGCATAACCAAGGTACAGAAAAGGAAGAGGTGACAACACACCCAACTCTACACCAAAACTGCTGCTGCCCTGCAATGGGATGTGAGCCTCGATTTGAAAAACGGCTAGTCTTGGCCTTCAGGCAGGAAGACCACTGGCGTCCCTCATTAGAGGAGGGGGACGAGGAACCTGCTTTTACTTTTTGTCAGTGGATCTGGAGAGGATGGTACTAAATTACCCACAATGTGGGAGAGTCGCTGTAGGTTATGGGGAGCAAGCACACTGCTCACCGGGTAGATGATGCTGCACAGCCTCTCAAAGATGAACACGGGAGTCCGGTAGTCATCCAGATTGTAGCGCTTGGCTGTCTCAATGCACACAGCCATGAAGGCCTTGGTTTCAGACTCTGTACCTGCCAGAAAGCAGAGTGGCCAAGTGAGTTAGGAAAAAGCTTCACTTGCATGAACTGAGTGGAGACAAGGAAGCACCATCATGGCCACGTGTTTCCTGCCTGGCACACTTCTGCATACTCTGCATGGAAACGTCAGTGGTTCCTATAGAAACTGGTGCAGATGGGGCTTATCCTAAGATGACACTCAGTGAGAAATCCTCCATCCCAAGTCAGTCCCCTACATCACAGAACATGCTTGCTCTGCTCTCTCTGGGAGCGTGACTTCCATTAAGGAGAAAAAAACCACACCTCATGTGACCTAGCATCCCTTCACCAGCACAGACGCTCAGAGGCAAGCAAGACTTCCCTTTTGGGTAGTCCACTAGTGATAGCTCTTCACTCCGGCCACTTGAACTGTTATACTAGCGAGGACTAAAAGCCCACAAAAGGAGAAAAATCAGGGCCCCAGAGAAAAGCAATCACAGCAGTGTTGGATACAGAGCCCTGAGTCAGCTGGAAGCACCCTGAACCCCTCTGGCTACCCCACATCTGGTCTCTCAGCAGGACAGCTACCCTCTCTGGGTGAAAGTCAGCCAGAACAACCTTCTCTCTTCTCCAGCCTCATAACTGAAAGCAAACTGTCCTTCTTTACAATAATGGTAAAGAGTGGGGGGAGAGGGGCACCCAAATTCCACATTCCCAGGAGGTCTGAGAAATTGGATGAAGGCATGCCAGGGACAGCCTAGATGTCCTTATAGAAGGCAGAAGTCACAAACTCACCAGGAGAAGACCAGCTTGCATGGGGCCTAAAGAATGTTTTTTCTCCTCTTTGCTCTTATTGATTTTTCCAAGTGTCTGTGTGTGGGTCTGTGGGTCTGTATGTGCATGTGTTTGAAGTGCAGGCACCTCTGGGGGCCAGAAGAGGATGCTGGGGTGCCTTGGGAGGAGTTACAGGTGATTGTAAGCTGCAAAACATGGAGGCTGGAACCAATCCTGAGTCCTGCAGGAGCAGCAAGAGCTCTCAAGCACTGAGCCATCTCTCTGGCTCCTCTCTTAGTTTTATGAGGCAGGGTTTTGTCATGTAGCCCAGGCTAATCCCCCTGCCTCACACTCCCAAGTGCTGGGATAGCAGGCAGGTACTATCACTCCTGGTGTCCAAAGAATTCCCACAATGAACTTCAGAAATAGGAAGTCACAACCTCAAATCATAAAACACCAGTTAGAGAAGAACACTTCCTAAAACCCAGAAAAGCCAACAGTAGAATGGGCCCTAGAACTTTAAACTTTAGAGTGATCAGGCACAAATATGCTTCATAAACATCAAGATTATGAGAAAGTTAAGAGATGGGCAGTCTGTTGGCTACAAAACTCAGAGCTGTAAGATCCCAACAACAATTAACAGGATAAACAGCGCAGAGGGGTGGGAATGGGCGGGTGGAGCCCCACAGGAAAAAGGTAGGAGAACACAACAAGGCCACTGCTGGCACAGGATGACAGCATTCCAGATGACTGGACACCAGCCTGAGACCTCCAGCCCCTTCTTTCTCTATGAGCTCAGCACAGGAAAAGCCCATGGGGGCCCAACTCTAGAACTGCAGCACCATGTACCACAGGGCTCGCGATGAGCTTCTCTCCTGAACCTGAGTTGTAACCCTTCTGGGGCTGTGGTACTTGGAGACAACATACACACATGCGCGCGCACCTCACCAGCTCCCACTGCCAGGTGAGTTACCTGTGGTCATGTCCTCCAGCATCTCCAACAGCATGTCCTGTGTCTCATCAATGAGCTTGGTCCTCTGCAGCACTAGCTTCCGCAAGCACAGGTACCCATTGAGCACAGTGCCCACCAGGCGGCTCTTAAAATGCCTCTTGATAGACTCCACCTCCACAAAGGAGGACAGAAGGCCTGAGGGACAGGGAAACTGCGATAAGGTCTCTGGACAAGAACACAACACAGAAGGCTTGTGCCAGCCAAAGAAACCAGAAAAGCAAAGAGCAAGGAAAACCTCTGCACAGGGCACAGGGCACAGGGCACAGGGCACAGGGCACAGGGCACAGGGCACAGGGCACAGAGCAGATGCTCAGTGAGCCAAGGCCAGCGGAAGAGCTCAAAAGTGCAGCCCATCTACTAGGAGTCCAGAGAAAGGAGTCAACTGGCACCCAGGAGCACAAGCTCAGGCCTAACGCATCCCCAAGACACCCAAGGGAAGGGCAGGGGGCGGGGCTCTCTACCTGTGAGACTTTTGAGGGCATAGCCCTGCTGCAGGTCTGTGCTCAGGGTGGCCTCCTCCAGGGCCAGCAAGCGGGCAATTTCCTAAACAGGATGACAAACACAGTATGATGGGGGCCACCTACACCACCATCCCAGGATGCAGCACCAACTAAAGGTGCTTGAAAATCACGTGTTCATTCTAATTCTCAAAAAAATGCTTTCCAAGAAGCCAAAGATGGCTGAAGTATTGCTGAGGGACTGTTTGACCCCAAAACAGTTCAAATGTACACATCAGACTGCCACAGCCATTCTAGTTGCAGTAAAGTCTGAAAAATAATTAATTTCTACAAATGCTTTCAAAATAGAGAAAGGAGAAGTGGGGAGGAGCAAATCACCTTAGTGATGAGGTTGCCCACGTAGGGCAGGACTCCCCGAGCAGCGAGATAGACTTTCCAGTGACATGAGGCGATGAGCTTCTGGTAGAGAGCCAGGTACTCAGCAGCACATTCCCCAGCAACGCTCAGCTCGTCCAGGTAACTGAAGCAGACAGTACAGCTTAGAGAGGATCAACAATTCCAAGAGCCCCACATTTCCCTCGCTGTAAAGATTCACAACACTTCGGGGAATGGCTGCCAAGCCTCTGAGCATCTATGTCTCTGTGCTCATGGCCCGAGGACTGCAGAGGACGAGTGACAATTACGCCTGTGCTCAGAGGTGCTCAACAAACACCCACTGCCGTTTTACCACTCATATCTCTGAAGCCCTGTCCGGTTTCTGTGGCAGGGACCAAGATGGTAATAAACCACTTAGGGGTGCCTCCCAACACTGACCTGTGTGTTTACCCAAGAACAAGGGAAAGGCTTTCAACTGTGCTAGCCACTGTCCCCACCCACCCCAACATGGTACCTGGTAAGGAGGTCAAGGACCTGCTGCTTGCGGCTGGGGACAGTAGCTAGAGCTTCTACGATGGTACAGGCTGCCTGCCGTGCCGCCTGTGTTGCTGGGGTAAAGAGCACCTGGCAGACATAGGAGAAGAGATGGGGCTGGCTCAGAGGTCACCCTGCTCTTCTAGGCCCATAGCACGAGCCAACATCTATCTACCCATGCAGAAGCCTGGAAATCTGTCTGGGCAAAGTGAAGGATCCACACCACCAGCTAACCCAGCATCCCTGGCTGCAGACAGAGAAAGACTACAGAGTGCTCTCCTGCTCCGCAGAAACTTCTCCAAGCAACTTGGAGAACACGTTTGTCCCCAGTTGGCATTACCTTGATAAAGCCCAGAACTACCTCAAAAAAGAGCCTCGACTGAGTAGCTGACTTTATCAGGTCAGTCTATGAGATGCCTGTGGGGGACTGTCTGAACTGCTAATTTATGGAGGGCACAGCAGGGCGGCACCACCCCCACGCAGGTGGTCCTGGGCTATATGTAAGCAAGCTAGCTAAGATGAGCTGTGAGCAAGCCAGCAAGCTGCTTCAGGTTCTTGTCTTGAGTTTCTGGCCTGACTTCTGTCAATGATGGGATTGTGACCTGGATGTGGCAAATAAATCTGTGCCTTCTCAAGTTGCTTCTGGTCAGGGTTTTATCACAGCAATAGAAGGAAAACCAGAACAGTACCAAATGTAAATGAGGGAGAGGAAAGCCAATAAGCATTCTCTTTGGCAGGCTTTCTTGGGGATACCTGGCAGTGGGGTAACATCTCTTGCTTAGCAACAGACAACACAGAATGACTTCTTTGAGGGGAGGGGTGGAGGTGATTTGAGACAAGGTCTCAGTATGTAGCCTAGGCTGGCCTGGAATTTGCTACACAGACCAGGCTGGCCTCACACTCAGAAGTCCTCCTGCGTGAGCCTCCCAGAGGCTGGGATCAAAGGCCTGGCTACAAAGTTAAGTCTTTAAAACTTAGCTAGAAGAAGGGAGAGAACAGAGGGCAGCAGGGGAATTGATGCAGGTGCTGCTTTGCTTCTGACAGAGTCAGGGCGGGATGTCAGAGAGGGTAAAAAGGAGGGTTCTGCTCTGGCCTGGCCTGTGGTGGGTGGCTGCACTCAAGAACTTCTATTTGAAAGGAAGTGAGCAGCAGTAAATGGGAAGCAGAGAAACAGAGCAGATCATGGCAGCTGGAGGGCACTCACCTGCCTCAGCCAGTTGTTGTGGCCCAGCTTGAGATCAAGTGGGGTGGTCCTCTTTCCCCGCCGGCTCAGGAACTGTTTCCACCTCCACACGTACTTCTCAGTCAAGTAGAGACGGTGGAGCTCTGCCTTGCTGGGGGACTTGCCGTTGCCATCTACCCCTGCAAGCGAAGGTGGCAGGCAGCGGTTAAGTGTGAAAGCGCACTGGAAGCGGAGGCTGTTTTAGAGTGGCGGGAGGGAAGAGACACACCTCGGATAGGCAGACACTTCTTCCAGGCCTCGTAAGATGCCTTGGGGTCTCTCTTGAGCCACAGCTGTGCCTGAGCATGGATCTCATTGCAGTATGGCTTCACCGTGGTGAGGGCCTCCACAGGGACGTCCTGGGTGAGGGAGCAGCACAAGGTGAGTTCGCCAGCTCACCTGGGCCCCAGCTAGGAATGCCACTAATACATGAAAGACAACTTGCAATTCCGATGCCCCCAATATGGCTTCTTCGTAACCCATCTGATCAAGTGAAATGACACCCTGTGAGAGCCATGGCCATCTGTTTCAGCTTTTCAAAGGCCTCGTTCTGCTCTAGACTCTTCTATCATTAAGTTTGTACATCATTAAGTGTATGACACACACACACACACACACACACACACACCCTCTTAACATACTCAAAAATCCCAATCCACCTCTGCTGAACTAAAGAAAGCACAGACTAGTGCTAAAGTAAACTAAAGCCTCAGCCAGTGAGTTGACTCTCAGGAAGCAGAGTACGGTGGGCAGAGACCATGGTGGTATCTCCCCAATCCCTGCCGCCCACCGCCCCAATCCACTCTCAAAGTCACAGCACCTTGTTCTTCTTGCTGGTTGGGGCAGGAGGTTTAATAAGCTTCTGTAAGATCCGCAGGCACATGAGGGTGATATTCTCAACAACCACTGGCGTTTTGATGTTCACAGCCATGAGGAAAAGGCTGAGTGCTGGGGACGAACGAGCAGGAATCACGACCAGTATACATGGGCCTCCTGCCCACATCTCATCACTCTCCCTCTTGCCCAGGCACTAGGAGTGCACCTTTCTGTTCTCTGAAAAGCGCCCACCGGGATGGTCCCAAGCTCACCACAGCGCAAGCGGAGTTCCCAGCAGCTGTCCTCCTTGGAGATGGAATCGGTCAGCAGCAGCATCTCATACTGAAGGCTGCTTGCCTGGAAGGTGAACAGGATGAGGAGAATCAGCGGGGTCCTAAGAGTCTAGAGATCGCCGAGCGTGGTGGCGCACACCTTTAATCCCAGCACTTGGGAGGCAGAGGCAAGTGGATTGCTGTGAGTTCGAGGCCAACTTGGTCTACAACGCGAGTACAGGGCAGCCATGGCTACACAGAGAAACCCTGTCTCAAAAAAACCAAAAAAAAAAGGAAAAGAAAAAAAGAGTCTAGAGACCAGGGCGAGGTGTAAACACTGATTCTAGGACGCCTATGAAAATAATCCCTAGCCATGGATGCCCTACCAGGACAAGGAGACGTGGGAGATCCCGCTACATACAGGTTCTAGCTGGGAACTCTGCAAGTAGGCCACTCTCCCCCACTTCAGTCTCTGACACTAGCTTGGAGAAGAGGCAGGGACACAAAAGGACTGTGAGGGAGAGGTCAGAGACAACAGCTGGTTTACGCACCAGGTCAGGATTGGCCCAGTGGCCCTTCAGTGCTGTGGAGACTTTGCCAATGATTAGGTCGTTCATTTGCTGGGTGGCCTCTGGGTTGTCTCTGAGGAAACAAAGTAAGAGTCCTGTTAGTCACAGTGAGCATGCCAGGCTCCTCTTCCCACCTCAAGGCCCAGACTTTTCTACCTTCTTCCCAAGGGACAAAACTACATCTTGGATGAAAGGGGTCTCTGATGGGAGGGGACTAACAGCTCTTTCTAAGGGACAGCAATAGAAGGAAGGGTAGACAGTATTAACATGGGGGTCTACACTGAGGGCAGCAAGGCCCAGGAATGGCTGAGGTCCATCTCTCAGCATGGGACCCACGTCACTTCCTACACAGCACCCCATTCCCAATCTACGCTGGCTCCTAATGATGTCTCTACTGTATTAACAATAACCAAGAAGTGCACTGCACACCTGAAAGCCCAAACCCTCAATTAGCATTCAAGACCCCACAGGAGCTGCTCTTTCCCAAGCACTGGTCACCCCTTCCTCCTCTGGACACCACCCGAATCCTTGCTCTCTCCAACTCTGTAGGCCTCTTCACTCTCAGTATCCCGGCACACGCCTGTCTCAGCCTCTCCAGTAGCTGCTTCTTCCCACGCAGCCACAGCCTCATTCTAGAAAGCCTGTGCTCATGTACCACCCCTCACCTGGGACTGCCAGCCCTGTTAGAGCTGAGAAACCTTATTTTCAACATATCTATCATTATCTATTGCAACAATCTCCATCTAGAATGTAAACCACTACATGTCCAGCATATGAAATGCACCCAGCACCCAAGACGTGCCAGAATTTATGCCACAGAGCAACCAGTTGACACAAAACCGGGTAAAAATACTTGGAAGTATTCACCAATGTGGGCTATTATTTACTTAAATTTCAAAAATATCTTGGTTTTAAATTAAGTGTATGAATACATGGCTGTGTTTCTGAAACATGTGTATAGTGCCCGCAGAGGCCAGAAGAGGATGCAGGGTCCCCTGAAACTGAAGTTATAGGTAACTGAACCCACCAATGTGGATACTGGGAACAGAACTCTATCATCTCCTTTAAGTGGCGTATGTGCCCTTTTAGCCCGAGACCTCTCTCCAGCCCCTAATTACTGACTTTTCCACTGTCACAGTCATCAGGTATCTTTAAGGTATTCACTATAATGGTATTTTTTGGATGAGTCTTTTGTCCAAGGCATGTGGACAAGGACCATATCCTGAGCCCGGTCTTTTCTGAGCAGGGTCTAAACATTCATCCTAGGCCCAGTCCACTCCCCCCCCCCCCCCCCCCCCCCCCTCAGGATTTTCTTTTGGCCAAGTGTTCCTTCACACCCCCCCCCCCCCATCCTCCCTCACCAAGACCCAGGAAGTTCCCTCAGGGTCTGGTAGTGGTGCGTCACACATCTGCCCATCTATCGTCTTCCCTCACTTCCACTGGGATAAGGCAGCTAACTACTTGGCTCAACTCTGCACTCCCCAGTGCTAGCGAGCATCACTGCTGCCACCACTAGGAGCAAGCTCTGACCTTGTGAGGAGGCACATGAGCTGGCGGACCTCCTCTCGAATGGCTGCAGCCCCTCTGCGGAGGTTGTAATCAAAGAGCTCTCGGATGAGACCCTGGGAGACGAGGATGTGCCTCAGGGCTGGATTGGTGGCCAGGGCCCTCAGCAGTGTGATGCAATGCTCCGTGACAGCTGAGGCACAGCCATAGCACTTGGTGGAGGAGGTGTGGCCACAGCCTAAGACTGACAAAGCACGGTACTGGCTGGCAGTGAACGTGGGCTGCACTGAAGTCCGGGATGACTTTGTGGCTGCTTCCCTCTGCTGTAGGTCATATTCCAACAGCTCTTTGCGTGAAGCAAACACTTTCTAAGAATGGAGAAATAGAAAGAAATTGGAAAATAAATAAATAATGGAGAAAGAGGAAATCGTTTGCTATGAAAACGATTTTATGTGCATGATATAGTTTATCCTTCCCAATAAATAACCCTGCCAGTTATTTATTTTATCCTCATTTAACAGGAGGAAACTGGTGTTAGAATGACTGGCTTGACCAAGGTCAAGGGCAGAGTTGGACACCAGGCTGATAACAGGCTCCAACTCTTCACTGCCACAAACACTGTTTTAACAGGTTAGAAAGTCAGATCTTAGCAACGGTCATCAGCAACTTAGGGGTACAGGGCCTCTGGCTGTTCTTCTAAGATGGGGCTCCACCGCTAATGGCCAGCATCCTGCCCATGGAAGCCATGTGGGACCATTAAAGGAGAACATGGCTAACTGCAGCTAGGTACCCTGAACCCCCAGCCTGTAAACAAGAAGAGGGTGCAGAATCTTAGCGCTCACTTTAGAAACCTGGTATCCTACCACTAAACGGAGATTTGTTGTCTACTACGGTTTATCCCACCAGCATTGTGTTGTTTCTGACTGCAAACAGCTCTTTCTGCCAAGTGGCCATCACCTTAGGGTAGGAGGAGCATTGGTGCAGCAGCTGGGCCACTGGCAAGGGAGTGTGGATGGGGCAAGCGCTGCTCAGAAAGCACAAAGGCCCCTGCAAGCTACTCCAGCCTACCTGGATGATTTTGGAGAGCTCATCAAACGAGTTCTTGCAGTCGCCACAGTACTCCTGAGCCAGCTGCAGGATGTAGCGGTTCACACTGGCTGAAGTGGAGCTGATGCCTCCTGCTGTTCCTGAGTCTTCCTGCAAGCCCAAGAGGTCAAGAGTTAGGCCTCCTACCCTAGCGATGACCTCACTAAGGGCAGCCTTCCTTCCACTCTTGACCCAAATGCCCTCTGGTCTGGGGCCACCTGTGGCTTTTCTGGAGCTGCTTCATTCACTTTGCAGAGCAGGTTCTCCAGCTGGGGCCGATGTCCCATGAGCTGATGGTACACGCGGTCAGCTTTGTCCAGAAGTGTGTTGATGTTGGAAACGGCCTAGACCAGTGAGACAGGCACTTACTTGGGGAGGGGGAGAGAAGACTTCAGCTGGGTTTTCCCTCCACAGCCCTAACTGCGGGCCACCTACTGAAACATGTCCTCTATACGGACCAGGTGTATGGCTCCATACACTGCCCTTCACAACAACCCTGGAAGGTGGCACATCAGTCTTAATGGCAATGTGCACTGTATACGGACTGAATGCAAACAACTCAGTGCTAAGACGTGACTCATGGCAGGTCACACAGACACAAAACAGCACAAGTGCTGTGAGAACTTTTGTCCTTCTGACTTGAAAGCCAAATGCCCACTGTAACCCTGAACAGAATCCTTTCTCCAGTGCCCGTTCCTTCTAGACCCAGCTGAGGCTGACAGCGGGACAAAGGAGTGCACGCCACCTGGCTCCTTCTGTCCTTCTGCACCTGAATTGACCTGCTCCTTAAGATGCTAATTTTGCACCAACAACACTTTTCCAATTCCTATGCTTAAGTCCAGCACATCATGGCCAGTATGGGCTCTACCAAAAGCTGGCCTATATTTGCTTGTTTTCTCTGATACTTGCTAATTGTGAGTCAAAGGCTTAGTTCACTATGACAGCTCTCCCCCAAAGTTCAGAACCAAATCATGGTGGCTGGGGGTGGGGGTGGGGATGGGGCCGACAGCTAGGCCAGTTGCGGCCTTACCTTCTTCCGATCTTCTTCGTTCTCAATGGGATCCACTGCACAGCAAGGCTTGGCATAAAGCATGAAGTCAAAGCGGGCGTACTTACAGAAGCCACAAGCATTGCAGAGGAAGGGATCCTTTTCATCATAGTTGATGGACCTAAAGAACCGAGTGCTCAGGTCAGTGGGAACAAAGGGTTAGGGTGAGAAGAGGGGAGGAGATGCTGTGTTCGTTCTATATTCTGGGAACAATTCAGCAATTACCGAAGGGGCCATAACCAGCACACAAGAACGATGCGAACAGCCTGGAACTAGAGCAAACACATGCATACACACCACCTTTCTGCTCCCTCCTCCTCATCTCCACTTCTCCCACCTACAACCCTCTAAACCATAGGCACCTCGCCCATGTGGACACTGCTACAGAGGAGAACACAGAACATGCTTGCCCCTGGCCTGTAGGACAAGTTACCTGCACTTGTGACACTGGTATACATTCTCGCCACAGTTGCCACAGACGCCTGGGTTGGCAGGGACAGAGGCACTGCAGCGAGGACACTGAAGGGTCTCCGTGGAGGCCTGGTAGTTCTCATAGAAGTCTGCAAACTCGATCATCAGGTTAGAGGCCACAATGGGCAGAGGCAAGTCAATCTTGACCTCAGTCTGTCCGGGCGTCAGCTGAACTTTCTTGGCTTTGTGCCAGCGAGCAGGCCTAGGAGAAAAGGCAAAAGCTAGATAGAGGAGAAGCTGAGGAGCCTCTGACCTGACCCTCAGGGATGACAGACTGATCAAAGGTGTAAGAAAGGCCACCCTGCATATTTCCTAAGGAAATTAAGTGGTTATTCTAAAAAAAAATTCCCTCATGGTTTCCTCTGAAAAAGGAGGTAGGCAGATGCTTCTCCAGGGTCTAGCCAGGAGAACGAGGCCTCATCCCACCATCAAACAAACTTTTCTTTGCAACAGACAGAGACCAGTACAGAAAAGCCCAGCTGGTCAAAATGCAAAGTCATGGAGCCCAGTCCCAGCTGAGACATCTACAACACAAGCCCTGCTCAGGGACCATCTCAGAAAGAGCATACCAGAGGAACAGGAAGTTTACTGAGAGATTGCCTCTCAGACAAATCAGAGAAGCTACACTCACAAAGCTTTGCCAGTATGGCTGCCAAGAAGACAGCAGCAACAGACATGCTAATGTGGATGGGAGAAAGGTCAAGGCCTCAGCCACAGACGAAGAACTACAGGGAACTAAGGAGTGCTGAGAGCAGGAGAATTAGTCTTCCAAGGAAAGAGCACACCAACTGGCTATGCAGTAGTAAGTAGTAGCCCTGAACTCACTTATATACAAGTAACATTATATGGATTGGATTGAACATGTTGTGTTTTATATTTAGGAATGTGTACACATGCACACATACAATAACGGCTGAAGAAAAACAAGGCCATGAATTTGAATGAAAACAAGAAGGTGCGTGGGAGGGGTGAGATGGAGGAAATGGGAGGTGGGGTTGGGAGAGAACACAAAAATTCTTTCAGTTATTGTAACTTGAGATTCCAGAAAAACAATAGTCCTACTATCAAAGACAACATGACTCCAAAAGTGTGCCATGTAGAGCCAACTATCCCAAGACAGCCAGGGACAATGGCCAGCAGACTGCTCATCTTGGTGACTGTCTCAGAAGGAACTATGAGTGCCATCAAGAGACAACAAGGAAGCAGGGTCTGGCTCTGGACGGAGGAGCACGCTAAGGGGAAAGAGACAAGATGCTAACAGTATAGGCTGCTTATAGCACAAAGTCAGACTCCGCCGTCTCAATCAGTAGGTGTGAAGCTCTGCTCCCAGCCCTTAGAGACAGACCCTGAGAGCGGGAACTTCTCTCCATCCTACATCACAGAAACTGAAATGAAGCAGTTCAAGGTCACAGGGCTGGGCAGAGCTGGGAGAGGAGCCACTCTACCAGTTGCTGTGCTTAATCAGTAACACAGAAAAAGATCAGTGGGCGAGGGGGTGTCCTATCCACAGGCAGCAGTCCTTTCAAGGCTAACTACTTCTCTAAGAGCAGACTTTAGGCAGAAACCTGAGTCACTGGTTACTGTGAGCCGCCTTCTGTGTGCACAGCAATGCTTGAGTCTTAACAGGCCAGCTATATCTACCTCTGCTCAGCAGTAACACCCAAGACTCCAGCAAAATGCTTGGTCCCTGGGGAGTCAACATAATGCTGCTAGGCCTGTGAAGTGCCTAACCCAGATGCTAGGCTACAAAGGGGTTTCAAAGACCCAGTGTGAACAAACAAGGAGGCAGGCACCACAGAAATGGAAGAAAATGCAGTGGAAAAGACTCTAGAGTACTTTTTGCTCTGTGAGCAGATGCACAGCTCTGCATGTTGCCATGCCAACTACTTTCCATTGCACAAGCTTTTCCATAAGGCAAGAGAACCTGTAGCCCCTTTTACTTTACTTTCTTTTCTTCTGCTTCTTCTTTTTTTTTTTTTTTTTTGGGGGGGGGGGGGTTGAGGCCGGGTTTCTCTTGTAGTCCTGGCTGTCCTGGCCTCACTTTGTAGACCAGGCTGGCCTCGAACTCACAGAGATCCTCTTGCCTCTGCCTCCTGAGTGCTGGGATTAAACACCATACCTGGCTAAATATATTTGTTCTTTCCTTCTCTCTCTTCTTCCTTTCTTTCTCTCTTTAAAGATATATTTTTATACACATTGATGTTCTGTCTGCATGTATGTCTGTATGAGGATGCCTGATCCTCTGGAACAGGAGTTACAAACAGTTGTGAGCTGCCATGTGGGTGTAGGGAATTAAACCTAGGTCCTCTGAAAAAGCAATCAGTGCTCTTAACCACTGAGCCATTTCTCCAGTCCCCGGAGTCCCCCTTTCACTGCCCCTACCCTAGGCAGGCTGTGAGGAACTTTTATTGCCCCCCAGGAAGGCACGCAATGCTTTTAAAATTCATTGCTGGCCACAGCCCCAGAACCTTCTGCTTCACTGCTGTCCCTGTGTGGACACTGTTATGGCTGAGAGGATGCTCTGCACCCTGGTGACACCTGCAAAACCCCTACTTGTTTTTCAGCTCCACGATGGCTTGCACAGTCCGGTTGTTGTAGTACAGGTTGATAGTCCGCACCATCTTGGTCCGCTTCAGGTCCCCAATTTTCACTGTCACCTTGCTGATGGTGTGACTTCCAATGAGCTTTACAACTTGCTGGGTGGTGGTATACCGCGTGTCCACTTTAATGGAAGAGAGCTTGATATACTAAACACAAGAGTCCACAAAACACAACACAATGAGCATTAGTCCATTTACATGCTTCAAAGTCGATCAATATAACCCCCTCCTCCCACAAGGGCAGTTTAAGTTTCTACTCAATGTGGCAAGTGCAGCCAGGCAGCAACCACGGGAGAGGATCCCCTAGCAATAGTAACAGTCTTTGGAAATGAGAAGCTCAGGACTGACCTGCTCAAAATATTACTTACACAAAACGGCACCTCGGGATTATTGCACACCAGGCAGGGGTCACTCTCCAGGTAATAGCCGTCAAACTCCACTAAGCCAGACAAGGTGCTGGGGAAGAAAGCAGTTTCAGCATCAGCCATCTCCCACTCTGCCATGTCCCCGCTGTGAGCTAAGGAAAGGGACTGCAGCTCAGGTGGGCTTAGTAGGCACAGGAAGAGAGGTCAAATAAATCGCCTCAGGTTTTCCTACTTCTAAGCTGATGTGGAAATCCTGAAAGGAATTAAAACCTCACTCAGAAGAATCATGATCAAATTTACTATTAAAAAAAAAAAAAACTAAATTATGCTTAAAATAGACAAATCTTCATGATATATAAACAATACTCAATAAAGCTGTTTTGTAGAACTCACTATGTAAGGAGTCACGTAAGCACAAGGACTGGAGTTCAGATCCCCAGATTCAACCTAAATGTCGGCTGTGCATGGATGGCGCTGTCTACAATTCCAGCCTTGGAGAGCAGAGATGGGATCTAAAGCAAGCTACAGGCCCCGCCTCATCAAACAGGATGGAGAGCAGCCAAGAGCCCTGGGGCTCTATATGCTGTCCATGTGTGTGCACACCAGAGAACACACACACAAACTATATACAAATGCACATTTAAAAACAGTTACTACTAAGCCAGCATAATAAACCACAAACTTAAGCAATGTTCTCTTTTTAAAAGTTTTTCTGAGAGCCGGGCACAGTGGCCTGCAATCCAGCACTAGGAGAGGCAGGTGGATCAATGTGAGTTCGAGGCCAGCCTGGTCTACAAAGTGAGTCCAGGACAGCCAGGCTATACAGAGAAACCCTGTCTCCATGGGGAAAAGGGGAAAAAAAGTTTTCTGAGGCTGACAAGATGAGTCAGAGGGAAAAGCAGCTTGCTGAGGAAGGGTGGCAATCTGAGTTCAATCCCAGGTACCGCCATAAAAGTGAGGAAAGGAAACTGGCTCCATAGGGCTGACTTCTGACCTCCATGTGTGTGCCATGGCATGCAAGCCCCTAGACATCACAGGCACACATGTGGGGGGGGGGGTTCCTTTTTCTTTTAATAAAAGACGAAGAAGCCTTCTCTGTAAACTTGTATCTTGTTAGGTTAAGTTCTCGAAATCAGCTCTTCTGCTATTGCAATTACTGCTCATCGAACTGAATTTGGCAATTACATTTGTATAGCTCCCAGAGCCCAAAGGCCTTGGCTCCATAGGACAGCCGAAGGTGACCACACCCAAGGGCCCCTCAGCTCATGCACAAGTACTTCCAATAAGCCAACAACTACTCCAAACACTGGGACTGCTCCTCGTGTAGCAGCAGGCAACACAGCTCACTTGTAAATGTTGGAGTTGGGGTGGTTGGTAAGAATGTGGTTTTGAGTCCTCAGAATCTCCACGGCCTTCTGGGAATACTCCTTCAACTGAAACAGAATTCAGAAAAGAAATAAACATGCTGGTTGAAAACCTGAGCCCCGAGCTCACAAGATGTCTCAGGAATAGAGGTGTTGCCACTAACCCTGGTGATCTGATTTTCACCCTCAGGGCCACATGACAGGAGAGAACTGATTCCAGCAAGCTACCCTCTGACCTTCACATGCACACATGTTGCACATGCTCACCCTCACCCCTACATACTCACACATCAGTCAATTAACAGAATCAGTAAAGATGGCTTAAAATCTAAATCCTACTAGAGAAAGACCTAACTCCCAATTGGTTAATAGAGTTTTCCCTCTTCATAAGCACCCACAGTCCTTGGGCACCAGGCAGCCTTTGCCACCTGGAGAAAGATTATCTCACCTTTTTTTTTTTAATTCATTTTTATATTATGTGCACTGGTGTTTTGCCTGCATGTATGTTTGTAGGTGTTGAGATCTTGGATTTATAGACAGTTGTGAGCTGCCATGTGGTACTGGCACTGAACCTAGGTCCTCTGGAAGAGCCATCAGTGCTCTTACCCACTGAGCCATCATCTCTCCAGTTCCTGATTATCTCACTCTTAAGTGGGCATTGGCTATCTTGCTTAAGTGGGCAGTGGCTATCTCAAGTGGGCAGTGGCTATCTCAAGTGGGCAGTGGCTATCTCAAGTGGGCAGTGGCTATCTCAAGTGGGCAGTGGCTATCTCAAGTGGGCAGCGGCTATCTTGCTGCAGCAGTGTTCCTGGCTCTCAAACAGGCCGCCTAGCTCCATGAGCAGCACTTCCTTCCCAAGGTTGATGTTGGGACCTTTCCTTTCCCATGTGACCTACTTCTCTGCCAGCCATTTAGACTGAAGAAAGACAAATTACTCTCAACAATAACACAATACTGTAATGCTACGTAACATAAATGTAACTAACACTGGATAGTCCAAAACTGACTCAGTGTGTGGAGATGGCCATGATATGGTCTTCATTCAAGAGAAAAGATTCCATATGGGGGAGGGGAGGGGGGATAGGGGCTTCTCTTTTACCTTCTTCTCTGTCTGTGCAGTTTTCAGAGAGAAATAGCCCAGAAGGTCCACAAACTGGGCAGCCTTCCGACCATAAGCTGGGAGTTCTGGCCAGATAGACCACATGAGATCTAACAAGAGCTCCTGCTGAGCCTTGCTGGAGTTTCTGTAGGTAAATGGCAGCAATGAGTGGGGCCTCTCACCACCACGGCCCCAAACCGTCTCCACTGCGTCTCCTCCCACAGTCAGTCAGTCATGGGCCTTGTGGCTCCTGACAATCCTAGCAGATGTAGCACAATTTACTGCCTTCATCCAATCTTACTCCAGAGCACAAGCCACCTGTCATTTTAGGCGCTCCTCAGCACAGCCCTCTGAGTGGACACTGTCTCCCACCGAGGGCATTAGCTTAATAGTTACAAAGCAGACAGGTCAACAAAGACGCCTCCAAGGTCTGAGATAAGCCCAGGTACTGGCAGAGTGACCACGAGCATGTAATCTGAGCCCAGAGCTGCCCGCCCCGAGCCGCCCCAGCCCACCTGTAGATATGCAGCGTCAGGCAGTGGGCCTGCCAGCGCACTGAGGAAGAGTTGGACTCCAACAAGAAACAGCGCAGAAACTGGATCAGGGTCTCCTTGTCTGCGAATCTGTTCAGCTGGTTCACCAGAGCCGTGCACAGCTGGTCCTCCTGGCTACCTGAACTCTCACCTGCAACATCAGGGCAGGACCAACTCACCCAAGGGGCCCTGGGGTCTTACAACCAGGGGGAAAGGAAGGAAATCTATCTGGTCATGAAGTGTCTGCTAAATGGCTGGGATTTAGCAACTTCCTTGCATATATAGCCTGACCACCACACCACTACCACCAAGTCCAGTACAGTAAGCCTGGCACCGAGCCAACAGCTACAGCAGCGGTCAGAGCTGCTCTTACTCACTCGGGGCTGGCTAAGTAAGTCAGGGTTTCTTTCGCCTACGATCATCTGCCTCAGGTCTTCAAGGACCATGAAAAGTCAAGAAACCAAAAAGGGGAAGGGCTGCTCAGCACCCTCAGTGTATTTGGGTGGCTACACAGTTTTAGTACTATAAACATTCAGTGCATTCTGGCCACTCCTGTTTCTAACTCAGAAAGTCACAGTTAAGGTGTCCCTTTTGCCGTGAATGAAAAAAAATGTGACCAGGAGACGCCAGAGAGCACATGGATGCACAAGGGTGAAAGCCTTTCGGCATCTGCAACTGAATAATAAACTCTGGGAGCGCAAAGCACCCATTGAAGGACCACAGTGACTCTCACCGTCTTTCTCTTTTTCCTTTTCTTCTTTCTTGCTCTTCTTGGTGGAAGATTTGGACTGAGCTGTGGCTTGTCCAGAACTGGCCGCAGCAGGGGCCGAGGAGGAAGCCACACTGGAGGGCCCTGTGGAGGCTGCCAGGGCTGCGAGCACTTTGCTGCCGCACAGAGCACAGGACAGCAGCTGCAGCAGCACAGGGGACACCCCCTCATCCACCAGGAAACTCACTTGCAGGAGGAAGTACAGGACAGCTGTGAGGAGAAAGGTGAAGTCAGCTCCGGAATGACTGAGCTACTTACAGCCTGAGCCATCGACTGTGGGATGGGATAAGGCTTTCTCCCCCAATTCTCTCTGCTAGATGTTACCACGAGCAGTGGAGTGGTCACTAAGGGTTGGGGTGACTACACACAGAGGGGATCCAGCCCCTAATGCCCTGAGTAAACAAGTTACACTCCTCTGTTCTCCATGGCTTCCCTTGCTTCAGCCAGGAAGTCATGCTCTGGGCTCCTGGAGCAGCCCAAGTTTTGACAAGGAGCCCTCATCACTGAAGTTCTGGTTTGCGTTCTCTTTTAATGGCCGTGTCTCCAGTGCCAGTTCATAGCTTAATACAGAGTGCTCTCCACAGAGGTCACAGTGGCAACCCAGGGAGGACCGCTTACAGTCATCTTTGATGCAGAACTTCTGCCAGTTGATGGTTCGCTGGGCGGCAATCTCTGCACAGGCCTTCAGATGCTCCATCTGAAACAGGGGCCAACCACAGATGAGTGATGCCATCTATCTGTGAAATAACACCCGCTGCTGTGTGTGTGGTACTGGCTTAACCCTGGTCGTCCATGTGAGGCAGGTGTTCTCTGGGTTGGTTAGGAGTGGGGCCACATACACCTGCTGCTTATACACAATGCTCATCTGCTTCTACCCCCTACCCCCTCCTGCCACACACCTCCTTCAGTTTCCTGGGAAGCTTCAGGTTACTTACTAAAGCAAAGGAAGGCCACGCCCTGAGAAGCTACAACCCACTTCCTTTCTTTCACTATTAGAACAAGGACATTAAATGAACAAGTGAGGCCGTTCTTAACACCACAGGTAAGGTGCTCAAACGTAAAACACTCTGTTTACTCTCCTAAGTTCAGTGTCCTTAGGCAGCAGAACGTGCTTATATTAAAGGACAAAACCCAGGTGTACCAGTTATACTTAGGTTGATCCTATCTGTGAATGAATGACCCTGGTAAGATGCTCAATTCATCTACCTCACAGGTGAGGAACCTCTGGTGGTTCTGGTAGGAAGTTCCAGACCCTCAAGTGTCCATGTTTGACCCACGACATGGTATTCTCTGAAATATGTAAAACCCTGCACTGCCCCATGCCAGTGCCTCCTTGCCACATGGCCCCCCTAGCCCTACCATCCTAGCCCTCGTACCAGGCTGATGAGCGTGTCATACTGCAGAGCAGAGCCAGAACTGGCTGTAACCACACTGGCCCGGAGGAAGATGCCCTGCTCCTCCAGCAGCTTCTTGATCCCGCGCACATGTGAGTCCAAGGTGTGCAGGTCTCGGAGCTGCCGATACTTCTCCTTTGATCCACAGATGAAGAGCAGAAGTTTTCGGACTTGACGGCGGACGAAAGGGGTCTGCTGGATCATTAGGTACTTGAGGGACAAACAACACAGTCAGTGTTATTCAGGGACAGAAAGCGCTACACTGGCAGCTACAGCCCTGGGTTGTTTTTTGTTTTTTACAAACTGCTACTGAAAACATTAAGAGAATACAAGCCAAGTCACACTCATCCACAGGGAACTGGGTGGTGTAGACTCCCAGAGGCTGTGGGTGCTGATGCTCTATGTAAGATGGTGTTGTATGTGCAGATAACACACCCTCCTAGCATAAAAAGATCTCTAGATAACTCACAATACCTACCATGGTGGCAATGCTTTGTAAGTGGTTACACTATGCTCTTCAGGGAATGCTAGCAAGAAAAGTTTGTAAATATTAGCTCAGATGTCTTTTTTCTTTTTAAAAAATTTTTAATTTTTGGTATACGTTTGATCTAGTTGATGATATCTGTGGATACAGGGCATATGGATACCAATGGCCAAATGGGTAAACTCCCAGCCATAGTGGCCTCTGAGGAACTCAAGAATTCCTTAAAAGTATCAAAAGGACATAACACATAAAGGAAAATGTTTAACTGGGCTGGGGAGACAACCAAATACTCGTATTCCTCTTCTCAAGCACCTAGGGATCTATAAGGAAGCTGGCCTCCACATCAGCCCAGTATGAAACATTCAACTTTACTTTTCAGATAAGGAGCTGAGAAAAGGGACAGGGGCCCCAAGTGACACTGTATCTTCCCCAGAGTTGATCTTGGGTTACTATACTGGTTAAGCTAGCATCTCTGCTCCAAATCACTTCACCATACTCTGCTGTGAGGCCTGACTAGAATTGGGCAATCTCAAATGCACCCTGGTACTTGCACCCTCCTTCTTAGTGTCTGCCACTACCCTACAGGGAAGCCGAAGGCAGGAGGCATGGGCTGCCTCAGCCCCTCTCAATGCCCACGATCCAGCAACAGCTGTTCACAGAGGAACTAGAAAGGGCTCTCGTTAGCAGCTTTTCTCCATACCCAGGTCTACATCTCCTAAGAACTACAAGGCACCAGAGAGCTGCAACTGAGATGTTGGGCCTCTTGTTCCTGGTGGAGCTGCTGGTGGTGTCTGTGTGGCCAATGTTCCCTTTCTATCTGCTTCTTTCTTGGTGAGAGGTTTCACTAGTCACCAGTCTCCTCGCTGTATCAACGTGGGAAAGAAGCGGTGTGTGTTCTATCCTCCTGACTGACTTGAAGGACTGAACTGGCTGCCAACCCCATGGAGACATTACAGAGACACAGAAACGAGAGCCAGCAGCTGCTTTGATACACATGCCCCAGTGAGTGTCATGATACAACACACGGGAAAGGGGTAAGAGCTGGATCTGAGCGAGCGGACTGAAGCGGAATGAAGATCAGAAAAAAAACAGCTCACAAAGGGGAAATCACAACTTACTCTCCTGGAACAGCACCTGCTCAGAGCATCACTCACCTCAGAGAGAAAGTAGAACCAGGAGTGATCAAAGACAGGAGGAGGGATCCGAGAGCTGGTGTCTGCAATCTTTTTGATTTGGTAGGGGAGCCTCAGCACCATTTCTGTGAGCAGCTGGGTGTAGGCCTCAAACACATCGGCAGCATGCCCCTGAGAAGGACATCACCATGAGAACCAGGGCTCACCATCTTCTTGGACCACAACTGGGAAAAGGCTGATCACTGAGCATGAGGACGCCTTTCAGATCTGGAGTCAGGGTTCCCTTACAGAGAAGCCTAGGCTCCTAAGGACACCTCAGCTCATACATGGATGACAGCAGAGACAGCATTATGGCTGTAAAAGCTCTAGCATTTTGGCAACAAGATGGCTCAGCAGATAAAGGCACTTGTCACCCGGCTGAGTTTTGATCCCTGGGATCAACATAATGGAAAAAAAACCTGACTTTTGAAAGTTGTCCTTGGACACCCCACACACGATAGACTGAGAGAGAGAAGAGCGTGCAATGTGGGGTGTACATGTGCACACCCATACACACATTTCCTTCTAATTATAATACAAATTTGATTTTATTTGATTTATTTATTTTACTTTATGTGTGTAACTGTTTTGCCTGCATACATATATGTGCACAATGTGTGTGCCTGTTGGATCCCCTGGAATGGGGTTATAGATGGTTGTGAGCCCACATGTGGGTGGTTGAAACAGCCCAGGTCCTCTGCAAAATCAACAAGTACTCTTAACCTCAGAGTCATCTCTCCAGTTCCCAATTTTAAAAAACACATTTTAAATTGTGTCTGTGTAAATGCCACATGTATTTGGGTGCCTACAGAGGCCAGAAAAGGGTGCTGGATCCCTGCGAACTGGGGCTGCAGGTGACAGGGAACAGAACGTGCACTGCAAGAACAGCGAGTGGTCTTAACTGCCATCTCTTCAGGCCCTGCTGAAAAAATTTTTCCCTTGGAGAGACAGCTGTTCAATGATTATGAGTACTGGCTGCTCTTTTAGAGGGCCCATGTTCAACTCCCAGTACCGACATGGCAGCTCACAACCATCTGTAACTCCAATCCCAGGTGATCTAACACCCTCTCTGGCCTCCATGGGACCAGGCATGCACATGGTGCACAGATGTACATGCAGGTGAAACACCTACATGCGTTAAGTTTAAATAAATAATAAATAAAAGTTGTATGAAACTACCAGTTATTTAAAGAGAGAGCAAGACAGTAGTACATGGTAAACTTGACATTTTTTGCCTATTATATCCCCACTTATTGGAAGCAGGCAACTTGTCTATCCTCCGGGCTCCACTAACTAAACTCAAAGGGAGTGAAGTGTAACACCATTACCACTGACAATGTGCTGGTGTGTGCCAGGCACTATGCCAAGTCCTTTTGTAACTATCAAGCCGGCAGTGCTCATGCCCCTATGGAGCAGGTACAGTAGCTGCGGCCTACTGCGGCTGGGGAGGAGCTCTCCATGCTCCCTGGCTGGTAGGTGAGATTCCATGAGATTTTCTTTTTCCTGGGCTCATCTAACCAGAAGCCCATAGTAACCAGCATGTTTATTAGGTATGTGACATGCAAATGGGACATGCACCTTGTTTAATGTTACACCCTCATCATTTCCCAAAAGGTTTCATGTGAAATGAAGTGACGGATTTCACTCGCTTCCTCAGGCTTCCGCAAAGAAGCAGGAATCAGAAGCCCTCAAGGGGAGGCTGGGAGCAGCGGCCATCTATTATGTCACGCCGAGATTAGACCTCCCTGCGTGGCTCCTAAGGCTGGTCTTCCTAGCCTCACTTATGGAAGGCAGAGCACAGGGCTCTGAGGAGAGCCAAGAGCTGCCTCCAACCAGAGACGCCTCACCTTCACATACTGGCGGAGAAAGAAGGGGCTCATATCTGGCGGGGATGAAGTCGTGTGTGGTTTCAGCAACTGGCTGGTGGCCACGGGCTCCTCATCATTCTGCTGGCCCTTCCAGTAATCCAGCAGAGACTTGAGCACGTGGAGGCAATAGTCCACAGCCCCCGAGCTCAGCAGGGCCGCCGCCGTGGCGCTGGAGATGAGTGAAGATGACTGAAAGGGAGAAGGCACACAGAGCAGGGAAGGCTGTGTTGGCAAAACTGAACTGAGTCAGGTAGGCGACACTCCCCGCACAGCTGTCTTAGGATCAGCCCGGACAGACACAAACTCATCAGTGTGTTGCACTGCAAGTTTCTCAGCTGGCCCAATTGCTCACCCAGCTCTTTGCAACAACTGTATCTAAGAGAAAATAAATACTAGCTCTCAGCCTGACCTCACTACACCTCTGAGCCAGGGAGAGGAAGCCAGGACCACCTTTCCCTCCAGAGGCTGAAGCAAAGCAAGGAGCCATTCATCTGAAGGAGAGACAAAAAGTTCACTCCAGGTTCTTCTTGGCAACCTCCCCCTCCTAGTAGGGCTCTTGAGAAAGCCAGCCTCCAAAGGAGATGGGGTGAGCGATTGCATGCATAAGAAGCAGGAAGGAGCAAAGCTACTGTACATAAGACCATTAGAGAGCCTTGGAAATCCCAGCAAACCCCACAGCTCATAAGCTCATTAAGATTGGATGCAGTTCAGCCCCGATTTTCCCCGTCTCCGCTTTGTGCTAATCTCATTTCAGCACACACACTTGGCTTTCTCTCTCCTCTATTACCATACCTTATAGCAACAGAGACTGGGATCCTCTTAGCCACTCTGCTTTGCAGAACAGGCCCTTGCTTTTTCACAGTGGAACCTCCAAGCCCTTTAACCCCTCCTTGGAGAGATTGTGGGGAAGGACCCAGGCTTGGAAGGGATTCCGAAAAGGGGGAAAGTTCTGTTCCTGAAGAGGGAACGACTTGTACTTTCCTAGCTGACGATGGTCTTATTCTAACAGAGGACTTTCCTCTGCCCTGTGCTAACCACTCCATTCTCTTACCTTGCCTCAAACCCATAAGCTCAAAGTTCAAATACCTCACAGATGGAAGATTTGGATCCAGACTTGGTGCGGGACATGAAGACACTCAGGAGTCTCATTACAACCAAATGGACTTCATTCAAGGCGCTGCGCTCATTCTTCTTGGAGACATCCTGCAGGCAGAAGGAGACGCCCAGACACCTATGCTTCCTCTAAGCTCCAATAAGACTCCCCCCACATGCCTTTCAGCACTGAAGAGAGAAGCAGGCTCCAGTGTGGCTGTGGTTACACCTGGAGCAATGGATGCCCTTGCACTCAGAGGCCATGGAAAGATCTGAACAATGAATTTAATGCCTTTACTTTTACTTTGCTGAGCTATAAAAAGGGCACAGGGCGCACGTGCACAGACTTTGTCCTGGTTGTCATTTGTATTCAGGATCCAAAAGCACACCAGGGTAGGGACTACACTCACTATTTTGAGTTCCCTGAACTAGAGGTCACAGAGGGTCATTACCTTGTGATGGTTATTCTGTCAACTTGACATGACCTAGAGTAATCTGGGGGATGGGGTTTCAGAGAGGGATTTACTGATCCAGCTGTCCTGTGCGGATGACTGTGGGGGACTGTTCTGACTGCTTTAACTGATGTGGGAAGACCTAAGCTGAAAGCGGGTATCAGACACTGTCCCTGAGATCTGTACTCAGGACTAAGAATAGAGAAAGCTAGCTGAGCACCAGCATGTGGCCATTCATTCTCTCCTCTGCTTCTGAATGGGATCTGCCTGCACCTTGTCAAGTCAAGTTGCCACCTTGACTTTCCTGCAGTGATGGGCTATACCCTAACTGCAAGCTAAAAACCTCCTTTCCCCTTAACGCCCCTTTTGCCGTAGCACCTCAAGTAAAATTGGAACACGGAGAAGCTCCTCCAAGGAAGGGCCTGAGATGGACTCCTGGCGAAGGTGCTCTCACACTGCCTCTTGTTTTCCCGAGCTAATCCCTGCTCACCACACAGCACACTTTCCCAGTTTACCTTTTTGTCCATACCCAGCTCAGCAATGAGCTGGGCGAGCAGGTTGTCTAGGGCCCCCTTGTCTTTCTCATCTTCTCCATCCAGATCTGTGGTGAGCATCAGAATGACCTAGGAGGCAGAGAGTGACCAGAGGGATCTCCAAAGGCAGAATGGCTGCGTACACAGGTGTCATGAAGTAATCCTGACCTCGCTGACTTCTCTGCTCCAGGCTGAGATGCAGGAGGGTGTTCCAGATTCCAGGTCTGCCCTAGCTTAAATGCCCAGGGTTGTAAAACTCACCTGTGCTATTTGGGGCACTACTGAAAGGGTTTACGTAAATTTTGTAAAAATACTGAGTAACATGACAATCACGGTGGCGTGAGAGAAGACATAGTACTGCTCTAAGAATTAAAGAGCAGAGTGTGTACTCTAGTACGTAGGGCAGAGAGAGGCAGCACAGGCTGGGTGCCAGCAGTCTTTCCCTCCTAGATCTGTCAGTTACCTAGCTAGACAGCCATGGCACCCCCTAACCACAGCTTTAACCTAAAGAGCTGCAACTGGCAGCTCAGGCTGCAAGCCATCCTTTTGTGACCTTAACAGCAGTCTCTGAGGCCCCTGAAAAAGAAGTTTGCTGCCCACGGGTAGCCCGACTGTAATCCGAGAGAACTGAGAGATACCTGCATGTATGGGATGGCGCGGACACCTCCAACATTTCGCAACTGGGGCAGTGTCTGCAGTAATCTCTCCAACAGCATCAGGCGAACCATGTGTAGCCTGAAAGTCCACGGAACATACAGGAAACAGGAAGTGGCACACAAACAAGACCCAGCTAAGTATAGCTCCTGCCACTGAGGCCGATGAGGAGCAAGCCTAACATGTTAAGCAAGTAAGTCGAGGCACAGTCATATATCCCTAGGAATCATCCCAGCCCCCAGGAGACTGAGGGAGGAGAGTCTGAAAGGGAGACCAGCCTGGGCTCTAGTGAGTTTCAGTTCAGCCAGGTCTGGGTACTCAGAGAGATCCTCACAAGAGCAAAACAATAATAATGATGATGATATTATTATTACTATTATTACTAGTATTATTACTAGTATTATTACTAGTATTATTATTATTATTATTATTATTATTATTATTATTATTATTATTATACTTAAAAGGTATTATGAACAACTTTATGCCCCAAACTGACAGCTTCAACATAATGAACATAAAACACAAAATGCCAAAACTGACTTATAAAGAAACAGAAATAAGCCAGACATGGTGGCACACACCTCTAATCCCAGCATGTGGGTAAGCAGAGATAGGCCGATCTCTGTGAGTTTGAGGCCAGCCTGGTCTACAAAGTGAGTTCAGGACAGCCAAGGCTACACAGAGAAACCCTGTCTTGAAAACACAAAATGAAACAAACAAACAAAAACCAAACAATAACAATAAAAAAACCCCAACAGCAACAAAAATAAAACACAACACCAGAAATAATTCTCTACTACATAAAAAAATGAAAATGATTCTGTGTTTAAAAAAAAATTCCCTTAAGGAAAATCCAAATGCAGAGCAATCTTTACTGGTGAACTTTTCTAAAAATACAATTCTTTAAGGAAAAAGAAAACTGAAGCATGTCAGACTCATTTTATGAGGCCAAATAAGCATCGTGACAAGGAAATTTCCTCAACAAACATTGGCAAACCAAGTGCAGAGATATGAAGGGTTAACCTGTAACCAGGCATCTTCACGGCTTGGCTTAAGTAAGACAAATACAATTCATACCCTCAACAGCTGTATGAATTATCTTACACTGAAAAGGGAATACATTGTTAAGTAAAAAGAATGCAGCCAACTGAGTGGCTTCCACAAGGCCGTAAGATCTAGCCAGACATTAGACAAAGCAGCACAATCCAATTCCCAAAGCATGCTGGGAGCCACAACACCCCAGCCCCACAGCCTCAGCAGTGCCTGAGGGGAAACCAGCAGCTTTCATTTCCTTTGCTACTTGGGAACACACACTCTTAGCACCCCTCCATCTCCCAGTTCTGAAATGCCCAGACAAGCAGGCCTTGGTGACAGTGACAGGCTGGTCCTGACCTGTTGCTAGTGTGCACATCTCCTTCGGCTTCCCCTTCACCTTCTCCCTCAGAGCCGTCTCCTTCCTGGTGCCCAGTGGTGGTGCTGATGGCGCCTGTGCTTGAGCTAACACTTCCTGGCCCAGCTGGATGGCCCTCAGCTGTGGCGTCACCATATGCACTGCTCCGGCCAGACACTGGAAGGAAACGATTTAAGAAGTGACATCAACTCCCAAGGCTGGCCTTGATGGGAAAAATATTAGATTTTAACTGGTTTTGGCTGGTATGGTCTTGGGCCCACAGTGCCCTTTCAGGTTTCACCTGTGCAACCTGAAAAACTGGCCTCAGCCTCAGCTACGAAACTGCTAGCATATGCAAACCCCATAGCAGCAGTGCTGGAGACTGGCTGGCTTATCGTTACATTCCTTCAGGAGGTAAAAACCACTATAAATAACACTGCTCTTTTTGAAGTATGAGACAACTGAAAGACTCTGTGAAGTGTTCCATATTAGCCACTGGATCACAATGTGTGTGTGTGAGAGAGAGACATGGCATGGTGTGTGTGTGTGTGTGTGTGTGTGTGTGTGTGTGTGTGTGTGTGTG
>OU015754.1:72818416-72895657 GCA_907169655.1 Acomys percivali | reverse complement strand
TGTGTGTGTGTGTGTGTGTGTGTGTGTGTGTGTGTGTGTGTGTGTGTCTCTCTCTCTCTCTCTCTCTCTCTCTCTCTCTCTCTCTCTCTCTCTCAAATGAACTCCACCAGACTGGGAGCCCCCACAACTCTCTGCAGAAACCAATCACAGGACCAGGTACAGATCCCTACCTTGTCCGCCACCCCCAGCCCAAAGAGCAAGACAGCCAGGCACATTACCACTGTGCTCGCCAGCCACCGAATCCACTGCACTTCCCCCGCTCTCTGAGCCCACGCTCCCGCCATGGTCAGCGGGCGAGGTCCGCAGGGTGGAGCCATCAGTTGCTGCGGTGCTGCCCTCATCGTCTGAGGCTGGAGCTGAGAGAGTAACGAGAGCTGTTACAGGTACAAACCCCTTGTTGGGGCGAAAGCATCACAGCACACTGCAGAGGACACAAGGCAGTCTGAGTGTCCCAAGGGCAAAGAAAAAAGGGGATCTGCTTTGCCGATTAATCGACAAAGGGGACAGACGCTCTACAGGTCCCCCACCAACAGCACTCAGACAGAAGTGAAAGCCCAGTGCACTGGGCATTTCCTTCACTGTTACAGTACGTGCAGATTCAGTAAGATTTTGTGACATGGACAATGAGTTTTCTCGCTAAATGCTTCATGGCCACCACTGGCTAGGTGTTACTGACACCTACTGAGAGAGCTGAACTAACCATTGCCATTCAAGCACAGAATTCAGTGCGGTTTGCTCAGCAATCCATCTGCTGTTAGGAATCACTTATCATGAGCTCAGGTCAACTGTTTGAGTTTTGTCTTTTTGGTTTTGTTTTCAATTTTTTAAAATCACATGGCCCAGAGGAGAGCTCATTAGAACATTTCACACCTCTTCATCATCCTCATCGGATGCTACTAATGAAGCAAGGAAATTCCCCAGAGACAGCCACAGCATCCAGGATCAGGGCTGAGCTGAGACAGGAGGAAAACGCTGGATGAGATACACAGAGGGGGAAAGCCAAGACAGCCAGAGAGCATGACAGATAAGACCAAGCACAACACGACCACAACCACAACCTCGAAGCCTCAAGTGACAGCAACTCAAGAGACCTCAGAGCAGCGAGAAGCCATGGCAGCAGGCAGGGATAGCCACTTGCGCCTCTTCTTATCTAAGCAGGCTAATCCTCTCAAAAGAAAATAAACAAGTGTAGGGATGCAGCAGTCTGAACGAGTGTCCATCCCTTCACGTCTAGGCTGATTTTCAAAGGATTTCTCCCACGTGCTGCTGCCACCCACAGTTTGGCCCAACTCTCTGTCTAGAATCGTAGCAGACTAGGAAAGAGACTTAGAACAAAGACAACGTAAATGAGGGCTCCTATAGGCTGGCCTGGCCGCAAAACTCTCTACCAAGCTCACAGGTCTCTGCTGGCTGCTTGTGGCTTCAACTGATTTGCAAATGAAGGCTAAGAACTAAAAGTTTATCTTTCTTTCTTTTTTTTTTTAATTTATTTTTATTTTACGTACACTGGTGTTTGGCCTGCATATTATGTCTGTGAGGGTGTCAGATCTTGAAATTATAGACAGTAGTGAGCTGCCATGTGGGTGCTGGAAATTGAACCCAGGTCCTCTGGAAGAACATTCATGCTCTTAACCACTGAGCCATCTCTCCACCCCTAGCGTTGTTTCTTGTCTCTTTCCATACTGTCTAGACAATGTTACAACTCTAGCAGAATGCTGCAAAGCTAGTCCTATGGCCCATCAGCCAATATGATGTTCCCTGGACCTCTCCTTGGGTATCAGCCAAAGCCAGGCAGCATGCAAAGTGTGAGGAAGCGGGGCCGCAAGCGCTGATGCCAAGCCAACAGCACTCTGCCTTTCACAGCATATGGCTAAAGCTGCAGCAGAAGCAGGAAGTCCAGGATGGCCTGTCAAAGCAGCTGCCCTTCACACTCTCACAGCATTGAACAGGACTGCAGGGTCTTGGGACCCTGAGCCAAGCTCCGTGCTGTGGACAGTTACCTGATGCTGTGGTGTCAGAGAGGGTTCCTGCGTCCAGAGAGGAAGAGCTGGGTGCCTGGCCGGACAGTCCCAGGCTCTGCAGGCCCAGGGCACTGCTGCTGCTGCCTGGGAAACAAGTGGAGAGTGAACACAGGGTCCTCTCAGCCCTATCCACAGCATTGTTTTGGCCATATGCTGTTCTTAGGAGTCTAAACACCAGCACATGACCCCTCTGGCCACTGCTGTCCACCCACCAAGTTCAATTATAAATTCAAGAGGTATCCATCCAAAAATCAAACCAGTAGGAACCATGAGACTGGCTTCTGGCCTACAACTGTCAGAGCCATCCCTCACTCTCCACCTGTACCTCTGAGCAGCTCTCACCCAGATCAACTTCTTCCCCATTTGGGGACAAGCTATGTCAGCAGGGTATCAGTAACTGCCAAACCCTCTCTCCTGTGCAAGGCTGCTGTGTTCCTGGCATTGCCTTCTACCTTGCTGGTCCTGCTGCAGGCTCAGGGCAATGGCTAATTCAACCATGGTCTCGTCATCTGCATCAGGTGGGATGTCCAGCATGGGAGGAAAGCCCTCGGCACCTGCCAGCAGGGCCTCCAGGGGAGAGGGGTTGCCATTGTTGACATTTTCAGCTGTTTCCAAGACCATCGACTCAGACTGTAGAGAGAAAGCTCCATCAGTGTCCCACAGCAAACAGTAAGGCTGCTGAGTAGGAACTAGAGGGGAGCTGGAGGCTCCTCCTCCCGTCTCCTGCTGCCAGACTCACCACCATCTCAAAATCTCCATGGTCCACCTCACTCTGTTCCTGGCTCTCCTGACGGATGTGACCACCATCGGGGATGCTTGAGGATTGCATTTTCTCATCTGCGTCATCATCGTCATCATCATCCTTGTCTCCTGAGTCAAAGAAACCACAGTAACTGAAGGCACTCCCTGACATGTGATTGGTCACACAGTTGGGGCCCTAAAGGCAGGCCCCCACTGGCATGCTGCACTTACAAGGGCAAATTTAAACGTACTAGGCTGGAGGCCCACTTCTCTTGTTTTTTGCAACTAGCAGGGTCTGTCTGGGGAGATGGTCATCAGCAGCCACGGCTTTCCCCTAACAGGAAAAGACTTCCAGTCCAGAAAGGATTTCAAAAAACAGAGAAATCAAATACCCAAAGGCCCTGCAAGCTCCATTTCTCAGAAGACCTTTGCCCTTTGCCCGGACAGGAAAAGAAGTCAAGAGAGTTGGTAGTGTGCATTTGTCCCTGCAGCCTAGACTTCATTTTCCCAAACAGCTAGGTCTGTACAATTTCTAAATTATGCAAGCACTATGAGAAAAACCAAGACCAGGACTGAAATCTGAAGCCATAGACTGGAAACTGAGGCCACTGTGACAGGTCCTACTGGAGTCCTTCTCTGCGGGAAGGCTGTAGAAAGCCCTTCTACTAAGGAAGAAGCCCAGGTGAAATTCCACACTGTTAGAAAAAGATGGAGACTGCCTTTCATTTGCTGGGTTGTGGAAAGCAAGTCCTTTCTTAGAAATATTAACTTTCTATACTATAAGGTGTGTGTGTGCGTGCATGTGTGTGTGCAGGCCAGGTAGCTATCAGATGCCTTCCTCTGTCACTCACGGATTCAGGCCGACTGGCTATCAGCAGATCTCTGCTTCCCCACTGGAGATCTGAACTCAGATTCTCATGCTTGCAAGGCAAGCCCTCTAGCAACTGAGCCACCTTCTAGCCCGCCATCTAGAAAGGCGTCAGTTACCTCAAGATAGGCAGACGGACTGGGATACAGCTCAGTGGTACAGTGTTCGTCTAACATGCACGAGGCCAAGTTCAATTTCTAGCACTGCAGGGAAGCCATGATGTCTCCAAGACAGATGCCATCACTAGCACCTGAGACATAGCTAGTCCAAGTGGAGACAAGCTACCAAGGTGAGCAGCACAAAATGCAAAGCATTTCTCTAAGTTCTTATGCAGAATCCATGGTAAAACAACAATACAACATTATCTCTAAACTTGTTATAACTCATTTCTCTTTATTCTTCCCAAGTGTGGCACTTGGCCATGCAAGCACATCATGAGGAAAGTCTGAAATTTGCTACCTAATGTATTATGGGGAAGTCCACTCAGGACTCTACTTATAAATAACACATCGACCTTTAATGATGAGATTATGCTAGGAAAAGTAGTTTTGCTCTAAATACAAAATAAAATAAAACATGTTTAGCCATTGTGACTACTTTTTTTACATTTACTATTTATTTTTGTGGTGGCATCACAGCACATGTGTGGAAGTCAGAGGGCCACTGATATGATCCTCCTACCACATGGGTCCCACAGATCAGCTCAAACGCAAGTTGAGTAGTGCTTGGTAGGCAGCCCCATTACCTGCTGAGCCTCTTCACTAGCTCTGTGAGTTTTTAATCTGTGTCTTTTGGGTTTGGGAAACAAGGTCCTAATTGATAGCCTAGGCTGGCTTTGGGCACTTGACCCTCCTGCTGTATTATCTTCCTGAGTGCCAAGAATACAGGCCCATCAGCAATGTATTTTTAAAATTTTAATTACTAAGACCTTGGCTTTTTTATTTTGGAAACAGGATTTTGCCACATAGCCCAGGCTAGTCTCAAATTCAGTGTCTGTCTCATCCTATGCTGTGCTCCCCAAATGCTGCCCTCACACTGCAGAGACTTTTTTTAACTACCTTTACATGTTTTTCCAAGGGCTTTTAGAATGCTTTAGCCAAATATAAGATCTTCACTTAGTCTTGTGGAAGCTGGTAATGCAGACGCTGTGCTGTATCCTGGACATTTTACCACAGCACTTTTATGTTCCCATGACTCTGACGTCATTTTATTCTACCTTATACATTTTTATACACCACCCTACTGTACAGAATATTAGAAGAAGAGAAAATTGAAAAGCCCTGGTCAACATGAGCAGCACATCCCAAAGCGGCACCTCCTTTCTGGGCCCACACAGAGTCCAACCTAAACCCAGACTTCACATTACCCATTGGAGTGTTGCTTCGAGGGGAGGAGGGCAATGTCACATGTCTCCGCTTGTTCCTGGGCCTTAGGACTCGAATTAGAGCTTGTTTACAGGAGAAGCTCACAGCAGGGTCCTAGGTTTGAAAAGAAATGTCAAGCTTAGCTATACCATCATCAGTCAGCAACCCCACCTTCTCCTCTTGTCAACCACTGACACAAGGTACCAGTCTGTCTACCCTCACGTGGGTCCTCCTGGCCAAATGCAGCAGGATGAAGGGGACCTGCCTCTCCAGACCTGGCCCAGTAAGACTACCACCACCTTCCTGTCTGTTGGCTGTTGGGGTCAGTCTGCAAGGCCATTTGACCCTGAAGCCACTTTGGATCTCTACAAATGAGCTCTGACTTCTCATCACACAACCAAGCCATATGATCCTCTCTGCTCCATGCCACAGACAGCACTTCCAACACTTATCTTCTGTAATGGGCACAGTGACTCAGCCTTCTTACACACAGTTAAACAGTGCCTAATTCTGCTATGGGCCCCAGATTATTCCCTGGGAAGGAAGCACTGAACAAGGACCAAGTCCTTCCTCCCTTCCCAGACTCTGTCTCCACAGCTCAGCTAGAACTTGTTATTGCTGATTCCCATCAATTTTTAAAAGATTTATTTTATGTGTGTGGGTGTTTTGCCTGCATGTAGGTTTATGCACCACCTCTATACAGCTCCCAAGGAAGCAAAAAGAGAGTGTCAGATCCCTGGAACTAGAGTTATAGGCAACTGTTACTATGTGGTGCTGGAAATTGAACCCAGGTCCTCTGGATGAGGAGGCAGTGCTCTTCACCACTGAGCCATCTCTCCAGCCCCTCTCATCAGCTGGGGTTGTGCTGATACGTACAGGACACAGCAGCATCTGCATGTAGATCTTGGATGCTGTGTTGATGCAGTCCAGCTCGCAGGTACAATAGCCATGGATAATGTCTACCAGCGCATTAACAGTAGCTTCAATGTGAGTGAGGCCTAAGGGAAGAAAAAGATCACCTGAAAATCTGTTGACAAAAGCAATTCTAGACTCCTGAAAGGCAGAGACAAAAGCACCCCATTTTGTGGCTAGACAAAAATCAGGCAAGCACACAGCAAAGCATACCAACAACAGACACTGTGGCGTAGCCTGTCAGCTGTAGTTGCAGGGTTTAATTAAGTCTCCCCAACTCTCTAAGTGCTCTTGCAGATCCTGCCCCAGAGAAGTAGGAATCGCTGTAGACAGCCACAGACAAGGCAGGGAAACTCAAGGTGGGCGGATAACATCCCCTATGTTCCCCAAACCTGAGGTGTTGGCAAAGTAGGTCTCTGACAGGCCTTTTGGGTTTAGGCCTCGAGAGATCTTCAAACACCAATGGGCCCTGGACATGTACTCTTCTCTTTGGCTGTGGGGTCTTCCCTCTTCCCCTAACTTTCAGGCGTATGACACACAAGAGAACCAAGGCAACAGCAGCTTGGAAACAAAAACACTTTCTTTTCTTTCTTTCTTTCTTTCTTTCTTTCTTTCTTTTTTTTTTTTTTTTTTTTTTTGACAGGGTTTCTCTGTGTAGCCTTGACTGTCTTGGACTTTGTAGACCAGGCTGGCCTCGAATTTACAGTGATCCACCTGCTCTGCCTCCCGAGTGCTGGGATTAAAGGCGTGTGCCACCACACCCAGCCAAAAAACACTTTCATGGCTGGTTCTATGTTCCTACCTTCTGAAATGGTTCTCAACCAAGTCTTTCAAATACATTGTCTTTAAAATAACAATTACAGAGTTGCCGCTGTCATCATCATAGTCATTCCCCATGTGAACTATGCAATCTCAGATAAATAAAGCCTGTATCACAGACACAGACACACAGACACACAAACACACAAACACACACACACACAGAAACACACACACACACACAGACACACACACTCTTAAGCCACACCACTAGTTCCCAGGGGTGGCAATGCATTGAGCTCACAGACTTTTCTGTACTTCTCTGGAGGCAAAGGTCACACTGCTGCAGAGTTTATACCTACTTCACTGTATCAAGATCCAAGTACCCCTGCTAACATGATACCTGGCAAGCAGGCAGGGGCCAGGAAGGCATTCTTGGGCTTAGATGCATGGAGTTTCCAGAAGTGGTTCACAAGCTGAGTGATGAAACTACAGCCATCTCCTTCCACCTGTTTTTGAGGCTCTTTCCCCTCATCCGCTCCTTCTACACAGGAGAAAGGAAATTATTAACATGGTAAATCTAAGACAGAATTTAATTTGTTTTAAGGTTAACTCAGGTCAAGGAAGCTTGCCTGCGGAGGGAGTTTCAAGTGGGGCCCCAATCAATATGCCAACTATCCCTAGATTCCAGCAGGCACATCTGGGAAAAAAACAGTCTGGGAAAGGAACATCACAGAAAACATTGTGTGTTAGAATTAGATAGAGAGGGAGCATTCAGGAGCTTTACAGCAGAGTCAAAGATGCCTGTTCCAAATGTCTGACTAAACCTAGGGGAACGTCTGAGTTTCCTCTAGAATGACTCTAGGATTGCACTGTTAGGAGGACAGACAGGAAGGCAATGGCACACAGGAACACGCAGATGACAGGGACCACAGAGGCAGCAACAAGCTTTTTCTAGTAATGGCATATTGGGTATGGAACTGAGCCATGGCCAGCCAACGTGAGGACACATGATGAGAGCAGCACTGAGAGAAGCCACTGTGCACACTCACAAAGTGCCACCGCCAGAGCAATGCCACAGCCTCCAAGTACTAGGGAAAAACTAAGCTTAGCTTCACCAAGAACATGACCATCTGCACCACTATACAAAGTGACAGAATAAAAGAAAACCCCACTCTCTGCCACACTTCTGCTATGGCACCAGGGTGAAACCAAGCTTAGCTTCACCCTTAATAACAGGCCAGCTGACATTCAGGACACTAAGTAAATTCAAGGATGGTTGGTTTAGTTAAAATGGGGCACCGTCAGAGGCTCTACAAAGGGAACAAATTATCTGTCATCAGAGCCAACAAGAACAGAAGAGCATGACAGAGGGCAAAGAAGGTGCATTGTGCAGGTTTCAGGACCACGGCCATGTAGGCCAAGTTCACCTGTTTCCATCTGGGGCAGCTTTGACTCCGTAAAATGCACAAGGTTGTTAGGACGTGTGACGGCAATAGAGCGGGCTGTGATCACCAGCCGCTGGAACACTTCAGGGTCCAAGTCCTTGCCTTCTTTGCTGGATGTGTTGAGACACTGCACAGCTTTGCTCAGTAAGGCCTGGTCCTATAAAACAGCCGGGTCACAGAGGTCACCATAAGCACAGAGAGGGCTGGTAACTCCTTGCAAGAACTGTCACCAGCTACCAAAACCAATCTTCAGGCTGCTAAATGCTCAACTGCCCGATACAGAATGAATAGTCTTTTAAGAGTCAGCAGCCACATAAACAGTTGCACAGACTAACAGGAAGCTAGCATCCACTCCATCCACAGAACCATAGCAGAACTCTTCCAAGGATGATGCCTCTAAATCACTTCCAAGGATGATGCCTCTAAAACAATCTTCCCTTAGGAAACTTGGCAGGCTGAATTCATTCCTTGATGTTAAGAGACAGAGGCACAGAAAGATGGGCTTGGCAGTGCCCTCAGCACCTTTCCTCCTACTTGTCTGAACTGCCACATTTCTCATCTACCCAAAGTGGCCCAGCTTACCTCCCTTAGCAGATACTGGCTTTTGTACGAGACCCTCTGGGCCCAGACATAACCCTATTCAACAAACCATCTGCCACGTATGTATGCCTGTCACCCTAGCCCACGGCTGAGTGCTCGGGACACCAACATATTAACCACCTAGGGCACATTCCTGACTCTTGCACTCTCCCATGGAGAAGCAGGCCCCCCATACTCACTTTTTTTTTTTTTTTTTTTTTTTAAAGACTTGCTGATCCTGTTAGAGGGACAGAAAAATAAAGCAATGTGCCAGTGGCCCACTAGATGGCTTTCTCAGTCTAGAGCAGCATTCATCCTTCTTGCAGGAGAAACCTGTGACTCTGGTCTCAGTGAGTTCTTTCGTCCTGCTTGCTCCAGTAGGCCCTTGCTTTACAGATGAAGAGCCAACTTATTTGACTCCCTGCAGGACAATCTCCATTTCTACAGAAGGCCTCCCAGGGAGGGAGCCATTACCTTGTGGCTGTGGTAGGCCGAGCGGCTGGTGTGCAGGCTGGCCAGGAGGCTCTTCGACTGCTGCTGGACACTGGCGGGCGCTGGCAGGGAGAGCAGCAGAGTGGCCAGCTCCTGGGCTGCGTGCTTGTTTCTCTCCTGACATGACAGACAGCAGGGCTATCACTCACCCGCTCAGGGCAGTGCAGAACGCTATCTGCCCTTCCCTCCTTCCTTCCAGGCCAGCTGAGCTAGGTTACCCACCACTGACTAGAAAGAGCAGCAAAGATAATGTCTAGACTGTCACCCTCCTAGGTGCAGCAGCTCAGGGATGCTCTGCACATCAAGATTGTGCTGTCAGTATTTTTGACCTCCAAGGCAGCAGGCCTCAGCCCTTCCTGCCTCTTCAGAAGGCTCCCGTGTGCTTTGAAGAAGTAACTTGCCTTCTCGATGATGGGGCCAACGGCAAAGCAGCTTTCCAGGGCTTCCAAAGAACTCACAACCAGCCTGGGGAGACAGAAAGCCTGGCTTGAGTACAAACACTGTTCTCTCTGCCTCGTGTCGGCCTGGTAAAGCTGCAGTTGTGAGGACCTTGGGGACAGCTACCGAATGCCAAATACAAAAATCAAAGCACAATAAGGCCTGCCACAGGCGCCGTGCATATCGCTGCCTGTGTTACAGGCCAGAAGAAACCTGGCTCCTGCTCCGAGATCAACCTGAGGCCATGTTCATAATCCGCCACTCAAAGACGGGGCTTTTCTTCCTCAAAGAGGATAAATGTGCTTCTTTCTGCTGCCTGTGGCAGGGATCCTGAGATGGGCTTAAGTCTCAATGCAGCAGTGCCCGAAGCTCAGGTGCTCAGAAATCAGCAGGCAAAGGGAGGCACCAGGGAGAAGCTAAAGCCATCTGTTTACACTGGTAATGTTAAGGTTAGGCTTCTGCTTGCACAGCCAGGAAAACGCACAGGCATTTCCTATGGGCTTTAAGTACAGAAGCAAACAAACTATCTTTAGACACATGCCACTGGAACAATCAAAGGGTAATACAAAGCATATTTAGAACGTGGAACTTCTCCATTAGAGAAGAAGCAGCAAGTCCAGTCATTAAACAGCATCTATTGGATAACATGCTCCAGGCTTACTCCTGTGAATTTAAGTGGCACAGAAAATGACCAACGTCCTGACAGCTGGGGTCTGGACAGGAAAGGAAAGCACTGAGAAGGTAGCCAGAGCAAAAAGGGGCATGGGTAAAGGAAGGCGCCAAAGACAGAGGGAAGATGGAGGAGGCATAGGAAAAGGGAAATGGAGTAAGCTCCAGGGGCTTATGAACTGGCAGGGCGTTTCGCCCCTCTACCCCCATCCCTTCGCATCCATCGTACAGAATGAGCAGCAAGAATGGGTTACGGAAGACAGAGCCGAGAGGCTGATGTGGCCAACACCGAGGGTGCACTCACAGTCCTGGGTAGGCTCCAGTTTACACAAGGAGAGCTCTGCAGCCATGCAATAACCAGAACAGAAAGTAGCAGGACTTGGAACAGAAGTGAATCAGCGCAAAGCCACACCAATGCGGACGCTGCTCTTTGACAACACACGCACTCGTGCAGAGAAAAGAAACAGGGCATACTAACCGGTCCAGCTTGGTTAGGGACTCAGTTTCAGAACTTGGGGGAGAAGCAAAGGGGGAAAAAAAGGAAAAAAATGTGAAGCTCAGAGAAACCTAGAAACACATCCTAAGCAAACGATATGTGAATGGTGGTGGGGGGCAGGGGAGAAAGGCAGAAGTGGGGAGGCTGCTAGTGCAGCGACTCCAAGCACGGCTATCTCAGGGCTTACAATGTAAGAAACTCATTCTTACATCAGGATCTGCTTCATCTACCATGGCAAACCAGCAGCCAGCCAGCACAAAGAAGCCAAGCACGTGCTTCTGAATGCCACCGTAGGGAGGTCTAAGGACACTGCACTCTCTTGCAAGATGCTGCAGCACCCTCCCTTGCCAGCAGTGTTATTACCACAGAGTAGCAACTTCCACACAGAAAGATGAGAAGATGACGCAATTGGCACAGAGGGAGGATGTTTGCTATTGTTTCAGTCTGGATCCTAATCTAGAGTGTGCACGGGTGGTAAGCACTTTCTGCAGCCTAGAGCTATTCCAAGCACTTATGGAACAGTAAGTAATGACCAAGCTTCTGCCTGGACAAAGATTCAGCATTAGACACCTCTGAGCCCGTTTCCCAGGCTCTGGGTGCATGTCAGGAAGAAAATGAATGTTCCAGGGACTGTGTGAAAACCTGACACTCACAGACTAGGCTCGGGAGACTCAAGACATAGAAGGGCTCTGTAGCCAAACCCTGCCAACACTGGTACCTCTCCAGGACAGTGCCACTGGTCGTAGTTGGAGCGGCTGAGTCACTCTCCCCAGTGCCATTGCTCTGGGACAGGTTGGAAGGGCAGATGTTGCTGACGGATGCAGAAGGGAATTCTTCTGGGGGCTCGTCAGGCCAGCCGAACTGCTCCTTAGTCTTGCCATAAATTTTCACAGCATCTATCATGGTGACACCTGCTGGATCCACCGAGGCACCGACTGCAATAAGCAAGAGAAGCCTTTAGGAAGCATATACTAAGAGCTCACAGTACCCTTCTAAGGCACAGAGCAGTCAGGTACAGACGCAGAAACCATGTTTGCTGAGGCACTTGCAGCACAGGCACTGCTAAATGCACAGGACAGTTTGGTAGACCAGTCTGATGTCTCCTACTCAGGAGAGACCCTAAATACCACTCTAAGGATCCTCAGGTGCCCACTGGTGTCCCCTCCCACCCCTTACTCCCAATAGTCTCTAAGCACTTTCTTTGTTCAGAGGACCGGTCATCGCCATTCACACAAACAGCAACTATTTCTGGGAGAAAGAACTGCAGCTAAGTGGCCAGTAAGTAACAAAGAGCACCCAGGCTCAGACACATGAAGAAAGCCTAGAGCTAGGAATGAAGTTCACTAAGTTGAGTACTTGTTGGGCTCCACGCCGAACACCACATAAACTGGCATTGTGACATACTCCTCTAATTCCAGAACTCTGGAGGATCAGAAGTCCAAGGTCACCATCAGCTATACAGTAAGCTCAAGGACAGCCAGGAAAACACGAGACCCTGTCTATAACTGACTCAGTCAGCCTTGCCTCCTCTGACACAGAAGAGATCCACAGATGAGGATAACGCAACAGCAAAGATAATAGCTAACTGAGCCTGCCGCCTCTCTGCTATCGCACCTATTCTTTTTTAAAGGTCTGGTGGCACTGGGCTGGAATCCCAAATACTCAGGAGGCTAAGGCAGCTGGATTCCAGGCTCATGGCCTGTTGGCCAATACAACAGAAGACCCTGTTTCAAAATAAAAAGTGAAAAGAGGGCTGGTGATATAGCTTAGTGGTAGAGCATTTACCCAAAATGCAAAAGGCCCTGGGATCAATTCCCAGTACCACGAAGGAGGAAATAAGCAGTCTCCCTTCCTGGCAGCCTACCTCTCACACCTCAAATAAAGGGAGAACTAGGCAGAGCAGGGAGCCCTAACAGAGAAGGGCCACCTAGTGGTCATCTGCTCTTGTCACAACAGAAGGCTTCATCCTGCCCTGGGTGGCTGACTCACTGAAGAGGTTCAGCTTCTTGTCTGCCTGCAGAGCTTCCTCTCTGGTGAAGGGGAAGTCAAACCAGCGGGATCGACTCAGATTGAGCTGCATGGTTCTACCAAAGATCTCGATGTAGGAGGGGGCCCGTTCAATGGCCTGAGTCCCAATCTGGATCCGCATGCCCGTCATCACCATCGTGCTGCTGTTGTTACTAATCTCGATAGTGAAGCCGCCAGGCTGCAGGACAAACGGACATGTCAGGAGATCTCCAGGGTCCCTCCTCTCACCATTATCTCACCGGCTACCTGGGTAAGAACTAATTTCTTTGAACGCCATCCTAACCATGTCAAGACAAACACGAGAGGACGAGTGCCAGGCTCCTCCTCCTAGCACTAACGACCCCCTAGTGCCCCGTACACAGTAACCCTGCTAACAATGGTGCGAGTTTAGTCTGCTGGGACTCAAAACCTTCAGCACATGAAAGGCTGATTTACTCAAGGCTCATTTGACCAGAAGTGAGCAATTCTGAGTACATATTCTAGGTCTGATTCTAAAGGAAGATGTGGAGTCAGCTCGACCTCTCAATGATGGGGATGCTTGCCTTGCATGTGCAAGGGCCTGGATTCAACCCTAGTACTGAGAAGACAGACAAGTCATTCAATAACACTGCTCAGAGGATGCTACCCAGGAAGTGAGCCAGCCTTGTGTGCTCCTCACCTTGGTGTTAGCCACGTACATGCCAGTGGAGTTCAGCCTATGCTTTATCTGCTGCGCATTGTAGACTTGCAGGAGGTCATTACCACCAAACTCCACATCCGTGAGTTGCTGGTTGTGTTCAAAAAAGTCAATGGGGAAGGTCACCTGGCTGGATGTGCGGGCTGCTGTAGAGACAGTAGCAGATTGCCAGAAAGCATTGGTGTGTAGTCTCAGCACCTCTGCCCTCACCCCAAAGCTAAACACTGAGCCCCTACTCACACACTCTGCTCTCTAACCAGTCAGGATTTCATCATCTGCCCCATCACGGTGCTTACGCGAGGTCAGCTCTCCAGCACACCACCCCTAACCATGTGACACACTATCAAAACCTGGTATCCGGACAGAGTGTCAGTTTAGAACCCAGGAGAATCTATTTCAAACATGGACACTCTGGAATAAACTTAAGACTTGATCATGCCTGCAATGCTTGTACTTCACTTAGCCAGAATCATCCCTAAAGTCATGCTTCCTCTTCCTCCAGAGTGCTCTCCCAGCCAGCAGTGAGACCTAGGATTGCCACAGTACTCTGCAGCAAAGTGCCCAACGGAAGGGAGCTACCCTCAGTTACATCAAATGCACAGGGATGCCACCTTCCCTAACCTCCAAATCCAACAACTACTGGCTCAAAGTGGACAGCAAATGGTGGATGCCACATGGGCCTGTTTCACACAATGGGCTAGAATTAACCTCTCATCTCACCAAGTGCTCTTGTAGCCATCACAGGACCTACTGTCACTGTCTAGAAGCCTGCTGGGCACAGGTGCATGGGGCTCTGGCAGGGCCTTACTGATTGTGGCTGTTTTGCGCTTTCGCACAGGTTTCATGATGCTGATGACGCTGCTGGGCTGCAGGGACGGCTGGAGCCAGTAAGAAGTGTTCTCCACGTTGGCCATGTAAATGCGTAGGCTGCCATCCTCGCACAGCAGGATCATGGTTGTCCGCTGTTGCTCATTGCAGGCAGTATGCCTAATGGCAACCATATCTTGGATCTAGGAGGAGAGGACAAGGAGCAGGGAGGGTTAGTTCTCACGCCTGTGGCTCAGGAGCCAGAGAAAGGGGTAAAAACTCCAGGCTCCACAGGCAGGTGAGGGTGCAAAGCGGGGCAGCAAAGGTGGCAGCTAGGAGGAGAGACAACTTTCTTGAGATGGGGGCTCCCTATGTAGCTCAGGCTGGCCTCCAACCCCTCTTCTTGCTTCAGCTTCCCCAGAGCTCAATTACGGATTTGTGCCACCATACAGAGATGAAAACATCTTTTCAAACTGCCAGAGACAGAACAGAGTCTTAGGTAGGGAACTGGGGGAGGGGCACTGACCTTTGCTTTGGCAGGAAGAGTCTTAATCTCCTGGATAAGGAAAGTGTCTGGTTTCACCATGACCACCAGAGGCACACCAGTAGTTTGCTGGACACAGCACACCAAGCCAGGGTGGTTCATCACCTCAGACCACTGGCAAAGGGCAGGAGAAGTCTTACTGCCACCATTGGAGCTGCAGACAAACAAAAGTGAACAAGGTTTCACTCCTCATTTTCCAGTTCCTCCTTTAAAAAAGACTGTCCTAGCACAGCAGAGGGGGGCACAGCTGAGCCAGTTCGAGGGCATGAGTGAGCAAGGGCTGTGCCCTCATCTGCTATGTGGAAGCATGAGAGAGGGAGAGCTGGCCTCCTACCACTCCCCTTGCCCCTCACTACCAGGTGTCTGAGAAGCACAGTAGGGTTGGAGCCACCCCCAGGGCAAGAAAGCAGGAAAGCTGGCCCTGCCTCTTGCAGGCTGCGGCACTGGGTGAGCGTGCCCTGGTGGTGTGGGTACAGAACAGCTGGCAGGCTGACCAATTCAGCTACCACTCAGGCCCCAATCCAGGGCTTTGAGTCGGGCCACCCCAAAATCTACCCCACCTATGAGCTGCTGGAACTTGTTAAGGAACCAGTCCTATCTATACACCCAAAGCTGCAGGATCTCCAAGACACAGGGCAACAACAGGCTATGAGAGGAGTCCCAGTGAGGATCCAGTATTGATAGTGTAGCAGAAGCCAGAGGCCTCACACCAGACCAATGACTGAATCGTTGACCTGATCATTTGCAAGCAGTACAGACAAAAGGGTATACTGTGTGAGACACACTGCAGCTTCTTCCACCAAGTGCGTTTGTTGTTGTTGTTTTGGGTTTTTCTTTTTGTTTTCTTTTGGGGGCAGATTGCAAGGGCATAGAGCAGATAAGAAAGGACAGGGAAAGCTGGGTGTGGTGGCACACACCTTTAATCCCAGCATTCAGGAGGCAGAGACAGGTGGATCTCTGTGAGTTCCAGGCCAGCCTGGTGCACATAGAGTCCAGACCAATCAAGGCTACACAGAGAAACCCTGTCTCGAAAAACAAAAAACAAAAAACGAAAAAGAAAGAAAAAAGGACAGGGGACTGGAGTGCATGATATGAAACTAACAAAAAAAATCAATAAAAAGTAAAGACCGTCCTATAAGTAGCTAGTAACTCAGAACAGAATCTCTGGCCAAGGACTCAGATTCGCCATGGGTCAGTTTACTAAGAGCCATGTGGGTGCTACCATCACTCCAGTGTGTGCCCCCAAGAGTCCTCACTCAGACTTTGCTATCAATTACACCAGGCCATAGATCTGCCTAAGGTGGGCTACAGGGTGTCCTATTTGGTTCTCCTGTCCATTTAACCTTGTTGCAGACCAGGTTAATTCCCTACAGATCTAAAACAGCTCTTCGGTGGCAGGTACCAAGCAGAAGAGACTCTCACCCTCTTCTTCCCATATCTGGCATCAGGAGAGCTGAAGAATGTACCTAGCTGCCCCAGGTTTACCCACATCACCAGGACTGATGCTGTGCACTATTTACTAATGGGGCAGGGCTGTGTGGGCTTCTCAAGGAGACAAACTGAAAGGGCCGGGGCAGGGTGAGTGCCGCACTGAAACTTGAACACTGTTCAACTCACAGCCTTGACTACAGCTTTTCTCTCTGTGTAACAGTGAACCCCATTAGCCCCTGAAAGTCTACCTCTTACAGTCTGAGGCCTCCACGGTAAGGAACCAGTCAAGCAGCCAGCCCAACTTGCCAAACATGGTGGCTGTCTGTCTTTGGAGGAGTGCAAGCCTGGTCAGTCCCAGTGTGGGACACAGCAGCAGAGAGGAGAGGGATGAGGATGAGAAGGGAGGGCATCTGGGACGCCGGCACTGCTCCTTCACTCTCACCTTTTGATGTTGATGGGGAAGAGCTGCAACACCTCCAGGGTGCTCCTGCTGACGGTGGCTGCAAAGGACTTGCCCTGACTGTAGCTGAAGAAAAGCATCTGCAATACGTGTGAGTAGTACACGGACACGCCGCCACCTGCCACCTGGCTGTTACTGTCCTGCAGGAGCAAAGGCAGGCATGTGCAGGACTTCACTTACTGGCTGGAAGCCAGCTTCTGGGGTATGACTTTAAAACATCACAGGCCCTTCCCCTCTAAACACAGAGCCCTCTGAGTGAGCCTCACCGTGATGAGTGAACGTGATAGGTCGAGAAATGTTATGAAACATTTACCAATAAACTTGCTTAGAAAATATTACATTCTACAAAAGTAAATTTTAGCTGAAGGAGCATGCCTCTGATGGGTAGTTGCAAGAAGCCAACCCTGGTTGACAGTGCTAAGTAACATGCACCTCTCTCAGGGTGAACACAACTCAGCCAGGTAGGCTGGATAACCTGGTGATCTGGAAAAGCAGCCCTGCTCTGTCTTAGGGTAACTGACAATACTCTATACTGTAAATCTCCCTATTTATCTAAACAAGCAAGCCTTGGGATGTCTGTCTTTGTAAAACAAGTTTAATGTTCAAAGTGTTAACTTGGAGCTGTGAAGCTATATAAGCTCATGGGGATTTCTGTTTAGGGCTAGTTTCCTTTTGTGCATTAGCCAGAACTGGTCATGGCTATAATTAAAGAGTTTTTCAGGTGGAGTGGTTAAGAGCACTGGCTGCTCTTCCAGGAGACTTGGGTTCAATTCCCAGACTCACATGGCAGCTCCTAACTCTAACTCTTAACTCTAACTCCAAAGGATCTGCTGCCCTCTCCTGGCCTCCGGCGCAGACATACATGCAAGCAAACACCCATACACATAAAACAATACTGGGAAGACGCTGACTGTTAACAGATGCTGAGAAGCAAGAACCTTCCTTACCTTACAGCCCAGCTGCCTTGGGGATTTCATTTTTTGCTATGATGTAAAAAGAAGCTAAGTGCACATGCATGGATGGACACACAAGAAAAAGTACGGGCACCAAAAGGGGACCGCAGAGGAGCTGCTAAACAAATCAAACACAGAGCACAGGGAAGTGGCTCTAACCTTCAGGTCCTCATGATTTATTTCCAGCACGTTAGTGACGTAGAAGGGCCCCTGCTGGGCACTGCTAGCCTCCTCCAGAAGCTGTGTGTACATGTACCCAGCAGAGGACATGATGACGATGATGTTCTTGCCCTCATCATTGAAAAGGAAGGTAACGTCTCGTATCTTGGAGCTCGGCAGGAGAAAGTAGAAGGTTGGACTCAAAGCATCAATAGAGAGGTCGTAAATCTGCAGGGTGACAGGAGGGGTAAAGAAGGGTGACCTGTTTCAGTCTCACCCCCAAAACATCCCATTCTGACAGCTACAACTTCAGACTATGGGCATTCACCCTCCAGTCAACATGCCCCACTAGTAAGGTGTTAGGCACTGCAGTGCACATCAAAGTGTCTCCCACATTCCTCAAGGAGTGAGCAGGAGGAGATACACAAATTCCTAACAAGTAGTCACAAATGTGTACAGAACCAATTTCTGCAGACACCCGGCAGCTTCCTACCTACTCAGCAACATAGCAGAAAGAGATCTGCTTTTAACTCAACTGTTCTAGAATTCAAAGCAAGCCAGCACCACTCACCTTGACAAAGTCTGCGGTGACAATGGCCAGCTCAGTCTGTGAACCAGGTAACCACACAGCTTTGATGATGAAGTTCCCTGTTGCCAGCTGGGGATGTAGCACCAAGTGATCGGAAACAGAGCCTGAGCTACTGAAGGTGAGCACGTGGCAGTCCTGGGCACGGGTTAAAGAGCAAATGGTCTAGAAGGGGCTGGGAAAGTGGGCCAGTTTCTCCGAGCTCCCATTTCCCTTTCTTCCTAACAGTCCCTGGCCCCAGACCGTATCAGGCTGCCGAGATGCTCAGGTTCCCAGCACACACCAAGATCAGAGCAATCAGAAGACAGGGCGTGAGCTCAGGGAAAGACCTCTACATTCCAGTAGCTTCCATGCTTTCAGCTTTCAATGGGGAGGAGAGGGTGTAGCTGAGGCCAGGGAAGACTTGGCTGGAGCCCACAGCTCCAGGAGTCCCTCCTGCCCTGGGTCTTTACCTTCAGCCCACACACTGCCAGGTAGTCCTCCTTGCAGGGGTTTCCAGTAAGACTCAGCACAGTGAAGGGAACTGGGGCTGAAGCCAAGCGAGTTAGAGTCAACTTCCTCTTGCTGGAATCGGCTTGCTTCAGGAGTGCCGAGAGCTGCAGCACCGTGATCTGCAAAGCAACCGCCAGCTGCTGAGCCTGACCCTAGCCCCTTGCAGGCTATGAGGGAGGCTCCCTAGGGAGGGCTGGAGGTCACTGGCTTGCTTATGGATTTAGTCTCTTAGGAAACTTCTAGATGAAGATTAGACTCTATTTCTCCCAAAAGAAAGACAGGAGAGGCCATTCATCCCTTTCTCCCAGTGAGGACAAGGGAAATGAGTACTGAATGGGGCTTTTCTGGGCAGAGTCTTTTGTAAGCCAGTTGCTCCTGTGCACCACTGTGCTCAAGCGCCCCATAAAACACTTTGTGGACCAGCTGCTTTAAGGACTGCCCACACTGTCGCTTAAGGTTCACACAACAGCCGGGATGAGATGCAAGAACAGAGAAAAGGTACCCAGCATTCCCCAACTTAGCACCTCTGAGTCCCTGGAGAGCAGGGCAGGCTGAGAAAGGAACACTGAGTCTTCTATGAAGGATTCTGCCTCTCAGTGCCCCAAAATGGGCACAAATGGAAACTAAGCTGTCCTGAATAGCAGCCAGTCACGGCCTTTGCCTGAGCGTTTCCCTAGTCATCTCAGCTCTAGGGATAACCAAACGACACAGGTCCAAGCCAAAAGAGTTGATGACATCAGTCTTGAAAGCATTCCCCCCACAGGACCAAACAGAACACTGTCATATCTCTCTCCATTTAGCACCTAAAATAACCAGGACCAAAAATAAAAAAAACAATCAGGAAATAAAATGACTGCGAAGGAATCATGGGACCTACCTTGCCCTTCTCATGGCTAACGGCCAGGTGCTGGCGGCGCCCATGGGGGGAAGAAAGCACACACATAGCCACCCGCCTGAGCACATGGGCACTGATCAGCTGCCGGATAGTCTGGCCCTGGTCTCCACTGTAATTCATCCGAACGTTCTCAAAGGCACCTTCCTGTGAGCCCAGGGTGGGAACCTGGCAGACAGGAGTAGCAGAGAAAATACTGGAGAAAGCAAGTACCACTGATGGGTTCATCTATATTCACTTGAGTGGCACTGCACCCTTTACTCATTCAACAGCGTTGGATCTGGGAGTTGGGGGGTTTGTGAATCTGATCAAAATAATATGCATGCATATTTGACAACAACAAAGGGAAAGTAGCAACGTATGGTGGCACATGGCTTTAAGGCACTTGGGAGGCAGAAGCAGATGAATATGAGTTCCAGGCTAACTTGGTCTACATAACAAGTTCAGACCAGCCAGTGCTGAAAAACAAAGCAAGTAATGGGCTTTGGCCTCCAATCCACAGTGCTTCGCTAATGAAAGTCTACTATTTTCAGTCTGCTTAGACCAGCAGGATCCATTTTTCATGACTACAACTTAAGTCCTGGCTGTTCTCAATGTTGAAATGTGTTTTCACTTATTAAAATGATGGTGATGATATAGAAGGGTATTTTCACACATCCCACCTGGCAAAAGTGAAGTTCACAACTTAATGGGTCACCAGCTTACGTCTTTAGTTTTGACGTCACTATCTAAAAGCGTAAACCCCCTGCTCTAGACCTGTGTCCCACGTGTATTCCCAGGTACAACCCACTTGTTCCTAGGCCCCTTCTGACTTCGATCATGACCTCATCCCTGGTATCTAGTCCTTCCCTTTGGCTGTTGTCTCTACTTCTCCTTGTAGCTCAGGAGGCTGATGCACAAAGCTGGGCAACCAGCCCTGAAGCACATGACTGCTAGGCTTATCCCAAGCTGTAAGAATAGCTAAAGGAAAACTGTCTTTAATTTAGGGCTGGAGGCCAACAAAACCACAAAGCTATTTTGCCAGCCACTTGAGCCTTAGGAAAGAAGACACAGGCAAGAGGCTTTAGATTTTATACAAAGGACTTTTTCTGTTATAGTGAACCCAAAATGGAGCTCCTCACATCTCAGGAGTTCATATGCATTCATATGCTTTAATAAAAGGAGGACTGACTCCCCTAAATACCCAGATTCTTGTCAAATATACTCACCTGTGAGTTACTACACTGCTCAGAGTACAGCTGAGGAAGGCTGTGGCCATAGCCCGGGACTAAACTGACTCTATCCCCCAGTTGCTCTGGCACATAGGACACCATGACACACAGTTTGTACAGTCACCAAACCTCATGACCCTGACATACTCACCATCAGCTGGTCTGTCATCTCCACAACCTTGTCCACTGTATGCAGTTCACTGAGGGCCTGCTGTGCCCGGCTGCTGCTCCCCACGGCTGAAGCCTGCTGAAAGTTGGTCTGAACGGCATCCATGAGGAAATTGAGCATGTCTAACACGAGAGGAGCGAAGGAGAAATTGGCCTGAGAGAAATCGAAATACACAAGTGAAAAAAAAAGAAAAGAAAAATCGTGGGTCACATGCGATAATCCTGACAGTTACTGCCTTTAGCAAAGCACTTTCCCATCTCTAGAATCCTAGCTCTAAGTGCAGTCAATGTGCTATGAGGAAAGAAATGTTTCTAAGCTGGGGTCCCATGGGCACCATGATTCAGTCAAGACACCCAGCACATTTAACTACCTCTCCTATGCCTACAAAATGGGACAAAATGTTTTCCTGCATTCTGGGCCAAGATAAGGACCCGTGGCCAAGACAATATGTTCTTAAAATATCACTCCCTCTAGCGGTAAAGCACTCCATAGAGCTGGGCAATACACAACTGGCATGCACACTCCAAGAATGTGAAAGAAGAAAGTGGACTGCCATGAGCGCCTCAGATGCTCCTGACTCAGACCTGCTGGGCTCTGCCCTGTGCACTCGTGCCAATCAGAAAGCCCCACCTGATTCTGCAGCTCCTCACGGCATCCCTCGACTGTGCGGCACAGGCTGCTCTTCTTGGGCTTCTCTTCATCAGCAACCTTCCCATCACTGATGGTGACCTTGGCCTTGTCAGCGGGTGAGGTGCTGGCATGGCGCACCAGACTCTCTGAAACCCGAGGTTCGCTCTGAAATGCTGACTCCTTCATGGTAGAGCTCATGCCGCTGCTAGGAGTTCGCTTCACCAGTGCCTAGCAACACAAAGTGCCAGTGTCCCTAAGCTCTTGCTACAAGCCAGAGGAAACACTGCTAAGCTATTGCAAGCAAGAGAGGAACTGGCTACCCATGTAGATGCGATCCAAAGCCCAGCTCCATGCATGGGGCTCACAACACCCATCTTCACTGCCTGCTCAGAGCATCCAGCATTGACTATACAAGGAGGTTGCTGTTTTTAATGCACTAAGTGAAATGCTTGAGCCACAAATGGACAGATCACAAATAACAGCATGATAAATCAGTCTTAGCCACACAAAGCTGATGTGGGAATTTTCAGTCCGCCTTAGATATTCCTGTTACCAACAAGTTGCCCGTTTTAACACTGAGAAGGTCCCATCTCTCACCAAACAGCTGCCATCTTCCTTGGCTCCACAGTCACAGAAAAAGGAACCATACTTGGCGTAGGAAATCTCATGATCCTTGTGGCACACCTTCGCACAGACTGTGCACACCCCCACCCCATCGACCATCTTACAGGTATGACAGTGGTACCTACAACAAACAAAATCAGCAAGTCCCAAGTCCCAATCGTGGAGGCCCAGCAACCCTCACTTTAACAGAACTCACCAATGCTGGTTCATGAACTCCTTCTGTGTGATGGTGAAGGTGCAGAGTTTATTGCACAAAGAATCTTCATCCTGCAAAGATTAACAGGTCTTCTTACTCAGAAATGCCCCTCTCCACACAGGGACTCATAAAAACACACCTGTTCCAACAACTCCTGGAGAGACACACCCATGACTAATGGGAACCTGCCCTGACGAAAACAGCCACCTGTCTGAAAGCCTCCTGCAATTTCAAGTGAAGTCAATCTTCTGTTATTGTTGAGAAAGAAGGGGGTGGGGGAGACAGACAACAAGAACCCTAATGATTTCTGGGTCCCCCAACCATCCCCATGAAGAATGCATCACTTCCTGATCTTATATAGATGAAGCAGAGCAAGTAAGTCCAGAGAACAAAGGCATACACTTATCGAGAAGTTACCTCATCTGGCTCACCACGTCTGCTCCGCAGGCCTAGAAAAGCACAGCAGCAGAGTCTTGCCCTAGGCTTGTGAGCAGCAAGAAAGCAACAGGACTGACTGTTCTGACGCCCACCCGGGGTGGAAAGAGTACCAAAGACTTGACCATGCTGGACAGCCACCCTCCTACTTTGCACTTACGGAGTCCTCAGCCTGGGAATCCTCCTCCTCCACCGCTAACTCTTCTACCCAATCTGAATCCACTTCAATGGCACGCTCTTCCCCATCCACCGACAGGTGACTCGGGCCTTGGCCATTACTCTGGCTCAGGGCATTTGTGACATCAGCCAAGTAGGACATAATATGACACGTGCACTCCAAGACCATCACATGCTGCAAGAGAAGGCCGCAGAAGCTTCAGTTCTGTGAAGCACTTTCTGACAGCTCAAGACTCATCAGGGCAGAGGGAGGACAGTACAGCTCACTGTCTCCCCAGCTCCTACACGGCCTGCACAGCTGCTCCGCACGCTGGATGAGTTCCTATGTACTTGCTCACTCTTAAGCACAAAGCTAACACATCTTAGTGAAATATGGAGACTGGAGGAAAAAATGGAAACTAAGACCCTCAAGATGAGACCAACTTCTAAGAGGCTCTCATCAGCATTCTTCCTGCCATAGCATTACTGTTCGTGGTACAAGATATTAATTAACAGGCATGAAATGATTCAGACAGAAAGAAACAGTTCCAAAGACCAAGAACGAAGCCAACCACTGCAGGCAGTTCCATGTTTGTCTTAAAAGCCTAGGGGACAGAGGCTAGAGAGACACTCAGTAGTAAGAGCACATGCTGCTGACAGGGGATCAGGTTCCATTCCCAGCACCCATACCAGGTGGCCCTCACCGGCCTGTAACTCCTGCTCCAGGGGATCTAACACCCACTTCTGGCCTTTGTAGGCACTGGCCCACAGGTGCACATGCACATGCACAAACAGAAAGCTGACCATGGTAGCATATGCCTTTAATCTTAGCAATTGGGAGGCAGAGGCAGAGGCAGAGGCAGGTGGATCTCTTGAGTTCAAGGCCAGGTCAACCAGGACTACATACAGAGATCCTGTCTCAAGCTTCCTGCCCCCCAAATTTAAAAGTGATATAAAATAAATTTTAAATGGTTACATGAAAACACCAGCAATCACCAAATAGGCTCAGATTTCTAAATTTTCAGGAGCCTCTTCATTCTGACAACTGGTGCCAAAAGGACAGTAACTAATAGAAAAGAGGGGAACCAGTCCGTACTTACTGGCGTTTTGAGGCCAGAGTGCTGCCCTCAATCTGGTCATCAATACGTTCATGCATGGGAGTCAAGGGAAGAACCTGCCATAAGACTGGTCATCCTCAAGCCCTATCTACACAGCCCGGAGCTCTGCAGGCATACGGAGCAGCTGACACCTGCACTAGGACCGAGGATGCCACCTGGAGCCCAAGGCAGCAACACCCAAGCATCTCCGACGGCAAGAAATGCTGTGCTTAGGAAGGACTCTGCTGAGTCCCTATCAGAGCATCACCCAAGACCTGCACAGGCCTGAAGGCATGCAGTCAGCGGGTTCGCTTTACCAGATCAGTTGAGTCACTGCGGCTCTCTGCAGGCCAGCGAGACACAAGAGAGATAAGAAGCCCCTTCCCCGGCTCCCTGCGTGGAGGAGCAGCACTCACGCTCCTTACCTTCCCATGCATTACACTGGCATTCAGTTTCTCAACCACATTCTTCTGTGACAGGTATTTCTTGCTGTCCCCAAGGAAAAAGAGAGAAAGACACAACCATGTAAGGCTCCAAAGGAAGGATGCAGTCACAAGCCTTGAGTCAACTGTGATGCTGTGAAGCGAGGGCATCTGTTTAAGCAGCACAGAGTTGGCAAGGCTCGGGCTGGGCTGGTCTTAGGACTAACCCCGGCATTCAGTATTGTCTCCCCAGGACTTACCAGGAAAATGTACTAAAAATAATAAAGACAGCTAGGCATGGCACATGTGCCTTTCATCCCAGCACTGGGGAAGCTGAGACAAGGATTTTGAGTTTGAGACTGCCTACACAGGCTACATAGACCCAGTCTCAAAGATGTGTGTGTGTGTGTAGGTAGTCTGAAATGAACAGTGGCTGCCACTGTATCCCTACACCTTAACACTCAAAGAGGAAGAAAATTTAGGCTTACTTTATGCTGACGCTGAACAATAAAGGAAGTGAGCTGCAATTACCCTTCTCTAAGTACCGAACAGTATACAGGTGAAGTCCTCTTACCATCTGCCCAGCCAGTCCACAGCAGCATTGTGAAGCTGAAGGTGGCCAGCACCTTGTCCAGCGCTGGCTAGAGTAGCCATCACAACCATGAGTTCAGGGAAGCCAGTCCCATCACCATTTGCTAGCATCTCTGTTGCCATGGGGGTCAGGGTGCCCAGAAGCACAGCACACACACCTTCTCCAACTTGGCTGGTGAAAAAGAAAAAGAAAAAGAAAAGAAAAAAAAAAAAAAAAAGCAGTGTTCTAAGTGTAGTCTTTTATTTTTAAGAGCACTTAAAACACCAAGCTCCAAATGGTTAGTTCAAAACTCACGGTCACACAGAGGTACCTGGTTAAACTCAGTGGGTCACAAAACAAAAAAGTCATGAATATGGTAAAGGGACTTAGGAGGGGATGCAGGAGTGGAAGATAAGAGATGGCATAAAGGTGTTGGACAGATGGCTCCGCAGTTAAGAATACCAGCTACTATGGCAGAGAATCTGGGTTTAATTCCCAGCACCCACATGGAAACTCACAAACACCTGTCACTCTTGTTCCACGGGCCCCAGCACCCTCTTCTGGCTCCCATGGGCAACACAAAGTGGCACACAGACATCATGCTGGCAAACACTCATAATCACACTAGTACAATAAAATGAAATATAAACAAAATCTTTTTAAGAGGCAGGTACTGTGTGAGTTTAAGGTCAATCCTGTCTACATAGCGAATTCCAGGACAGGCAGGGCTAAAGAGAGACCCTGCTGATAGATCAGACATACAGACAACACATTTTAAAGGAAATGTGCATGGGTAAGTAATCAGAATACATTATAAATAGGCATGAAATTGTCAAAGTGCAACTTTAATAAAAACTTAGTGTTATAAATTATTATAAAGAAACACACCAATCTCAAAATTGAACTTGAACTACTAGAGCACAAAACACCTGAGGTTGCAACTGACAGACTAGACAGTCCAGAAGTGTCTCCACAGGAAAACTCAAGAAGCAATGCTAGGCTCTGGAGCCAGGCAGGAAAGACCTGGAATGCCCCAAGGGAAGGCAGCTGCAGCTGCTCTATGGAGCTCTGAGCGATACAGACAGCACACTCAGACTGCCTACCTGTTTTCCCGAACAATGTAAGTGGTGAGTAACTGCAGCAGCTGCCGGTTCTCCTGAATGACCTCCAGCTGGTCAGAATCCTTTGGGGGTGATGTTGTCATGCGGGTGAGCCAGGCCTGCAAGCGCACTGGCTCCACGCAGGCCAGCTGGGCGAGAGAGCCACAGAGATGAAGGAGGCTTGGGTTAGGGCTCTTCTCAGCTAGAACAGGACAAGAGGCTTCCATCAGAGAGGACAGGGACCTCCAGGAAGGGGCAAACAGCCAGAAGAGGAAGGCCTCAAGAGTTTCAGCATCTTTCCCAACTTTCTCTGAAGGATTCTCTACACTTGTTAGCACTGTCATGCTGCAGCTAAATTCAGTCAGAAGCTGGGCACAGTATTACCCAGACATCAAAGTTCTCATAAGAAGATTACCAAAAGCTGTCACTCACTCAGCTGGAAGAGTTTGGTGAAGAATTTCAAGACTCGGTTACAGAATTTAGCAGAGAGGTCCTCATTGGCTGTGGCCATCATGATCTGCACAAGTTCCCCACTGAAAGGCATGAGGGGAAACGAGAGACGCACATTAAGTCTCACATAAAAAGAACCTGCTTCTGCCCACAGCCTCATCCCGGGGGAAATGGCACTTGTGAGTCAACCATACAAAGTGCTCATGGAATATGGCCCCGCACCAAACTCAAGGAGGCGGCGGTAACCCATGTCCTCCCAGGAGAGACACCCAAGTGGTCCCAAGGAAGCTGAGCTGGGACACACAGCCCCTGCTTCTACTGAGTCAAAGAAAGCCGCGCTCACCCATCTGAGAAGAACTCTTCCATGGCTTTCCGGGCCTGGCTGCTCTCCAGCTGCTTTTCCAGATACTGCAGGCACTCCTCCAGGATGGCCTCCTCCAGCCCACTGAGGAGCAAGATCATACTCAGCTCAGAGCCCTCCTCACGGACAGGCTCTGGAGAACACGTTGATGACTAGACCTTGAGGCAAACATCTAGTTTTGTTGTGTCGAAGTTCAGCATAAACTACTGGCATACAGTATGTGCTCAATTAAATGTTTAATCCAAGAACAGCAAGGCCTCAACCTTACTTTTCTACCTTACTTCCCGGGAAAATAAAGAAGAGAGGTAAGCCAGCTGAGGGTTCATGTGCCTGCAATCCTAGCATTTGGGAGGCAGAAGAGGAGTATCACAAGTTCCAGGCCAGCGTGGATTTAAAAAGTGGATTAAAAAAGTGGATAAAAAGATAAGCTGCTGTTAGCCCATGACTGCAGAGGAGGGGGCAGTCTGGTCGAACGAATCACTTTTGTAGGGCTAATCACCTCAAGCACCTTATGTGTGAAAAGAAAAAGAAAAGACTAGGGAAAGGCTCAGTGTATGAACTATTTGTCACACAAGAATGAAGACCAGACTCAGATCACCAACTTCCACATTGATGCCAGGTAGGTGTTACCGCCCAGTACCCTGGAGGCAAAGACAGGATCCCCAGGAGCAACCCAGCTGACTAGCCAAAACTGAAACCCTGAGTTCAGGGTTCAACTGAGAGGGCCTGGCTCACTGAGTAACACTGATTACACTAGAGGATGAACAAGACTCCCAGTGTCAGCCTCGAGGACCCCCACCCCACCACCTGCAGGCACACCCACATCCATGTGGGCATGCACATACGCATACGCAAAAATATACTGTTTTAAAGGGCTGGTGATACACACTGGAAATGCCAGTCTTTGGAGGTTGAGGCAAGAGGAACCCAAGTTCAAAGCAGTCTGGCTACACAGCCGGAGAGGAGCTAATGAGGACCAGGAAAAGAAAGGGAGGGAGAGAGGCAGGATCCTTGAAGAAATTCCTAGTCCTCAACACTAGATAGCAAGTGCTAGTAGCTGAGCCTTCCCTGCACAGTTCCCAGAGGATACGGTGCACCCCGCAACACAGCCTAAGGAGGCAGATCAAACACCAACCTACCCCAGGCCACCCAGTTCAGAAAGTCACAAAACGAGAGTGAATTTCACTAGTGCTTCTGTACACCTCACCAAACCTGTTCTCGCTCCCAATATGAACATTTAACATTCCATTCTCTCAACAGTTATTCCTAAGAATCCGCCATTACAAAAGATTCTTCACGCTCTTCCACGTGAGGGCACAGTACCACAGAGCTGTCATCACCAACATGGCGGTAGCTGCAGCAGCTCTCTCTCAACTGCTCACCTGTTGGGATCTGCATGGTTGGCCAGAATGTTGTAACACCCTGTGATCAGCTTCTCATACACACGAGCCAGGAACTCATCTGACTCCGCAGGTCCCAGGATGCGTTCCAGGGAGTTACTGCTGATCTCAGCAACACTCTCTGTGCTGGACTCCAAAAGAAGGGGTAGCAGGGTCCGGATGACCTGTGCTGGGTTCATCTCATCTGACCACCTGTAGCCAAGGAGGTGGAAGCAAAGTAGAGAACATGTCCTGACGTGCTACAAGGCTGGAGCTGGAGCCTTTGACAGTTAGAAGCAAAAAAACATTTCCCTATAAAAATTCATTTATTAAAATAGCAATCAATAAGATATATTTACATAATAAGCATAAAAGACTAAAACAAGAGACAGCGATCTGTACTTGAATACTCTAGAAGAGCAGTCAGGAGTCTGGACCACTCTGAAGGTTAATATGACTCCCTGTGACCCAAGTGCAGGAAGACAAACTGTCCTTCTGGCCTGCCTTACTCCTTGATTCTAGCAAACACTATAGGGTAATGTCACTATCACCTCAGCTACACTGTACTTCTTCAACCACAACACAGCACATCCAGCAAGGAATGGTGATGCTTCCAGGCTCCAGTACTCACACAATCAGATCCCCAGTCAGCCTGACCAGGGAGAGGAGAGTATGTTTCAGGGAAGCTGCCAGGGGCAGACTCTGGCCACAAAGAGTCCCCAGGTGAGCAGCCTGCACAGCACTGATGTAGCTCTCCGATGGGATGGTATCATTGGCAAACGCATTGCGCTGAAAGCAAACGAATCAGGTGTAATGAACAGACCACCAACACTGGACAGAACTCACTTACATAAGGTTAAAAAAAAAAAAAAATCTATGATAAACTAAGGTTTGCAAACAGTGTCCTCCACTCCAGGGTCCACTGAACAAAGCTGAGGTGATGCAGCAGTCCAAGTTTATTTAGAGTAAGGTTAATAACTCAATACTCCCTCCAACTGATCAGAACACTAACAGTGGAACTACTGCTTGCCTAGAATGACTAGGAAGGAGCTGGCTTTTACAATGCATCTGGTCTCCATTATGGGCCGTAACTATCCTTAGAGACATCTCTGGGTGCTATCAATAGGCCATAGCTGCCAAGCCAAGAGAAGATGAATCAAACTTGGCTCCCCACAAACTTTAAAGAAAGACTAATCTGTCTGCAGAGGTAGTCTGAGCGGCATAAACACAAGCACTCCACGGCACCTGACAGGCCAGAAAGCTGGTCTGCTGCATCAACCCATGGCCAAGAGCAGGGCTAGAGACACGGAGAGCTCATGCAGCACAACGCTTGACAGCATGTCGCACTTAACCAGACTGTACCTGGTGACACAGCTAAGTTCAGAGAAATACAGTGGTCTGTGCTTTGGTAACATGGAGTGCTAGGCAAAGGGGCCCCATGAGAACACTCGGGTAATCAAACACACTGACTATTGATTTAGCTGTGGGCAAGAGTGGAAATGTGAGAGCATTTGCCAGCAGCCAGTTCAGGTCTAAAGAATAAGGACACACAGCGTGGTTTAGTGCTCATACCTGCCCTGGAACCCAGGGGGACTCACCCAGGATCCAATGTTGGGGAACTCATTGGTATTGATATTATTCCAGGACTCACAGACAGTCTGCACTGATGATGGTAAATTCTGCACCAGCGTTGGACCTGGAGGCGACAGAAAGGATGAGCAGTCATCACAAGAAAGAGGGAATGACAGAGTACTTAAAGCAGCCCCAACTGTCAGAATCATTACTAAGACAGCTTAGATGGCTATTTCGGCAGCTGAACTATGTCCAAGAACCAGCTAATTACGCAGCAGCTAACAATTGCGATGGCAAGGCTTTCGCTTCCCATCAGTCACCTTCTAATCTCACAAGTAAAGATGACAACTGAAAACAAAGAAGGGAAGCTTTTTAGCAGGTCAGGCTCCAATCACCATCAAATCTGCCTGCCTCCACCCCCAGTCTCAGAGGAAGTGCTGCTGTGAACCCTCTCCCCACCCCTCAGAAGACAAATCCCGAGGGCAGGGACCACGAATCTACAAGAACAGCACTCAGTGAAGCAGCACCAAGTGAGACTCCAAAAATTAGTGTTTAAATGTGGTACTGGGGACACACAGATGGTTGGAAATTATAAAGGGGACTTTCTGAGCTGAACCTCAATCCTGTTCAAGAGCTCTGATTTTCCGCCCTATTTTTTGCCAGACGATTCCTAGGCCAGGAGAGAGATTGCAGGCCTGATGCAGGCATCTGCAAATCCAGGAACTCCACAAAGCAACCAGCCTGTCCCCAAGGAACTAGCTGTTCTTGGTTGACTTCAGCTTCACTGTCTGCACAGGAGTTGTGGCAAATGACCTTCTCCTAAGCCTCAGTTTCCCAGTAAGTGAACTAGAGAAACTACTCTCTGGTTCCTGGAGATGCCTGACACTCAAGGTGGCTCCAGTAAAGCGGAAGGCCACCGGGCAGGAGTGAAAGAGCTCCTACCATCAGTCAGCACAGCATGTGCTCACTTACCCAGCGTGTTTGCCTTGCACCTGCTAGAGCCAATCGCCAAAACAGCCGCAAAGCCGAGAAGCTTCTCCTGGGAGGGCTTCTCAGTGGCTCCCTCTTCGTTCAGGTTCTGAAGCAGATAGGCTCTGAAGGGAAGGAGGAGGCAGACGCTGGAGGAATCGGGCCCTACCAGCTCAAGAGGAACTAACCTTAGAGTAACTCAAGAGCCAGCATCTCTGCTTGCAATCTACTTAAGGACAAGTGACAGTCCCACCCCTTCATGGGCAACCGTTTCCCAAAGAACAGCCCACCCTCAGAAAAGCTCCCAAAACAACACTCCGTAACAAACAAATCTGAAGGATACTGAATACTCCTATCTTCCTTCCTGCTTCTTGGAAGATTGGCAAACACACACACACACACTTTTTTTTTTATTCAGGTGATAGTTTCATATGCCTTTAATCCCAGCACTTGGGAGGCAGAGGCAGGTGGATAGATCTCTAAGTTCAAAGCCAGCCTGATCTATAAAGTAAGTTCCAGGACAGCCAGGGCTACACAGTGAAACTGTCTAGGTAAGATAGTTACATACACGGATGGATGGATGGATGGATGGATAGAAACATAGATAAGCAAACAACTACCAGCCCTACTGTTTCTGCCCCTAAGTGCCAGGATTGCAAGCGTGGGCCACCATGCCTGGCTGTTCCTTTTCCTTCCCAGTACTGAAGACACTCTCTCCCAGTTCCAGTTTAAGAACAATCAGAAAGCCAGGCGTGGTGGTGCACACCTTTAATCCCAGCACTTGGGAAGCAGAGGCAGGCGGACTGCTGTGAGTTCAAGGGCAGCCTGGTCTACAAAGTGACTCCAATCCAGGACAGCCAATGCTACAGAGAAACCCTGTCTTGAAAAACCAGAAAAAAAAAAAAAAGCCAGAACAACTACAAACCTCACTTTATGGGTAACCTCCAGTTTGTATATATTGAAAATGAATTTTCAGCTTTTAAATATCACTGGCTGAACAGATTTTATAGGACATGTAGTTTACAAGGCTTGCTGGAGAAAGAGAACAGTTTTGAAATAGCCTCCAACCCATTAAGGAACATTTGTCTCTCGGTAACCTCACACCTGGGAGGCTGAGGCAGGAGGACTACCTGAGTGAGACTTTCACAGAGTTAACAACTGCGCCTACGTCTGGGTCCATGAAACCGGAGCCCTGCAAGGGCCTCATTCCCATGGAGAGCGGGCGCTGAGAAAAATGCCTATCCTCCTCTGTAACCTAGAGCTAAACTGCTACAAGTACTTCCTGAAATTATAAAAATTAAATGTCCTGGGACTCCTCAGTGGACTCAAACATCCTCAAGGTCACCCCTCCACACACTGCACCGGAAGGGAAAAAGCAAAGCCTACACAGAAGGAAAGGGTCCAGACAGAGACCCCAGGACCTCAGAGTGAGTGCAGGCCTCCACACCTGGTAAAAGCGGCGTAGGTGTCAATGAGTTGCAGCGTAGCAGGAAGGAGGTTTTTGGTGATCTCAGATGACTTATGAGGATCGGTCTCTGCAGCCATCTTAGAAAAGTGCTCATCCAGAGAGACCTGGACCTTTGAGATAGCCGCATCCAGGGTGTAGATGGACTGCAGACTGGGGATCTCGTGGAGCTGCAGGACGGTGGTGCAGTCGATGGAGCAGAATGAGGAGATCTTTAAAAACACCGGATGTTAATGAGTTGTGACAGAGGCTGCGGTAGAGCCCAGTCCTGTCGTTACAGTGAGAATGGCAGCGTACCTGTCTCGCAAAGTACTCCTCTACAACCTCAACGTCATACTTCACTGAGCTACACTTGCTGGAAGCCAGCTCCATGAGCGAGCCCGCATGCTCGGGCTTCATGCCTTGCTTCAGAAGGTGATCCTATGTGGACAGCAAGAAAAAGTGTTTAGGAACACAAATCTGGGAAGTTCAAAGCCGTCGTTTAAATCCCCATAGTGCAAAGCAAGTCCCCTGTGGCACCTTTATCCAGTTGACATAGGAACTGATCCGGAGGCGGGACGACCATCGCAGAGTGTGTAAGATATCACATTCACTCATCTCAGGGGAGTTTGTGGACAGCTGGTTCATGTAAGTCTTTGAAGGTGGTAAAATTCCCAAGATTCTCCAGAGGATCAGGAAGTAATATTGCAAGGCGCAGGCCTCCTGAGGGGTGAATGGAGTAGTGAAAGCATGTGGCATGCTCACATCTCCCTAACATAACAACCGTTCCAAAGACACTCTTTCAAGCAGAACTGTGTGCCTACAGTGAACTGAGAGGCCTTTACAGCATCTCAGCACACAAGCACTAAACCTAATGGGAAGATACACCATGATGCTCTATTCTGTTCTGCACACATAGGAACTGCAAGAATGCTCCCACACAGCTCTGGCTTCCCAGCACTTTACCATCTAATCAAGTGGAGGACATAAGCTGGGCAGGACCACAGTCAGCTGACCCCTAGCAAACAGCCCAGAACTGGTCAGAACTAGTCTGAGACTTTTAGAACACTAACAGGCCCATAAAAGCTGAAGCTTGAGGCTTCTGGCATGACAGAACCACCAGCTGACACTTGAGCAGCCACCAACACTCAGTCACATTTCTCTCAACTTTAACCAAAACAGAAAATTACAGCTGACATAACCATTCAAACCTCATAGAAATGCTACAGAACCAGTCAATTTTGTAAACAAATACTGAATAAGTAGCTCAGGCCCAAAAAGATCATTCAGATAAAATGGTACACACACAGACACACACACATACACACAGACAGACACATACAGTACACACACAGTACACACACACACACACTCCCAGTACCCAGTCTTACCAGAGCTGTCACATTCTTATTTTCCTTCCTCCTGACTGTATCAAGCTGAGATCCAGCTGCGAGCAGGGTGGTCAGTGAGGTGTAAAGTTCATCGTACTTGACAAGCTTGGAGAAAAGAACTTCACAGGCCTAGTACAAGAAAACAAAAACAATAGAGGTCTGGGTGTGGTATTGCACACTTTTGTTCCCAAACTCAGGGGAAAGAGGCAGGGGGTTCTCTATGAGTTACAGACCAGTGGGGTACACAATGAGACCCTGTCTCAGAAATTTAAAAAAAAAATTTTAAGATTTTTTTTTTCTTCATATTGAAACATTTTCCCCTCCTGGACTTGCATGATCACTTTGTCTCCTGACTGTAAAAACAACCCAACTAATCCTCAACTGGTTTCCCTTTATAGCAGACTGCAGTTGAAGGCGCACAAGTACACAGCTGCAGGCTTTCGAATGACAAGAGTACAGCAACCATCTTCCTTTGTTAAATTTCTGATATTTTCCTTTTAGATACTCAAATGCTAACACAGACCAAATTTCCTCATGACAGAAAGCTGTTGCCCTTCCCTGACTTAGCATCTACCTCACATGTGCAGAGTGGTGAGTGCCCGACTGTGTTGAGTGGCTGACCCACGTGTAAAAACAGCTTTTAAATCTTGAGCAGGGCAGGGCAGACCTTGCAACCCCAGCTACTCAGGAAGCTGAGACAGGATGATTGCTTGACTTCCCTCAGGCATTTGAAGTCAGTTTAATAGCATAAGGAAAGCCTCTAACTCTTTAAATTAGAAAGAAAAAAAGAAGAAGAAAAAGAAAAAAGACAGAAACAAACAAAATTCCCAGTACCACGGAATCCAGCCGGTTCAAATCCTCCTCAGAGGCCTCTGGGGACAGGACGCAGTAGAACCTGGGCTGTGGTGCTGCATCTGGAAAATGATGAGCTCATCACCCAAGTGTGAGGCACGTGAAAGTCAGTTTCTAAAATTCTTCTGCACTGGCAGGTGGGGAACCACCCATGGGGGAGACTAGGGCATGGAGCCAAAGCTCCTCCTGGAGTCACCAAGCTAAGATTCAACTCCACCAACAATGACCAGTACGTCATCACCCTGTTATTGACAACCTTCTTTCTGACCTGATGAAAAATGTTTGGACCAATTTTCTTCTACTTCCTTGAACCCATGATACAGGGGAATGTTGGCCCGGCGGCTGCTGCTGTCTTGAGATCCACTTGCCCAACCAAAAGGGGGGCTCAACAGGTTGTGTTGTACCTTTGAAACACAGACACTTGAGTTAAGGATATACAGTTACCAATACACTTTTCACACCAGGGATAATAACATATCTAGCAAAACTTGCAACATCAAATAAAGATGAAATTTTGAAATTTTTTGTCATTTCTTTTGGGAATTTTTGATAGTGCATCAAAGGGAATAAGAGGACACCCACCAATCAACAAACCATCAAGAAGTCTCCCGTTACCACTTCCAGCCAAATGTAAGGGCCAATCCCAAAGGCTTAGCTAGCCCTACCCATAAAGCCTTCATAGCCACAGATAAAAACTCTTATCACTTGCGAAGAACCCAGCTCTCAGCAGGAGAGCAAGGAAACGTGTGGGTCATCACCTGCTCAAACAGGTACACGGGGGCTTTGGAGTACTGATGAAGCAGGTAGTCGAAGATCAAAAGGAGGCGGGCCAGGATCAGCGGCGCAGAGCGCATCTGCACCTCCATGTCAACACTCAACTCCTGGATGCTCTGCACAAGCATGGTCAAGATGGCCCGGCGGCCCTTCTCAGAGAAGCCGTGGAAGATGAGCAGCAGCAGCTGCAGGTGCTCCACATTCAGGTCCTCTGTCTCACTGGGCACCACCCCCTGCAGTGCGTTCTGCTTCATTGTAGACAAAAACCTAGCACAGAGAAAAGAGGTGGTGTCTGGTGGAGAAACCCCAGAAAAGCCCAAGATTATAACACCCAGTGCTACAAGGAGAATGAGGTGAAGAAGAGAAAAACTGGTCCAAAAAAGCCAAAAAGTGAGATGTGGGCCAGCAAGATGGCTCAGTAGGGGTAAGCACTTGCCATCAAGCCTGGTCCCCCTTGTTTGGCCCCAGGTCTCATCTGATGAGAGAGAAGCAACTCCACAGGTTGTTCTCCGGCCTCTCTAAGCATGGTGTGACAGGTGACTGAAGACACACAGTTCTAAGCCAGGCAGGGAGCAGGAAAGAGGATGCTATAATCAGAACTTGCCAGAGAGCTTTATACAACAAGGAATGCGCACAGCCAACTGTCTGCATGTGCTGTGGCTTAGGGAAAGGATGTGTGCTTTAATAAGGACACCCTTCCTTCACCCAGCGCCCAGGAGCCTTCTTGCAAGACTCTGCCATGAAGAACACAGTGGGCCTCTGGCATTCAAAGAGGGCTATGATCTTACAAATCCAACATTACAGCTATTTGATCCTGGGCTGGGGGATAGAAGAGCAAAGCCTTTTAGGGAAACAAACTGCTTTGAAGCCTAACCATGTAAACAAAACGGGCAGAAAAACAGGTCCATCTAAGGGGGATTTAGGTGATTAAGCTGAGCTTCCCCCAAGGAAACAAGTTCTTTAAAATGTATCCAAAAATGGCGGCAAGCTCTTGTGGGAAGCATACTAACCGAGGGCAGCCCAGCCGTTTCTCTTTCGGGAAACTCGTCATCTTTGGAACCCAGGCTCTGAATGACAAACCGCCCATGGCTATAGGAGGTGCCTCTTCCCAGACCACACTGTCAAACTAACCCATCACCTCTCCACCCGTCCTAAACCCACACAGCAGCTTCTGATAGCCAGACTGCCAACCAACCAGTCAATCCCTGCAAACAGTGCTCAGTTATCCTCAGAGCTGCTGTCAGGGTCTTACCTGTCCCACACTTTTAGACATTCAGGGACGTCGGGGTCACCTTGTGCTCCAGCTTTATGTTGCCAGATAAGCAGGAGACGGGAAAGCACAGAGAGGCCTTGGGGGTGAATGTACAGGGGCCAAGGGCCCTCGGAGAAAGGAGCAACTCCCAGCTGCTGCAGCAGTGTACTCTGAAGGGCAGGACACAGCAGAGCATGAGAAGAGAGACACGGAACAAGGTACACACATTCACCAACGCTCCCTTTACAAATAATTAACAATAAAAGACTTGGCAGTAGGTGTCTAGAAGAGATCTAGAGAAAAATCATGCTGTTCAACAAATGAAAAAAAATGACAAATAGGCCCCAGCTACACCGGCAGCTGAATTAGTGTCTACAGCAGGTGTTGGGGAAGGACAGATGCTTGATAACAGTGATATCAGGCAGTTTTCAAAAGGGCTGGGAAGTGAACAGTTGGTACCTCTAGAAGGAAACTCAGACGTCACAGCGGATGGGCTGCTTTTCTACGTAGCCCTGGCTGATCCTGAACTGACAGAGCTCCACCTCCTGAGTGCTGGGATTAAAGGCATATGCCACCACACCTAGCTGCATGGCCTTCATTTACGGCTAGTTACCTCAGACAAGCAACACCCACAGTGGGAGGCTGACAACTTGTATATCTGACAAGTGGTAAAACAGTGCTAAGTAGAGAACTGCTGCCTGTGAGAAGTCAGCATGTCTCCTCAGCAGAGCTATCCTTGTTCCCAGCTGAGTATTCCTCCTAGGAACTAAGTGCAAACACACACAGTGAGCAGGTGCCATTGAACACCTCACAAATGTCCGATTTCCTATATGCCTTTAGAAGACACAAGTCTGACAAACTAAATCCTTCGATATCCTTGATGATACAACTCCTTGGAATTCAGTATCCCTCAAAGGACACAGATCTCCAGGGCTGTCTCACTCCAGGCCAAGCTCTGCCCCAAGAGTACATGCTTTCCCATGAACATGTCAGGCAGTCACAGGGTGGATGTCACATGTTCCACGTAATAAGGAACACAGAAGACCATATACAGGATGGAATGGGGGCAACAGGTTTATTCCAATATCATCCACTGCAAGGGGACAATACTGAAAGGGAACCTGCCTGACCACCTTCCCTGACCTTAGTAGACAGCGTGATTCAACACACTAGGAAAGCAGCCGAGAGGCTGCACCAATCATGGCTTTCCACAGCCCTCCAGTGGAAAGCCCACAAGCTAAGTTAACAACTAGGTTATTGGTCTTGCTAAGAACAGTCCTTTAATGACCTGACATGAAGACCGAGTTCAAGACACAGCTCTACTTTTAATTAACATATTGGATGAGACGATCTGTACGTCTTGCCTGTACAAAGGCTAGGCACCTGGTCAAAGACACTTTTGTATATTACTCTAAAGAGAGCAACACCTACAGCGAGGAATTCAGTGGCAGACAGGTGGGACCAGGTGCCCTTCCCCTCCTAGTCACAGCAAAGGCATTTACTGAACCTACAGACCCAAACAGAAAGGGAACAAAGAGGCCTGGGAATTCTCTTTGCCCACACTAGTCGGCAGTTCCCTCTCAAATGCTGAGGGAAGCATCGCTACCAAAGGCCTCGGGACTCCAGTTCTCCAAAGGAACATGACTCGTCTCTACTCTCTGGACAAGTTTAGGCAGGACAAGACTAAGTCTATGAAGTCAGAAGGGTCCCTAAGTAAGCTTCGATCTGGGGAGGGAGCTGAGCGCTACAGCAGGACCACCTTCAAACAGTCTGGGAAGCTGCTGTGGGCCATACACTGAACACTCTGCTTTCATTACTCATATTTCCTTCCTGCCCAAAGAAAACACTTCACTTAACAATATAGGCAAGTATTAATAAACTCTGCAACTATCTTTTTAAACAACAGAAGGAAACATTTAAGGAATATGTCAAACAGTTTGGGATTCTGAGAATTTAATTTTTTCCAGTACCTTCCTAGATTTTATCCTTTTGGGAGAAACTGAAAAACCCCTAAAATACAGTGCATCTGATATCTGCTAAAATAATTGTTTTGCTTGGATTTTTTGATGTTAAGAGTCTCACTATGTTGTCAGGGGTAGCCTTAAGTTTGCAATCCTCCTGCCTCAGCATTCTGAGCATCTGGCATTAAGATAACAGTAACAGAAAAACTTTGAAAAGTTCCAGGTCAAAGTGTTGGAGATTTGCCTGAGTAAACGTCACTGAGGGAAGGCGTATCCAGAGGAGATCATGCTTTAGTCTGTGGTGTGGGATCAAGGCTGGGGCCTTGCATGGTTAGGCACACACTGTACCACTGAGCTGCATCCCTGACATGGAATCCAAATTTTTAACCATCTCCTAAGAAATCCCTGTCTAAATCAAAGATTAGGGAAGACTAACTTTGCCCGTTACCAAACAGTTAGCAGCTGGGTGCAGTGACATGTGCCTGTAGTCCTAGGCTAATGCAGGACCGCTGCCAGGAGTCTGTGGCCAGGTCAGGTACATGAGTCCCAAGTCAAGCACAGCTAGAGAGAAGTCTTAATATAACTAAAATAACTCTAGACTTAATAAAAAGAAGTTACCAAAATATGATACTACCACACTGAGAAGAGGATGTAGCCACAGGACCTGACATCTTGGGAGTGGAGTGAGAACAGCCGTGTGGCCTGATGTGCTGCTGTCACTCACCCTGTATGGCCTGACATGCTGACGCTCACACAGTGTAACCCAGCAATTCTACTCCAAGTGAAGCCCCAAAAGAAACTCTCCTCCACAATAACAGGCAACACAAGTTAAGAAAGAACACAGCAGCATCTAGAATGCAATGAGGTACAATTCAAATGTACCTCAGTGGAAATGGAGATGATCAAGCGGTCCAACTTAAGCACAATGTATCACACAGCAGTGTAAATAAGGGTTACAATAACACCGCTATAGCCGACTATTGGTAACAGACACTGTATGACTAAGCGAAATGTAAAGCATGTGACATTACACAAGCACATAATGCCATTCTCTGTATGCTAAAAGCGTGCCTTAATTTGGGGATTATCAGTATATATGAAACTAAAAGAAACGAGGGCCTTGAGACTGATGACTTATGCAGTCACATGATCACAGTCAGGATCACAGTCCTGAGCTCAGTGTTGCAGACAGGTTTGTAAGGAAGAACACGTCTCCTGTGACCTGTTGGCCCCTTTAGAGCACCCTGTACTCTGCATTTCCTCCATCACTGGTGAACACTTTTCACTCTTATTTTGTAAATAGCTTTTGGAGAATTATATCTACTGGTCTGCTCTGAGAAGCACTGGAGGGTGGTTTAGTGGTTTTCTTCCTTTAAGCTTTATGATTCTGGCAAAAGAACATCTTATTCTTCCAAAGATCCTAACCTCTGCTCAGGGGCACACACAACATCCAAGCAAAGCTCTGCCCAGGAGAGCATAAAAACAATGCACTGCTCAGTGAAGAGAGCCACCACACCCCAGGGAAGATGTGAGGCACTCCTGCCTGGGCAGCCACGGTGTACACCAACCTGCAGGTTCGGGGACTGTAGGTCGGAAGTCACCAGGGAGTGGTTGAAGTGATAGAGAGCAGCAGCAAAGTCCTCATCTGATGACCCTTAGGATAGAAGAAAACAGTTAGTTGGGAATTTGGACCCCTAAGTGGCCTACAGCAGCATCCAGCCTTTCTACTGACCCTTGAGCCCATCTTTGTCCACCTCCTTGATGATGCTGGCCAGAGTGGCCATATGATGCTCTGAAAGAGACACACTCAGGTAGTTCCGGATGAAATTGTTCCGAGAGTTTAGCATGGAAGATGTGATAAAGTTGAGAATGTTGGAAGCAAGACCTAAGAACTAAAAAGAACAGAAAATAGCTCTGATCAGTGGGGTATAAGCTTCTACCAACTCTAAATTCAAACTAGAATTACAAGCCCATAAGTCCCCATCCAAAACTGAAGGCTATCATTTAATTCTTACAGTGGGACCACGTCGTCCATAACGAGAAGCCGCTGCAGAGAATGGCGCACCCACTTAATGCAGCAAACCTCAAAAGCACTGAGGCAGGATCGCTGAGCTGACCTATTCCTTTCCCTCGTTCCTCCAGAGCCCACCTTGTCCCACTCAAGACATTACCAGTAACATAGTGGAGACTGATCCCCACACCAATGATTATTGTACATACATACATTCTCACCTCTTTATTATTAAACTAATCTGTCATTATTGTAAAAATTAATTATTTAATGATTATAGAAATGTTGTTTCTATAACTTTGACATATGAAGCTATATAAGGCTACATAAAAGAATTGTACCTAACTCTTTTACTGATAAATTACTAGAATAGGGGCTGAAACACAGAAGATAATCAATACATGTTGGCTGAATCCATAAACAAACATTTATGATACACCAAACCTATGATAAAACGCCCTTCAGGGTGGGTACAATCACTCCCCAACAAGGAGACATTCAGATTCTGACCCAGAACCAGTAAGAGAAAAACTAGGATTCAAATCATCTTCTATTTAGTCCTAGAGACCATGCTAAAAACCATTAGTACCAGAAGCATGCTATTTAGTGGCACATTATTACTGCCTGGAAGTCCTACAGAGAGACAGATCTTAGTTACCCCAGTTATCCAATTTATAATTGCCTTATCTCAGAGGACATCTGCTTCTCAGCTCAACCACTCTAAGTAACGCCTCCCCTCCCCACCCCCATACACACACACACAGAACCTCAGAAATCTACTCTTACCAACTCAGGATCTTTGCGACTGGCCAAGATGTTGCCCTTCTCACCAGAGGCCTGCTTACTGGGGCTTTTAACACGAGGAGAACTCTCCAGAGGTGGTGGTGGTGGAGGGGGTGGAGGCGCAGCTTTTTCTTTACTGGGAGAGATGGTCTCCTCAAACCACTGCCCTAAAATAGGCTCACTGTCATCATCTGAAGAGCAAGAGAAAGTCATAAAAACAACAATTTTTATGTGTATGAACCTATTTTCAAAAGATGACAGGACACCCTGATACTGAGGGTGGGAACTGACCCTGTCATCTGTCAAGACAGCTAAACGGATACAGAAAGTGCTCCCATCTTATTATACATGAGTTATAGTGCAGTAAAACTGATTTCTTAGGGAGTCCAACAACAGAAGAGAAACCATTTCCTCTTATTTGCCTGCCTGGAAAGAGGTCAAACCTTTACAAAAGCAAACTAGTCTCATCAGCTGCATGCCCAGGATGGTGAGAATCACAGCCCTTGGTGTTTCACTATGACAAGGAAACTGAGAATTGCCTCCTCTGCGTAAGTCTTCAGTTCCTCCCTATGCATCCCTCAGCTACAAGCCCATGGTAAAACCAAGCCCCTGCCACATGGCCTTTTGACCTAGACAGGGAGGGCAGAGGTCCCAATACAGGTCAACAGAGGAGTAAGCATGAACTGAGATATATTTTGATTCCAGCGGAAATGAAAAGCTGTATGGTCTTGGTTAAAAGTAGTCACTATAAACCAGGAGTGGTAGCATATGCCTTAATCCCAGCACTTAGGAGGCAGAGACAGGCGGATCTATGTGAGTTCAAGGCCAACCTGGTCTACAAAGAGAGTTCCAGGATAGCCAGGGCTACACAGAGAAATCCTGTTTCAAAACACCAAAAAAACAAAAAAAAAGAATTTTTTTTTAAAAAGTAGTCGCTATAAAGTCTCATGTAATAATTTCCCTCCCATGACACCTCAGAAATGTCACTCTTACCAACTCAGGATCTTTGTGGCTGGCCAGGATGTTGCCCTTCTTACCAGAGGCCTGCTTACTGTGGTTTTCAAGCAAATAAGATAAAATGGTTTCTCTTCTTCTTTTTATTTATAATTTATACAGTATTTGAGCCAACAGGCCAGAAGAGGGCACCAGATCTCATTATAGATGGTTGTGAGCCACCATGTGGTTGCTTGGAATTGAACTTAGGATCTTTGGAAGAACAGCTTCTTAACCTCTGAGCTATCTTTTCAGCCCATGGTTTCTCTTATGTTGTTGGACTCCTTAAGAAATCAGGCTGGAGATGTGGCTTAGAGGTTAAGAGCACTGGCTGCTCTTCCAAAGGTCCCAAGTTCAATTTCCAGCAACCACATGGTGGCTCACAACCATCTATAATGTGATCTGGTGCCCTCTTCTGGCCTGCAGGCACACATGAAGGCAGAATGCTGTTTAAATAATAAAATTTAAAATAAAAAATAAAAAAATAAAAAAGAGGGCTAGAGAGATGGCTCTGAGATTAAGAGCACTGACTGCTCTTCCAGAGGTCCTGATTCAATTCCCAGCAACCACATGGTGGCTCACAACCATCTATAATGTGATCTGATGCCCTCTTCTGGCCTGCAGGTGTACATGCAGACAGAGCACTGTATACATAAAAATAAATAAATCTTTTTTCCTGCACTGGCACTGTAACTCATGTATAATAAGATAGGAGCACTTTGTGTATCCATTTAGCTGTCTTGACACATGACAGGGTCAGTTCTTGTCCTCGGCATCAGGATGTCCTGTCATCTTCTGACTTGCCCAGACTGGCCTCCAATTCACTATGCCAATAATAACCTTGATCATATGCCCTCTTCCTGCCTCCCTAGTGCTGGATTCTAGGCCGTGTTATCACACCTGGGTTACAGGCTGGTGAGGACTCAGCCCAGGACTTCATGCATTCTAGGGAGGCACTTTCCCCAACTCCCTGGCCCTCAAGCTGCTCTTAAACAGCACATCATCTGAGAGAACCTCTAACAGCAACAGCAGCCAGGAAAACGAGACGGAAGCGCAAGGAACTAGAGGGCTATCTTGGGCTACCTTGACTGCTGTCCTCCTCTGTGCTACTGAAGTCATCCTCATAGTAGGTGTTGGAGTCGGTGGAGGCGCTGGCGTCACTGCTCATGGAGCCTTTCCGCTGCCGCTGCAGCACACATGCCTAGAGCCACGAGGGTACAGAACAGAGGAGTAAGAAGCAGAGCCGGTCCTTCACTTTCCTTCATGATCTCCAAGTGTCTCCACATCTCAGTCACTTTTCAAATCAGCTTTCTCCAAATGCTCCCCCACTGGGACTCTCCACGCCTGTTTCTTACAGAAGCATTCAGAACCAGAGCCATGGCCGTGGCATGTCTACCATGCTTCTGCTTCAGACTTGTCACCGCAAGCCACCAAGGCCAGCACATATCTAACGCTGGCGGTCACTAACTGCTCCTAAAGTTTCACAAACTACTCTTTGTCAAGCTGGGTACAGCAACAGCATGTGCCTGTAATCCAGAGGCTGAACCAGGAGGACCACTTGAGCGCAGGAATGCGAGCCAGCTTAGGCAGCAGAGAGACTTTAAGGGGGGCAGGAAAGGAAGGAGACATGCGTTCTAGGGAGGATTCCCCTCCAAAACCACCACCACAGCCTGCATTTATAAACTTCATGGTCTGTGTCAACCTTACTCCAATTTTTGAATTGATTGACTGCTGACCTTTCTGTATGAAGTTGAAAGTAAAGTCAGGAGCAGGTTTGTCAGCGGAACAGAGTCAATCAGCCGTTGAATCCTTTGTGTGGATGTGCTCTGGGCCATAATACTCAGGACTGCAGGGGGACCATCTGCCTCCCAACCCTGAAGATAGTGAAATCAAAGGCACATCAGTCACATTACTCTGGCAAGATACAACCCCTCACGTTGGCTCTGGCTCGCATCCCAAGGAGACCCAGTAACCAATCCACAGCCTCCTCACCTTGTGGAGAGCCTCCACCTGCAGGTCTTGAAAGAGAGACGTCAGCAGCTTGATGGCATGGTTTGCCAGTATCACAGAGAGTACCCCAAATCCCTGATGCCTACGCAAATGAAAACAAGCACAGACCTTAAGATCATTAGTGATGAACCACAACCTCGTTATCTTGCCATCCTGGCAACCTGGATCTACAAACCTTCCCTCCGAGGGGAAATACCATAGATATTACACACACATGCACACACGCACACCCTACTCCAGCTCTGCAGCTTGCTCCCCAAAGCCTATGACCTACAGACTTTAGGTTAAGAAATCCTTCCAAATAAACTATTTAACATAAGCTCAAAGCTACTGAATCAAAAAATAATGATTTATGAAGAATGGATAAAGAAACATGGTACATTTACACAATGGAATACTATTCAGCTATTAAAAACAAGGACATCATAAAATTGGCAGGCAAATGGATGGAACTAGAAAATATCATCCTGAGTGAGGTAACCCAGACCGAAAGAGACAAGTACGGCATATACTCACTTATAAATATTAGCCTTAAAGTACAGACCCAAATATAAGGTAACAAGGAGGGCGCAAGGGAGGATGCTTGAATCTCCCTCAGAAGGGGAAATAACAATAGATATCAGAGGTGGAGGCAGGGAGGGAACTAGGAGAGGGGGTGGGGAGGGGAATAGGGGCAGGGAGTGGGGATCAGATTGGGGGTGCTGAGAGAATGGAGATTGGTGGGAGGGCACCTCTGGGATGAGCTGGAGACCTGGGATAAGGGAGACTCCCAGGAGTCTATGGGGGTGACCCTGGCTGAGACTTCTACCATCAGGGGATACGGAGCCTGAGTGGTCACCGCCTGCAGCCAGGCAGGACCTCTAGCAGAGGATGGGGACACCAGCCCACCCACACACCTGACCCAGTATTTGTCCTGCCTACAGGAAGTACAGGGATAAAGACTGAGCAGAGATCAGGGAATGGCCAATCACGGACTGGCCCAACATGAGACCCATCCCCTGCAAGAGAAGAGCTAAGCCCTGACATTATTAATGGTACTCTGCTGTGCTTGCAGAGAGGAGCCTTAGCATAGCTCTCTTCCGAGAGGCTTCACCCAGCAGCTGATGGAAAGAGATGCAGAGACCCACAGCCAAACAATAGACAGAGCCCAGGGCGAGCCAGAGGGGTCAAAGACACAGGAGACCCACAGAGTCAACTAATTGTGTGGGAAAGGGGATGGGGAGGGAAACAAGGGGCTCTCAGAGACTGAAGCACCACCAGAGAGCAAGCAAGGGCTAAATGGACCTAGGCTCCTCGCACACATGGAGCAGGTGTGCAGCTTGGTCTTCATGTGGGTCCTCTAACAACTGGAGTGGGGCCTATCTCTGACTCTGTTGTCTGCCTTTAGATCCCTTTCCCTATAACTGGCTGTCTTGTCTGGCCTCAGTGAGAGAGACTGCACCTAGTCCTGCTATGACTTGACATGCCAGGGCAGGTTGGCATACATTGGTGCGGGGGTGGTGGGGGTGGGGGTGGGGGCTCTCCTACTCTGAGGAGAAAGGAAGGGGGGAATGAAGAGAGAAGGTGGGGGTAGGGCGGACTGGGAAGAGAGGAAGGCTGTGATCAAGATGTAAAGTAAATTAATGCATGAAAAGAAAAAAGAAAAAAGTGATGATTAAACCTTTTTTTTTTTAAGATTTTTGAGACAGGGTCTCTCTGTGTATCTGGCTGTCCTGGAACTTACTTTGTAGACCAGGCTGGCCTCAATCTCACAGAGATCCACCTGCCTCTGTCTCTCTGAGTGCTGGGATTAAAGGTGTCAGCCACCATGCTCAGCTGATAATTAAACTTTTTTTTAAAATTTATTTATTATGTATATAGTGTGCCTGCCTGCCAGAAGGAGGCACCAGATCTCATTGCAGATGGTTACAAGCCACCATGTGGTTGCTGGGAATTGAACTCAGGACCTTTGGAAGAGCAGGCAGTGCTTTTAACCTCTGAGCCATCTCTCCAGTCCCCTGATGAATAAATTTTTCAAGAATTATTTTTTGAGGTTTGGCAAGATGGCTTTAGAAGGTAAAGGTGCTTGCTGCCAAATCTGACAATCTGAGTTCTATCCCCAGGACCAACATAACGAAGAGTATGGACTCCCCCAAGCTGCACACACCACTCCTAAAACACACACACACACACACACACACACACACACACACACACACACACACACAGAACTTTTCTAAAGAATTTTTTTTCTAAAAGAATGATTTTTTGAGAAAATTAAAAATACCAACTTTGGGCAAGGCCTTGATTCAGTGGGTAAGAACCACAGCTATTTACTTGCTCTGGAAACATCTTATCTAGCAGCCCACTGCTAACTGCCTACCATCTCTACACCCACTTACACTCAGTCAGGGAAGCCTGCCTTGGTATCCCTATCCACAGAATAGACACTCTAGATACAAGCTGGCATGTCTGCTTGAGTTTCTACTTATCTCTTGAGAAATTGTCCATTTTTTTTTCTTTTTTCTTTATTCTTTCATATGAAATTCCAACTGCAGTTTCCCCTGCCTCCTCTTCCCCCAAATCTACTCCTCCCCCTTTCCTTCCGGAAAAGGGCAGGCTTCCCAGGACTATCAACCAAACATGGCATGGCAAGTTATTCTAAAACTAGACACATCTCCTGACATGTTTGTCTCCAGCACCACAGAACTCAAAGTGCAGGCAGAGGAGACACATGGGCCTGGCATTTGATCTCTTCAATCCCAGACTCCCATACCCAGTTGTGGACTCAACATCTCACACAAAGTGCTAGACACCAGCTAAACTCACCACAGCCAAACGAAAACTTCTATTCCTCTGTCCTTCTCCAATCCAGCCTGCTTCTAATGCAGGGTTCCCTAGCTCAACACACTATACAACTCAGCGGCTCATGCAAATTTGGTGTATGTGTGCAATGTTCATGAAGGTCAAAGTCAATCATGGATGCTGTTCTGAGGAACAGCATCCAGCAAGCCCCAGAGGTCTGTCTCTCTCTACCTCTCCAGTGCTGGAGTTACAAGGGTACTTGGGTTCTAGAAACTGAACTCAGGTCCTCATGAATGCATAACTAACCTCCTCCCAGCTGAGCTAGCCCTAGCTCCCCGCCAAATACTTCTGATGGCACACTGAGGCCTGCTGATGCTAAATACTTATCCTGAGCCTGAGCAACGCCTATCCAAACACGACTAACTCCGGCTAACCTCCTGCTCTGGCCTCTTTTTCATCACAAAATGGACTTGCTGTACCTTTACTTGCTATTTCTCCACTTAGAAAATAAAACCCAAAGTGGGTATGATGGCAAATTCCTGAAAAACCCAGTACTTGGGAGGGCAGATAGAAGGACCAAGAGCTGAAGGCCATCAGCTACAAAGTAAGTGTGAAGCAGCCTGGGCTATTAAAGACCGTCTCAGGGGGGAAAAAAAAGAACAAGTGGGTAGGAGAGGTGGCTCTAGTTTCTCTTTCAGAGGACTCAGGTGTGATTGTGGTCCCTGGCACCCACATGGCATCGTACAACCATCTGTGATTTCAGATCCAAGGGATCTGAAGCTCTCTTGTGGCTGACAAGAATACATGTGTGCAAAATGGCCATACAAATAAAAAGGTCTCAGCAGTTATGAGCACTTGTTGCTTTTGTAGATCTAGGTTTGGTCCCCAGCACCCACATGGTAAATCACAACCATCCATAATTCCAGATCCAAGGGAATCTTCTGACTTCCATGGTTACTAGGCCCATGTTCGTGGTACTCATCTATGTATGCAGGCAAAACACTCATACACAGAAAATAAATCTTAAAAGTAATAATTAAAACTAAGCAAATAAGGGGCTGGAGAGTTGGCTTAGTGGTTAATAGCACTTATCCTTTCAAAGGACCAGGGTTTGAGTCCCAGCACCTACATGGAGGCTCACTACTTCCTCAGGCACCAGGCATATATGTAGTGCACAAACGTGCATGCAGGAATAACACTCATGTGAATAAAATAAATCTAAAATAAAATTTATTAAAGAGAAAGAGAAAACTAAGGAAATAAAATACAGCCAAAAATAAAATAAAATAAAATACAGCCAAGTACTTAAGAGAATAAAAATCCAGCAATGCCTTAATTTAAGGAACCGCTTGAGCAACGCAGTACACTCACTGTTACCTCCTTCCTAGCAAGCAAATCTCATTTTTTGATCTGAACTTGTTGCCTAAACACACTTGTGAGGTACTCTTTCCCCCTCTCACAGATGAGGAAATGAGACCAAGACAACCATGACCTATTCAGATGCTAGAGCAAGAAAAGGGAGTTAGGAAGCCAGGGTCATTACTGCATTTGCTATCAAATCCACACAGCTAGAAGGTGAGTCTACTGACATGAAGACCCTGGCTGGCTTTAATGCCTAGGACAGATGCTGAGCACAGGCTCTGTGACAATCTACAAGCTCCACTGTGGGGTCAGCAGCTCATCATTGCTGTGAATCAGGGAACAGCACAGCACAGTGTTCAGAAATGGAGGTCACCAGCAGACACATACCCTTTGCCAGGCCCCAGTTTGGGAGAGCCCACTCCCTCTTTTGTACGAGAAAGGATGTCTCTGACTCGGAGGGCAGCCAACGGGTCCTTCTCCTTCCCCTTGTCAGCCAGGGCTGTAGGACTGAGATTCAGGATGAGGAAGAGGCTATTCAGCAGGCACCAGGCACCCAACAGCTGGAAGTTCTGGAAGTGCTATTGAGAAAGGACAAAACCAATCATGAGCAGGGACCTTCACGCCTGATGGAAGGTGACTGGAGCCCGGACGGCTCTTACCTCACCACCAGCGCGGCGGGAGCTGCTGATCGCCTGTCCAATCATGTCGTAGATCTCAAGCTGCGTGGGAACAAGCAGACAGACAGTCTGAGCAGGTCAGGTCTTCTCCACAAATCCAAACCCTACCCGAGCCACTTCTACGGGAAGAAGCGTAACTGTCTACTGTCACCAGTTTCTGACCTGATGAGATACTTACTGCCTGTGTGTCCCCCAGCCCTGCATTGCCCAGCTTCCCACAGCAACTAACTCTTTCTGTGCCCTTACTGCACACATTATCTGCTATACCCTGCCTGAGAGTACCCCAGTATCCGGTTAAGCCCTCAATGGTTTGCCCAGTAATTGTCAGGCCCTCAAGGCTTATGGCTGCCACAAACTTACTGTGGTTTTCAACATGGAAAAGACGCAAGAAACAAACATGCCAAATACCTTGGCTTACCCTGTCTTGATCCCTCTAGGAAACACTGTCCAGGGAAGGGGTTGGAGACTACAGACAGCCTAAGCCTTTTCCTCCATCAAGAAAAGAAGTGCAACTAACCACACTACCACGTTTCCCCCCCCCCCCCCGAGACAGGGTTTCTCTGTGTAGCCTTGGCTATCCTGGACTTGCTTTATAGGCCAGGCTAGCCTCGAACTCAGAGATCCACCTGCCTCTGCCTCCCTGAGTGCTCAGATTACAGACATGCACATTTTAAATACTCCCACATTTTAAAAGTCAAAAGCTTCCACATTGACTTACACATTTCTGAACAATTGTGGCTGCGTCACTTTCATAGTCATCTTCTTTGGAGCTTGTGGACCCCGTCCGTACCTGCTGGGCACTACCCACATGAAGGATGGCCATGCAGGTGGCTACGCTCACACCTGAAAGAGAATAGGCACAGCTTCCAGTCTTGGTGAATCCCTCGAGCCCAAGATAGAAAGACGGGAACAGCCTGGCCACAAACAACTCTGTAACTGGAAGAACTTCAAAGCACAAGGGTAAAGACAGTCCTGCTACATAACCCAGCAGCCACACTCCCAGCTATTCACCCAGAGAAGCAGCACATGCACATCACACGGAGACTGTGCAGGAACACTCGATGACACTATCTCTAACTGCCAACTAATGGAAAGACGAAAGTTGCCCTTCGAGAGGCAAAGACAAAGCCAGGCATGGCAGTGCACACTTATAACCACAACATTCAGAGTCTGAGGCAGGAATCGCACAAGCTCAAGTCAGGCCTGAACAATAGCATGGGCAACTTGACTTCCACTTCTCAAAGTAAAAAATAAAAAGAAGGCTGCATGTACAAACTCAGGAGTATAAGACTTAGGCCTAGCATGAATGAGACTATAGGTTTAATCCCCAACATATCTCTCCCCCCCCCCTCTCTCATACACACACACACACACACACACATACACACACACAAACACAAACACATACACACACACTCATAGGATGAGATGTGAAGACAAAAAAAGCAGCCACAGAGAACCTTAAATGGCCATTGCTTGCCGAGGAAGCCAGTGTGAAAAGGCTACATGCTATGATGCTGATGACACAACATTCTGGGAGAGTAAGATGTCCGTCCAATGGTTAGTAAAGAGTAGGGAGGAATCTGAGGTAACAGGAGCAGCAAAGGGGTATCTGGGGCAGTCGCTATTCTGTTTGCTATGATAACAGTAAACACCTGACATCATACATTTGTGAAAACCCAGAGACACACCACACAAGAGAGGCATACAGAGAGTGGGGGGATAGCTCAGTGGGGAAAACGCTGCCCATACAAGCACAAGACCTGACTAGCGATCCTCATGCCCATGGAAAGCCTGGCACAGCAGTGCATCTGTAACCCCGGAGCAGGGAGGACAGAGACAGGAAGACCCTGGGAGCTCACTGGCCTGCCAGTTTGTCTAAAACAAGGAGCTCTGGGCTTACTGGGAAATCTTGTCTCAAAAATACACAAGAAAATAGAGGAAGACACGCTTGATTATAACCTCAAGCCTCTACAGATGCAAACTTCAGCCAACACAGCCATGTGAACAAACAGACACACACACACACACACAGGACTACAGACTAGTTCACATATGTCAATAGTGGTTCATTAGTGGTAACAAATGGATCAAACATCAGGTAGGAAATCATGAATGACACAGCATGTGGAAATCATGGGGCACCTGTTCACTTAAACTCTTTTACAAGAAAATCTAAGACTGCTGTGGCAATGTACAGCATTGTTTTCAGCACTTGGGAGACATACACAAATACACACTAAACAAATAAATCTAATTTTTTAAAAAAGGTAAGATGCTGGAGAAACAGCTCAGTGGTTAAACGTATTGGCTGCTCTCCAGAGAACTCAGTGCAACCCAGCACCCACATTTCACTCATAACCACGTTACTCCATTTCCAGGAGATCCATGGCATCAGGCACATGGTACATATGTATGTATTTATATATACACACACAGGCAAAATACTCATACACAAAGTAAAATTTAAAAATGCTAATTGGCCTCTACATGCACTCACAATGGCAAGTGTGTACACACACACACACACACACCCCACCAGCTGTCAGGCCCCACTTCCAAAGTAACTGATTAACAGTAGGAACCCTCAAATCCAATCTAACAGCAAGACACCCTTTCCTTGATTTGCACCCGACCTAGTCCCCACACCTCTTAGCGCTCTTCCTGCATCTGTTGTGTTACTCTACTCAGCCCTCCAGTCTCCACGGCTGCTTGTGGGCAGGGACAACATACTGCTCATCCCATCATAAGAACAGCCCTTGGGGTTTTCCTTCTTCATACAGTATGTTATAACTTCTAATTCTGTGCAATCAAAAAAGGATACAGGACAAGTTTTGGCAGAAGAGATGGCTATCAGTAAAGTATGCCATGTAAAACTGAGGAACTGAGCTCCAGCTCATAAATCTACTCTAAAAAGCCACGACTAAGTGGGGCATGCTTGTAATCTCAGCGCTGAGAAGGTGGATCCCTGGGGCTTGAGGCCAGCCTATCTGATGAGCTCCCAAGCAGTAAGAGACTGTCTCAGAAAAGAAGGAAGGTGGACAGCTACTGAGGAACAATACCCAAAGTTGACTTCTGTTCTCCACATGCACCCACATATATGTGCACAGACACACATATGCACCCACGCAAACCCATGAATACATGTGTACACACCCATGTCAAAACACACACACACACACACACACACAAATCGAGGCCAGCAGTTAAACACTAGGATCACTTAGAGTCCTGTAATGATTTCTCTTGGCTACACGTGATAGTAAATAGTCTCTGAGAAAACAGCAGCAAGGAAGGGGAACAGAATTCTCAGGATTCTCATGGCTTCCTCATATCAAATCCCCATTTGACGGGAAAACAATTACAACAGACATCAGAATGTCTCACCTGCATATAGACAGCTGAGGCTGAGTACTGTCACGTCTTGCAGACGAGAAGGAGTGAGGGGTTCCAACACAGGGAGAGAAAGAGTATCCAAGGCCATGGTTACATCAATCACCAGGGAGTGAAAACTGAAACAACAGAGGAGATGAATGACGTTCCCTAGAACCACTGCTCTGGTCTCATGAAAAAAACTAGCTGAGTAAAGACTAGCCAGTTACATCCCTTGATTAGACTATAAACGAAAGGTCAAGGAGCACCTCACCCATTGCGAACAGCCGTGGCGTCAGCTACTGTTGCAGGCATGATGAAGAAGGAATTGGCCACCACTGCATCCTGGAACCGATTGATGTAGCGCAGGAAATAGGGCAGGTTCAGGCACACTCGGAGTAGCTTCTCAGAGCCACCTGGATTAACGAGAAGGCACACTCTCTAACAGGCCTGTCTGAAGCCTGCTTCTCCTGCACATGGAGGAAGCACAGGCAAGGCGTTTCTCGGCTCTCACAGTAGGTGGCTCTTACCCAGCTCTTGAAGGCTAGCCACATTCTGAGCTATAAACACATTCCTGGTCTTGCCAGCAGAAGCCTGATCTGTGGATGACTGCTCATCGTTTTCTCCTTCCACCTGAAGGGAAACACAGGCCCTGTCATGACCACTTGCGGGCCGCCAGGCACCCTGGAGGGTAAAGCAAGAAGGGAGCTCCCTGGACATGCTCAGATGTTCAGCTACAAGTGGGAAACTCTCTACTAATCCCGGAAAACTACAAGAGAAGTAGAGAAATACACAGTTCTCACATAGAGTGATGCCTAATGAGGAAAACTGCACATGCTTCTGTGTGCACATGCTTCTGTGTGCACCTGCACTGAGAGAAGCACAGGGGAATGAGCAGTACACAGTACAAACCGCGCTAAGGAAGATGGGGAGCAGTGGCGCTTCACTCTGTATGATTTGGCCACGATTTATGTGTTTTCTACCAAAGCCATGCACAACCATGTCACTTAAGTGGGAACATATTCTAAGAAACGCCCCACTGGATGATTCTGTCATTGTATAGTAGCTGAGTAAACGTATACAAACCAAGATGCTCACAAGGTCACTAGACAATACAGTTTTAGAGATCTACTGTCATATGTATGGTCTGTCCCTGACCAAAACGGCACACTGTATCTTTTAAATGAAACATAAAATACAATCTTTTCTCAGTTCTATCATCTTAACACATCAAACAGGATATCTGGGCGAAGGAACTCACCAGCGCCTGTGGACTAATGGGGGGAGATGGGACGGTCCTAGGGTTAAAGACTGATGTCAACTGGTTCAGAAAGTTCATCTGTACTTCCTTCTGCTTTAGCTCGGGGCTTACTGGTGAGGCCAGCTCTTTCTGATCTTCCACTGTAAAATTCAGAAACAAAAAATGAGGGAGGATGAGGAGAGTGCCAACAAAAGGCAACGATGGCCACAGAGGTGGTCATGTAACCAGGTGTGTCGGGCACACACCATCTGAAAGCGTCTTCACAGTCTGTGGAAGCTTGGCAGATTTCATCATGGCTGTAAAGGTGATAATTTCCGTTCTGTCTAGTCGGCTACAGCCAGTGCACAGGCCTTTGATCAGCAGAATCAAGTGTTTCTGAAAACAAAAATAGTCACATATGTCTTTTAGAAGAGTCTATACTTTGAAGATTCCAATTAGTATGGGGTCAGATTTAGGTTCATACAATTAACTGCCATGCGAAGGGTTAGGAATACAGCAGTGCTGGAGCAGCTGACTAGCATGCACCTGGCCCAGGGTTCAATACCCAGGGCCTCCAGAATCGGGGTGGGGAGGGTAGGAGGATAAAAATAAAATTTCAGTGAAAAGTACCCAAGCAGAGATCTCAAGCTGATGGTCAAGGTCTAACCAGTTGCAAATTTGTCTTACTCTCAAGAGTGTATAATTGGCTTCTATTTTCAACTTGAGGCTGTGGTTAATTTTTGATAAAAACACAAGGCCAGGCTGGAGAGATGGCTCAGAGGTTAAGAGCACTGACTACTCTTCCAGAGGTCCTGAGTTCAGTTCCCACCAACCACATGGTGGCTCATAACCATCTATGTGTTATCTGATACCCTCTTCTGGCCTGCAGGGGTACACGCAAGCAAAGCACTGTATTCATAATAATAAACAAATAAATCTTTTTTAAAAATAAAATAAAAATAAAAACAGAAGGCCTTAAAACAAATGTAGATTCTTTTCAAGTCTCAATTATCCACAACATGGTAGTTTGAAGCCTCCATTCCTTCATGGCAACAATCAGCCATAGGCAAAGTGGTACGGCTGGCTCCCTTCTCTTTCTCTGTGTAGCCCTAGCTGTCCTGGAATCACTCTGTGTACACCACGCTGGCCACTCACAGAGATCCGCCTGCCTCTGCCTCCCAAGTGCTCAGATTAAAGGCATGTGCCACACCCGGCTTGGGTCCCTTTTCTTTCAAGTCCCCTACCTTGTCACTCACACACCTTTCTCATTGCTATCTGTTCACACATACAGAAACTTTTGGTCCTTGGAAAAGACTCTAGTCTGTCTACAAGCTACTGCCAGTTCATATAAATGAAGTTCAGTGAGACTGTAACTGTGTTCATTCATTTACACACACACACACACACACACACACACACACACACACACACACACACCTACAGTATTATGACTGTGCTGGCAAGCTGTAACAGACATGGTATGGTCCACAAATAATTACTATCTGGCCAACCTTAGAAGAAATGATTTATCCACTTCTGCCTGTTACCACCCATCCATCAGTTCCCATACTTAAAACTTTTTAAAATAAAGGCCAGAAACGGACACTCTGTGCTCACCTGGGACACAGCACAGGCCTCATCTGGGTTCTCCAGACGCAGGAGAGAAAACTCAATGAGAACTTTACAGGCCGCTGCCACTGACTGAAGCTGGTTCCGGGGAACTGGGAAAGCAAATAATAGTCACTTAAGAGCCAACAGCTCAGCCTCACACAACACAGCTGCAGAACAAGCGCTGAGCTCGGCAGGTTCAGCAATCTCAGCAGCCATCTCTCTTGGGCAACAAGGGCCAACTGCTCATACACAAACTTACCTAATGTTTACTAGAAACTAACTTTAACAGGAACCACATTGCACTTCAAATGCATCAGCTCATCTAATCATTAGGCCACTTTGTAAGGGAGATATTATCATCTCCTCCCACCATGTTTTAGGTTTGTGTTTCTGAGTGTTGTTCCTGTACATATATACATACGTGTGTGTGTGTGTGTGTGTGTGTGTGTGTGTGTGTGTGTGTACCATACACATGCCTAGTGCCAAAAGAGGTCAGAAGAGGGTATCAAATTCCCTGAAACTGGTATGGCTGTGAGGCACCACATATGTACTGGGAACCAAAGCTGGATCCTCTGTAAGAGCAGGGATTACTCTTAACTACTGAGCCATCTCTCTAGCCCTTGTCCTTGAGTTTTTGAGACAGACTCGCAATCTATCATTCAGGCTGCCCTCAAACTCCCTCTGGGGCCCAGGTGAACCCTGAACTCCCGATTCTGAAGCCTCGTGTTCCCAAATGGTGGGGCTGCAGACGCACACCACCACATCCTCCCTCTCTCCTCTCTGTCATCTTTTTGACAGGTGAGCAAACTGAAGCATGCAGGCTAAATGCCTTGCCTAGAGTTACACAAGTACAACCAAGTCCCAGAGGTTCGCCTCACAAGTTCATAATGTTGGCCTCTTCTTGTCACAGACACTAAGTGACATTATGCAAGGGCTACAGTTGCTTCCAGAAGCTGGCTAGAGCTCATAGTAAACACTGAACTGGAGGAGTTTCAGAAGCAATTCTACAGGCTCCTTTCAGTTTACCTGCTTAGCAAATTATTCAAGTAAACAATTAGAATTCATCAGAATTGAAAAATGTAAAAATTCTGAAATAATGTAAAATAGGACTTGGTCACTTTGAGGGTAGAAAGAACTTGCAAATGGGGAGCAAAGGTCAAAATTTCTTCATACCAAAGACACAAGAGATTCACAATTGCACCAAAACCAGTGAGAAGCAGAAACCTCGTGGTATCTGGCTAGCCCGTGTCACTACCTACCAGCATCACCCTCAAGCTGCCGGCAGGTGCATGTATGTGTGAGGTCAACAAAATGTTCTGACCTCAAGTTTCAGGCCAGCGTGGGCTACTTGTTGAGCTCTAAGCCAGCCTCCGCCAAAAGTCTCCATGAACGAACAGACACAGGGGCTCACAAGGCCACAGCCATAGCTGAAGAATTACTGCTAACTTAGAGGTGATGAGGGAACATCGTTTTTCTTTGGGAGTGTGGTCTCTGGTAGGTTGCCCATGCTCCAGTGAAGGATGCACACCTGTTTGCATCCAGGCAGCACTGACTGACTCAGAAAGTTATTAAAAAAGAAAGAAACAGGAAGTTGGGAAGGGATGAGTTAGAGGGATCCAGGGACAGTTGATTGAAGTGGAAAGTAGGAAACAGATAGAAACAAAATACAGTGTCTGTGTGTGTTGTGTCTGTGTGTTATTCACACATGTTTGTATTTATATATATAGGATCTATACATATATAATGTGTGTATATTTGTGTGTGTGTGTGTGTGTGTGTGTGTACGCGCACGCACAAGGTTTTCAAAGAATAAAAAATATTATAGATAAAAGGAGGCTGGAGAGCTGGCTTAGCAGCCAACAATGCATGCTGTCTTACAGAGGACTCAAGTTTGATTGCCAGCACTCATAACAGGCAGCTCACAACCACATGTAACTCTAGCTTCAGGGATCCAATACCCTCTTCTCACCATCAAGAACAACTACATTCATGTGCACATACCCACGGACAAACAGACACACAAAAGACAGACAATTAAAAATGAAAATAAACCTCTAAAATAAATAAAAACAAAGGGCAAGCAAGCATAGACTCACATAAATTAAAATGGAAATGGCAATAAAATATATTTTAAAAAACAATGTGTTCTTGATTAATAAAAAGGGGGGGTATGAGGCAGGGACAAAGCCAGCAGCTTTTCAATCCCCTGTGGCTGGCCCAGGTGAGGGGTCAACAGCTGCCTCCACTCACTCACAGGTGTGAACAGCCTGGAGTTGTTGAAACAAAACTTCATTAAATTATTCAAGGAGAGAATCAACAACCTGCTCCCCAACCCTCCCACAAAACCCCCAATCACAAGCCATCTCTGGGGCAACAGAGCAGTTTACTCACTGAGGCTGCAAACCGTGGTGATGTAGTGCGTGGACAGTGCGACGAAGGATGAGTAGAATGGCTCATACTGCTTCTCGTGGTGCAGGATCTCTGACTCACTGCAAGGAAGACAACGTTACCCACCGCTGGCTGGAAGTTGCCTTATTCCACTCAAACAAAACAGAAGTAAGGAAATGAAAGTGAAAACAGAACAGGAGGCTAAGGCTATGAGATGACCTCACCTCCAGCATTAGAACACAAACACACATAACCCAAAACACATTACTAATTTACTCCATACTACTAATTAAAGAAACCTGCATTGCTGATGATCAAAAGCAGACAGACCAGAGTAGTAGAAACAGATAAAAGTAATCCATTCCGAAGACCAACCGAACACAGCCCTGAGACTTGGAAAGACTCAGCAGGAAGAAATCACTGTAAGAAACCCCACAACACCAACCCTCACAACCTGAGCACCAGCCTCCTCTAAGCCCGGCTATCACCCGGTGGCAACAGAACAGTTAGTCCCTTTTCAAACCTCATCCCTGTCTTTAGCTGAGGAAGCGTCTGCTTCTGGGAAAATCTGGAGCCCAACTCACTCTAAAGGCTGGATACATTGTAAGTCACTTTTATCAAGTCAGAAGCTAAGGCACAAACCATGAACTAAACCAGGCAACAAAAAGACAAAATGTATCTTATTAGAGGCAAAGAGCAGAGAGGGGGTTAAATAGTTTCCTCAGCGAATACATCCCTAGCAAGCAGTGTCCACCCAGCAAGAGAAATGTAAACAGAGATGATCCATTCACCAGCAGGCTTATCTTCTTGCCAAATGAATACAAGAGCCCAAATGCCATGTCTGTGTTTGGGAAGTGCCAGTGTGAGTGACGAATCACCTCAGAGCACACTCAGGAGTCTAGCACTGCAAGTGCTTTGCTGTCTGGGGATTCACCAAGGATTAAGTGAGTGTGTATCAAAGATTAGACCCTTATTAGAAAAGTATTCCTGGGGCACCTATGATGTACCAGAACCTTCCTGGCCACCAGTGTCAGGCTCCTCTGTCATGATAGGCAAGACAAGAGAAAGAAAAACCTTCCAGCTTCAAGCAGCACTCACTCTTCCAGGAGACTGGCATCTCTCTAAAGCTCACCACCACACCCTTCCATTCACAACACACACTTGAGTTTCCGAGTCTACGTTCTAAGTGTTTTCCTACTCGGTAATTCCACATAGTCTGCTGAGTCACTGCCCTTCACTGTTTTATTTCAAAAGTTCAGATCTGCTTATTACCTCAACTCTTTTTTCGTTACCAAGTCTTAGAGAAAAACTACCCACTCAAAGGATGAGCTTACTCTGCACTTCCACTCCCATTCTGGTAAGACAATAAATTAATTAGTAAATACACAGGCACACACAGGAATAAACAAACCTATTCAGTTGCCTGGCGCTCAGTCAGAGATGTGGGGTGAGAGTTGTTGGGTGGCTATTTCTCTTGCCCTCTTTGTTGTTGTTTTAAGACACAGTCTAATGCAGTCAGCCTTCCTAGTGCTGCAACCCTTTACTACAGAGTTCCTCATGTTGTGGTGACCCCCCCACCATAAGACTGTTGCTACTTCATAACTGTAATTTTGCTTCTGTTATGAACTATAATGTAAATATCTGTTTTCCCACACTCTCAGGCAACCACTGTGAAAGGGTTGTTTCACCCCCAAATGGGTCTCCACCCACAGGTTGAAAACTGCTGGTCTAATGTATCATAGGCTGACCTGGAACTCAATATATAGGTGAAAATGGATGACCCTGAACTTCTGATCTTCCTGGCTCCACCTCCCAGGTAACAGAATTACAAGAATGTGCCAAAGGTATGCCACCAGGCATTAAAATGTAGCTGGTCTGGGTGCTGCTGGGCTATACAGATGTTAGGCAACTACTCTACTAACTAAGCTACATTCCAGGCTGTGTGTGTGTGTGTGTGTGTGTGTGTGTGTGTGTGTGTGTGTCTGTCTGTCTGTCTGTCTGTCTGTCTGTCTGTCTGTCTGTCTGTCTCTTATCCTGAGGCCTCACAGATCTCACTATGATATATCAGAAATTCAGTCGTTCCCTGCCCCCTTGCAAATATACAGCAGACTTACTCCAATAATGTAACAAAAATGTTGGGAGCGGATACTGGTAGAGGAAAATGGTCCTGTACTGAGCTCTACTTAAGGTTCATTTATGGTGGGCTAGCAAGATGGCTCAGTGGTTAAGGGCACTTGCCATAAAAAGCCTGGCAACCTGAGTTTGAGCCGAGGAAACCACATACAGATAGAAGAAAAGAAATGATTGCACAAAGTAGCCTTCTGACTGCCACATATGTGCTAGAGCACAAGTGCATCACACGTACACACATCATTCACATGTACACACATCATACATACACACACACACAAAATGCTTAGGGCAACTAGGGATAAGGTCAGGAATAAGATCTTTTAAAGGCTAGAAAGAAGAGTAGACACGATTCCCCTGTCTCTTGCTTTTGTAGAAAAGTGACCAAATAATGGTTTGTCACCCATTCCCCAAGGAAGCCTGTAAACTCCAGGATCCCAGCAGATGGTAAAACCAGAGAAGATAACCAAAGGGAAGAAGGGTCAGCAGGAGGGAGAACAAAGAGACATGAATCACAGGAGAAACATGAGGGGACTTGAGGGCATGTCAGCCCCTTCCCTGAAACATCCACTTCTAAAAGACTTTGCAATCCCGTCCTAGAACCCTGTTAGACCTCGCCAACTAAGTAAGTGGAAAGAGAAGGAACAGAAGGCAGACAGGTCAGAGAACCTAATTTGATGTTTAAGGAAGGAAGGAAAGACAGACAGAGCAGCTAGCATCTGGAAATATGCTGCTCATTTTACAAAGAAAGGGGTATCTGAGGAGGGTACATAATAAAAAACTACAGATTCCCCTCACTTTTCCCCTGGAGATAACACACTGTATGTCTATTCCTAGACTGTAGAAGACAACCACCCCTTATCAACTTCAACTCCTCAACAGAAAATCCCTCATGGTATTTCTCTCCTTACTTGTGTATGTGAACGAACGAACACACACACACACACACACACACACACACACACACACACACACAGAGACAGAGACACACACTTAGTCATTTAACCAAAGAACTGTGAGTTTTCTGCCCAATTTTTCTCCCACGTTCTTGATGAGCTGGTGGTGAGTGTGCTAAGACACCAGGACAAGCACACTATCTTTTGGTGATGGCTTCTCCCTTCAGTGGCTCAACTGTCAAATATGTCACTCCCGTATGTGACGGCACTAGACAAGGGTCACGCAGCACTGTCTCTCTTCAGGACTTCCTGAAAGGAAGGATCTTCACAGCCTGGTGCAGTGTTCTAGCATCCCCCCATTCCAGGTAGTAGCCCTGCCCTAAATTCCAAGGAATACCTGCGAGACAGGATTTTTTCAAAGATGCTTATCATGAAAGAAGCCAGAGCCACTCAGGAAGAGGGTGAGGAGTGTTGGTTTTTAAATCTATGTAGACTAAATGGCAGCTATGCTGCCAACCAGGTCTGGCAGAGCTCTGAAAGGAATTCTCTAGACCTTGTAACAGAGACATGTAAAAGATTTTCAGTCTGTACAAGAAGACCAGTAGGCTATGGACAATAGAACAGAAGTCATCCATACTCAACTAAACTCAGACAGACAGTATTTTCCTTCAAAGAGCTAATGACACTTGAAGGCACACACCACAGCTCACCCATGCTAATCCACTACCCCTTACTTTACAACATGGTCTTAACATCAAGCAATCTTATCAGACAGTTATGATCAGACCCTAAGAATTTTCTTTTCTTTTTTTGGTTTTCCGAACAGGGTTTCACTGTGCAGCCTTGGCTGTCCCAGGCTGGCTTCGAACTCAGAGATCCACCTGCCTCTGCTTCGAACTCAGAGATCCACCTGCCTCTGCCTCTCGAGTGCTGGGATTAAAGGTGCATCCCACCACCACCTACCTTAAGAATTTTTGCTGTACTCTGTCCTCAAAAAGTCAGTTCCAATTATAAAGCATAACTTGGGACAAGGGGTGAAGTGGGGAAACTGAGAAGACGCTCTCAGAGCGTCAGACCCAGCAGTCCCAGGACAGGCATTCAGTGAGTGTGCAGACTGTAGGACGGGGGGAAGGACCGTGGTGATGAAGGCAACACAACACTGCCACAGAAAAACACAGGGTCCCTGGAGACACGGGAGAAAAGCAGGGCAGCTGTAACCATAGAAGAAACAAGGCAAGTGGAGGGGACAGAACGGCCTTCCCACAAGCACAGCAGAGCCCAGCAGCAGGTTGGGCCCCTAACTCACAACAGCTGGAAACAATGTCAGCCCAACTTGGGCTGAAGTCTGACACTACACTAAGTGGCCTAAGGCCCTGAGCAACAAATGTTTCCACATTTCTGAGTCCCTACTGTATTTTTCTGGAGAGAAAACATTTGGGAAACTGGTAACAAAATATAATTAGTGTGCTTCAAGGCAAGGTTGAGGCAAATGAGGAGCCATAATCTAAACCCAGATGGTTGCCTATGAGTGGCTGTTTTTTATATCCTTTGATGGCTGAATCGTCTACAATGCATACATTTCAAGGCCTGCTACAAGTTAAACACATCACATTTGGTCATATTTGGATAATATCATACATAGCTGCCTTCGTCTAGGATGGCAGAGGTGAACTGCCCACACAGGCCTGCAGATACTACCTGACCTTCAGAGCGAGGCTGTTGGCCTATTCTCTACACACTCAACATGACACTACTTTACACTGTAAGGAACTGAGAAGCCAGAGGTGTATTCTTGTTGTACGATCAATTCCTCCCAAGAAGACACAGAAGAAGAATTCAAACTTAGCTGAGCTATATAAAAACCAGAAGATGAACTTCAAAACTCCTCATTTCCAATAAAACACGATATTACTAAACACACATCATTTTTCCTAAAACCATAAAGAGATTTATTACTCTTGTCTACAAACACAGAGAGCTCCTCGTTCTCTCACACACTTGGCAAAATTCAATTCTAGTTCCGTGTTTGGATTCACCGGGTCGCAAAGGGTTGCTCTGACTACATTTAAAAGGAAAGGGCCGAGAAAATGAAATGTACATGAGTGTCAGCAAATGACACTATAACCTCAGCTCACACCCAGAAGCAAGAGAGAAAGTTCTAGAAGGAAGTAAACATTGTTGATTTTAAGTAGTAAGCATGATTTCATGGAAAGTATCAGTAAGTTACACATTTAAGACAGTAAAATAGGAGCCTGCATGGTTGGCTGGAGATGGGGAGAGAGTGCCTAGCACCCGAGCCCGATAACCTTGAGGTCAATCCCCAGAAACTGAGATGGAAGGAGAGAATCAACTCCTAAAACTTGTCCTCTGACCTCCAGCAGAATGTATTTCGCTCTCTCATGCACGCGCTCTCGCGCTCTCTCTCTCTCTCTCTCTCTCTCTCTCTCTCTCTCTCTCTCTCACACACACACACACACACACACACACACACACACACACACACACACACACACACACACGTTAGATTAGAATAGGGCAGAGAGATAGCCCAGTGATTAAGAGCACTTCCTGTTCTCTGGTGTCTTTTTTTTTTTTTTAAAGATTTATTTATTTAATGTTTATGTTGAGTACTCTATCTGCATGTGCGTCTCGGTGCCAGAAGAGGGGATCAGAATCCAGAATAGATGCTTGTGAGCCACCAAGTGGTTGCTGGGAATTGAACCCTGAACCTCTGGAAGAGCACACAGTGCTCTTAGCCACTGAGCCATCTCTCCAGGCCCACTTCCTGTTTTCTTCCAAGGCTCAAGTTCGGATCCCAGCAACAATGTCCTGTGGCTCGTAACTGCCCATGACTGCCCATAACGCCATCTCCAGGGAATCTGAAATCCTCCTTTTCCTCCTCGGGCATCCAAATACAGATGACATACATACATGGATTTTTTTTTTTAAGGGAGAAAAAGACAGTAAAATAAAAAGAGGCTACATAATTTGAGAATAATACTTTTTGATACTTGTTTTCATCTTCAGAACCATCTTGAACATAACCAAGCAGGAAAATCTGTTAAATCTTAAGGTATCAAACCCAACCACTGTTTTATTATAAATTGTTAAAGATCATTCATCCAAAACATCACAGATAGTGACAATTACTGATAAACAATGTGCCAAACCATGCGCCTCCCCTGAGTAACACACAGCGATTTCTACTTTTCCAAATAATACTGAGATGTACCCTATTGACTAACAAGCTAAAATGACCCGCTTGGCAATTTCAGGGAGTTACTACAGTAAGGTTTCCCTAGGAAAACGAAAGTGAGAAAACAGAATTTAAAAGCCTGAGTCTACTATTAAAATCAAAGACTGCTGTGAGCTCAGTCATCAGGAAAAGGTAGACACTGAGATCGCCACCTTCCAAAAAAGAAATACGATTCTTGCAATCTGACAATCTGTACAAAAAGGTAAGAGCACATAACAGCAAGCCAACGAACAGTCCGGTAAGTAAAGAGTCTCAAAGTATTTTATTGACAAAGAGGACTTGGGTCTCGGACACACGCAGTTCCAGTGCAAATGCAAGAGGGATGCAAAGTAAAACCAAAGTATTCAGTGGTAACTAGTGGCTACAGTCACAGAAACAGCACGTGCCCCCAGTGATCATAGCGCCTAAGAAAGACCGTTATTAAACTATGTGGTAGAGATCTCCAATGTAAATCTCGGGCTTTGCTGGCAAGAGAAATGCAAACTCATCCATGCCCTGACCTTAACACAGGGGGGCAGGCCAGGGGACACCGGCCAAGGAACACCTTGCATCTCAAAAGCCCAGTTCTCAAACGCGTCCGGCCACGCCCTCCAGCAAGAGTAGCCATAAAAGTTTTGCTCCGAAGGGGAAATCGAGTCAAGGATGGTTTGCGCCAGAGCTGGGAGGAGATCAGAGACGCTCTTGACCCCAGCGCCCGGGAGCCCCGAAGCCATGCGTGGGGTGGATTCCCGGAGGGAGGCTGCGGGACAGCGGGGACTCATGACCAGGCAAGTCCTCCCCTCCCCCCCCAACCCCGCACCGCCCTCCGGCGCCGCCGCCCGGTACCTCTCGATGACTGAGGCCACCAGCTGCGGCAACTCCTTCATCTCGAAGGCGGAGTAGGACGCGGACAGTAGGGGCCGCACCGCCACCTCCCAGCCCGGGGTCGTGTCCTGCCCGGTCGCCGGGGCTCCGGGCACTGGAGCTGCTCCCGCCGCCTCTTCGCCGCCGCTCGTCGCCATCTTTCGTCGTACTACTGCGGCTCCCTCCGGGGGTTTGCCACCGGCCCAGCGCCGCCTCCCGGGAGGGAGCGGAAGTGACGCAACCGTGCGCGTCAGACAGCGCGCCGCGGGTCGCTCAACAAAAACGCAAAGAGCTAGGCCGCCTCTGACGTCTCGGGGCAGGACTCGATGTAGTGCGCCTGCGTAGGAGTGAGTGCTCCGGGGAAGGGCCGGGCGCGATGCCCTCTGCGCGTGCGCTAGGGAGGCGCGAGCATCGTAGCGCGTGCCTGAAGGGAGAGCTAACTACTGCGCGTGCGCAGGCTCTGCACTTAGCGACACTATGGCTTCCCAAGCCTGTTGCAATTTTAAGTCTGTAACTTGGCTCTGGAAAAGATGTGGAAGGCAGCGGAGTGGCGCCATTCTGGGATAGTCAGGGACGAGAGGAAGTCAAAGCCTGTCTGCTGTTAGCCGCTTCCTTTGCCAGTGTACCGCATGAACAGCCATCTTAGCGCTTCCCAGTTGGCAAGATTTTCTCCGCACACCACCTCCTGGCAATGATTCTCTTCCTATTTTTTGCTGTCACTTTTTTTTTTTTCCCGAGACAGGGTTTCTCTGTGTAGCCCTAGCTGTCCTGGACTCCCTTTGTAGACCTGGCTCAGCCTCAAACTCACAGCCATCCTCCTGCCTCCGCTTCTGCCTCACGAGTGCTGGGGATTAAAGGCGTACGCCACCACCGCCCGGCTTGCAGTCACTCATTTATATTTCGGAATACTGAGAGGAGGTTTTTAGGTGTTTTGAAATGTGGTCGCACTGTATAGGCCAGATTATCTGGGAACTTTCCACCCTCAGGCTCAGGAGAGGAGCCATTGCGACAGGAGCTGTTTAGTACAGGTTGGCCTCCGGTGGAACTACAGGTGTGGGTCCCCACACCAGCTTAAAATTCCGGGGTGAGGGTTGTTCGGGCATTCCCACTGTAGCCCAGGGTGGCCTGGACCACTACACAATCCTCTTGCCTCAGCCTCCCAAAGTGCTGAAATTATAGGTGTGCTACACCACATCCCGCCACGAACAGTATTGATAGTAATAGCAAGTCTAATACTTCTGGCCTTTAGGTGCTGCGAACATCCTCAATTTCGAAATCATACATTTTAGTAGTGGACGTTTGTTCTTGAGATAACATTTATGTTCTAAATCTAGATTTGAGAGGCTGGAGAGATGGCTTGGCAGAATTCCATTCTCTAGTTGGCTACTGTCTGTAATTCCAGTTCCTGGGGATTTGATGCCCTCTTCTGGATTCCATGAGAACCTGCATCTTCACGTGCACATACCACTCCACCCCCATACACACACACACACACACACACACACACACACATATATATATATATGCACATAAGTCTTTTTTAAATGCTTGGTAGTGCCATCACTGGGGAGGCAGAGGGTTACCACAAATTCAAGACCAATCTGGTCTACATAGCAATTTACAAACGTACCAGGAATATACAAGACTGTCTCAAAAAAGTAGCATACAAACATTTAGATAGCAAACACTGAAAAGCAGCTTAGATGAAGCATACATTTCTAGAAACTACAGAATAGTAATATTTTTTTAATTTTTAAAAATTTGTTTATATAGTTTAAGTATTTGAATGCTCTATCTGTATGTATACCTACATGCCAGAGAGGGCATCAGATCCCTGTATAGTTGGTTGTGAATCACCATGCAGTTGTCAGGAATTGAACTCAGGACCTCTGGAAGAGCAGACAGTGCTGTTAACTGCTGAGCCATATCTCCAGCCCCCCAGGATAGTAATATTTTAAATGAACTGAAGATGAAAATGAGCTGGGCGTGGTGGTACACACCTGTAATCCCAGCACTTGGGAGGCAGGGGCAGATGGATCATGGTGAGTTTGAGGCCAGTCTAGTATACACAAAGAAACCCTGTTTCAAAAAACCAAAAATAAATAAATTAATTAATTAAAAATAAAAATGAAGAACTTTTAACGCTGAGAGTCTGAGGATCTGAAAATTTAAAATTAACTGTAGGAGCAAGAGAGGTGGCTCAGCAATTAAGAACACAGGCCAGGCATGGTGGCACACGCCTTTAATTCCAGCACTCAGGAGGCAGAGGCAGGCCAATCTCTGAGTTCAAGGCCAGCCTGGTCTACAAAGCCAGTCCAGGACAGCCAGGGCTATTACACAGAGAAACCCTGTCTCAAAACAACAACAACAAAACCAGGTTGCTTTTTCCAGAGACTCCAGGTTCAGTTCCTAGCACCTATACTCACAGCTGTCAGTATCTGTAGCTCCAGGGAATTTATTACCCTCTTCTGGCCTTTCCCCACACCCAGTCTAAGGTACACATACACATAAATAAAAGCAAATTTTAAGGGAGTTGGAGAAATGGTTTCTTTTGGAGGATTGAGGTTCAGTTCCCAGCACCCACAACCATTTGTAACTCCAGTCCCAGGGGATCTTATACCTTCTGATCCGAGTGCACCAGGCAGGGAAATAGTGCCCATATATACATGCAGGCAAAACATTCACACGCATGAATCTTCTTTAAATCTTTTAAATACATTCCTAAACCAGAAAAATGGCGAGTGCTATCCATACGTTGTCTATCGGGCTCCCCATCTGGGATGGGCAATTTGTGTGTAGGGTCTCCCCAGGAGAACTCTTGTCACACAACACCCTCTTGACTCCACCTCATTATCAGTAATTCATCCCCGTGTCCTCTTGAACACCTTCCCCATTCAAAACCAAATAAAATAGCAAGGAACCACCTGCTTTGAGTAAAACTGCAAGGGGCTAATCTAATTAATGAGGATAAGGGTTCGTGGAATGTTCACAAAGGAGAAGAAACGAAATGGGTCAGAGAACTAAGAGAAGAAATACAATCTCAAAAACCAGATGGAAGCTGCTTTCTGACTGAGGAAGACTGGTACACCCTCCTGCATTGCTTGTCCTAAGATAAGCAGCCCTGTTGGGAGAGCGCAGAAGCAGCCCCTGGAGGCCCATGTTGGAAAGAACTTAGCCTCCAATAGCAGTGTGACCAGCTGTTCCATGTATCTAGGCTACTTCCAGTATCAGCAGAGTTCCACACCCCAGGGCATCTTCTGACGACAATATGAGAAGTCCATATCCAGCCCACTGAGCCTTCTGACACCTAGCAGTGACCAACATCTTGGCTGTTGCTTACGCTTAAATAACTCAATTCCTCATCTACAGAAAATACATGAGCTAATCAAGGTGGGTGGTTGCTTAAAAATGAGGGGGAAGAGCTTGAGGGATGGCTCAGATGTTAAAAGTGCAAGCTGCTCTTGCAGAAGACCCAGGTTCAGTTCCCAGCACCCACATGATAGCCCCAACAGTCTTTAACTCCACTTCCAGGGGTGTAATGCCCTCTCTTGGATCTTTGGGCACCAGACGTGTATATGGTGCATACACATACACATAAAATAAAAAGAAATATATAAGGCCAGGCATGGTGGCCCATGCCTTTCACCTCAACACTCAGAAGGCAGAGGCAGGCACAGCTTTTTGAGTTCAAAGACAGCTTGGGGGGCTGGAGAGATGGCTCAGTGGTTAAGAGCGCTGTCTGCTCTTCCAGAGGTCCTGAGTTCAATTCCCAGCAACTACATGGTGGCTCACAACCATCTATAATGTAATCTGATACCCTCTTCTGCAGATAAAGCACTCATATGCAATAAATAAAATAAATAAATCTTTTTTTAAAAAGCCAGCTTGTTCTACACAGGGAGTTTCAATCGAGCCAGGATTACAATAGAGAGACAGTGTATCAAAACAAAACATAAAAATTAAAAAGAAAAAATAATAAAAGAAAATTAAGGCTTAAGAGAAATGTTAGACTTTACTCAGGCATTAGCTATGTTAATCCCCTGCTTTGAGCAACTTTGGTAAGAGGGTAAGGTTAAAAGATGAAATGTTTGAATTCTATGAAGGTGGGTCACTTCCTGACCAGTAGCTACTTTAAGATTCTGGCACTTAAGTAGGGAAAAACTAGAATGTTGCAGACTAACTGTGCTATGGAAACACAGGAGGCGGTATAAGGGGCTGGTCACATGGCTCAGCCATTCAGCGCATTGGCTGTTCTTCCAGAGGACTCAGTTAAGTTCCCAAGACTCACACGGTGGTTCACCATCATCCCTAACTCCAGTTCCAAGAGATCCAGCATCCTCTTCTGGCCTCTATGGGCACCAGGAACACACATAATACACTCACACAGATGCAGGGAAAACACTCATAAAAACAAATCTTAAAACAAACAAGGGGGCTAAAGAGATGGCTCAGTGGTTAAGAGCACTGTCTGCTCTTCCAGAGGTCCTGAGTTCCATTCCCAACAATCACATGGTGGCTCATAACCATCTATAATGAGATCTGGTACCCTTTTCTGGTGTGTATAGGCAATAAATGAATAAATCTAAAAAACCAAACAAAAAAGCAAAAACATGGCAGTGAGATGAAAGCTGATGATACCACTTGGCCATCTTACACAAAATTCCAGTCACTGTGTCTAACACATACCTTTAATGCAAGAACTTTCTGGTTTGCTCTTTGTTGTTGTTTTTTGCTTTTGTTTTTTTTCGAGACAGGGTTTCTCTGTGTAGCCTTGGCTATCCTAGACTCACTTTGTAGATCAGGCTGGCCTCGAACTCACAGTGATCCACCTGCCTCTGCCTCCCAAGTGTTGGGATTAAAGGTGTGCACCACCAAAGCCAGGCCTAGAACTTTCTGATATTGTAAACAGGTGGCTATGTTGTTGTTCAACCAGCCCTAACATACATCTTTAATACAAGAGCTTTCTGTACACAGGATTTGATAAAGTTAAGCCTAGGTCAAGAGACGGAGCAAGCTGACAGGGATTACAGAGTAGGAGGGCTTTGAGTTGAAGGGTATTTAAGACAGCATGGAGAAGAGGCTTTTTGACCTTTGAGCTAGCAAGCTTTTGGCCTTGGGTGTTTTGGCTTTTCCTCCTGGGCTGTCAGCTGAGCTAGTGAGCTTTTTGAGCTTTTTTCCTCTGAGATGTGAACTGAGTAAGAAGGTCATTTGGGTGCTTTCTCTGTCTCTGATCTAGCAAGTTTTCACCCCAGAATCTGCCTCCTGAGTCTTCATTGGTAAAAATCAAACAGTTGGGATTCTCTCTCTCTCCCTCTCTCCTCTCTCCCTCTCTCTCTCTCTTTTGTTTTTTTTTTCCTTTTTTTCAATTTATCCACTCAAATTTTTTATTTATATATTCCCAATTTATTTAAATACCTTCATTCTCCTCTTTCACTTAAGATTAGACAAAAGCTAGAAAACACATATTGCTAGAACATGTTTTAGATAGTATATCCAACAGCTTTTATCTAGCAACATTTAAAAAAATATTTTATTAATTTATTTACATTACATCTCAATTGTTATCCCATCCCTTGTATCCTCCCATTCCTCCCTCCCTCCCTCTCATTTTCCCCTTACTCCCCTCCTCTATGACTGTGACTGAGGGGACCCTCCTCCCCCTGTATATGCTCATAGGGTATCAAGTCTCTTCTTGGTAGCCTGCTATCTTTCCTCTGAGTGCCACCAGGCCTCCCCATCCAGGGGACATGGTCAAATATGGGGCACCAGAGTTCGAAAGTCAGATCCCACTTTCCACTCAACTGTGGAGAATGTCTTGTCCATTGGCTAGGGATTTGAAGTTTACTACCTGTATTGTCCTTGGCTGGTGCCACAGTTTGAGCAGGACTCCAGTTTTTTGGGTTTTGAAGACAGGGTTTTTCTGTGTAGCCTTGGCTGTCCTGGACTCACTTTGTAGAACAGGCTGGCCTCAAACTCACAGAGATCCGCCTGCCTCTGCCTCCACCCCGACTGCTGGGATTAAAAGCATGAGCCACCATATCTGGCAGAATGGTTGGGATTTTCATTTTTTAAAACAAGCCACTCTATCTGAATATTAGGGTAGGCTGGGTGGAGTGGCATCTGCCTTTAATCCAGGCATACCTCTGTGCATTCAGGCCTGCCAGACTCACAAGGTGAGGCCTCGTAACAAAGCAAAACCCAGCCGGGCGTGGTGGCGCACGCCTATAATCCCAGCACTCGGGAGGCAGAGGCAGGTGGATCGCTGTGAGTTCGAGGCCAGCCTGGTCTACAAAGTGACTCCAGGACAGCCAAGGCTAACACAGAGAGACCTTGTCTCAAAAAACCAAAAAAAAAAAACCAAAGCAAAACCCAGAGCAGAAAAATGTTATGGGTCCCAGTGCCTACTCCCGGGTACCTTTTCACAAAGCCAGCAGTACAGGGGCCTGTCGCTGGAAATGTCAGATGGTCACTAACCCAGCTGGACAATTTATGAGTAAAGGAAACTGGTTATCACCCATGAGGAAGTTGGCATGTTGCCTTAGAAAACATAACTCCATTTTTTTTCTGATTTTTTAAAAAAGTATTTATTATGTATGTGCATGTGAGTATACTCACAGAAGCCAGCAGAGGATGCTGAGTCTCTTGGAGGCAGAGTTACAGGTGTTTGTGAGGCACCCAGTGTGGTTACTGGGAACTGAACTGAAAATGCTGTGGGTACTCTTAACCACTGTGCCATCTCTCCATCGCCTCCCCCCCGCCCCGCCCTTGAGGACAAGGTCTCATACAGCCTAGGTGGAGTATACAGCTGATATACTGATACAGTAGATAGAGATATATGACTATGTCTTCAGCTAGATACTTCAGTTTCTGATCCTCATTCCGCCGCTTCACAAGCGCTGCTGTTATTGGCGTATACCTCCACATCTGGCTTTGCTTTTTCCTATTTTAATGCAAAAGTAGCCTCATGGACACAAAACAAAGCTGAGACCAGAGTTGATAATCATTAGCTTTATTCTAGGGAGCATGGTCAATCAATGTCTTCTCTTTTTCTCAAAAGAACAATCAGTCCCCAAGTGCACAAGCAAGGTAAAACTTGGGATTCTTTCTGTGCGGCACACAGAAGCCCAGCCAGGAGTGCATACACATGTGCGCACACACACACACACCACAGAGAAGCCCAGCCAGGAGTGCACAAACATACCACACACAGAAGTACAGCTAAGAGTGAAAACACACACACACACACACACACACACACCCCACACAGAAACCCATCCAGGAGTACACACACACACACACACACACACACACACACACACACACACAAGCCCAGCCAGGAGTGCACACACACACAGAAGCCCAGCCAGGAGAGCACACACACCCCACACAAAAGCCCAGCTAGTTCCAAATCAGCCAGGGTTACATAGTGCGAACATGTCTCAATAAAATAAAATAAGTAAAAAGATTTGAAGTGTCGGGGTTGTAGCTCAGTAGTAGAAATAGAGTGTGCACTAACACACATGGGGCCCTACGTTTGAGTCCCAGCATCCTCCTTGAAGCCCCCTCCCCCACCAAAAAATTTAAATTAATAAGATTTAAAAACTACTTAAGAGGAATTTCAGTCCTCTTGGCCGACTTTATGGAGAGTTCAGTGCAGAGAACTTGGCTGGCATGACAGACCCTAGATTCTAACCCTAATGCCACACAGAAAATTATACCAGGCTGGGCGTGGTGGCGCACGCCTTTAATCCCAGCACTTGGGAGGCAGAGGCAGGCAGATCGCTGTGTGTTCGAGGCCAGCCTGGTCTACAAAGTGAGTCCAGGACAGCCAAGGCAACATAGGGAGACCCTGTCTCACAAAAAAAAAAAAAAAAAAAGAAAGAAAGAAAAGAAAAGAAAATTATACCAATGAGATTTAAAACTTACTGCCAAGCATGACAGTGGACATGTTTAATCACAACACTGGGAGGCTGAGACAAGAGGATTCCAAGTTTGAGGCCAGCCTGAACTACTGAACAAAATTCTACTTCAAAAACAAAACAAACCTAAATTAAGAATAAATAAGGGATGGCTTTTTTTTTTTTTTTTTTTTTTACAAAGACCCTTTCCTCTAGCTGGGCTATGGGCTGTCTAGAGGGGCCTGTAAGGGCAATGAGGTATGAGGTGCTGAGACCTCAAAATCTCATCAAGGCTCAGACAATTTGGTAGCTTTGAAAGGTCTTAGTTAGGTCTAAGCCAGCTATGGTGGCACATACCTTTAGTCCTGGCATTTGAGAGGCAAAGGCACATGGATCTCTGAGTTGAGGCCAGCCTGGTTTACAAAGAAAGTTCCAGGACAGTCATAGCTACACAGAGAAACCTTGCCTTGAAAAACTAAAACCCAAAACAAAAAAACAAAAAACCCCAAATTACTATTATGTACTTGGCTTTGATAGGTTGAAACAAATGGTGGCCCAACCATATAAATGGCAGCATGGGATGAAAAGCTTAGATAAAATTAGTTCTGACTTCACGTATGGATCCCTCAACTTCTGTTACTTCAAGGAGAAGTCCTCAGACCTCAGCAAAGAATGGCTCCTGCATCCACCCATCAGAGTCAGGCAGCCAAGTGCACCTTAAAGGCAGAGCTGACCTGTCAGGCTTGGAAGCAAGAGGCAGAGAACAAATTGTCAGGGGATTTCTAGTAAGACCAAAGACACAAAAGCCTAACCAAAATCAATTTAAACAGCCTCAGAAGAGAAAAGCCAGAGGTGTCATAAAAGGAAAAAACAAAAAACAAAAATAAAAATGAAACCCAGAACATCCATGGATGGGCACATAAAGGAAACAGCAGTGGAGCCGATGCATGGAGACCCTCGCCGAGGTGGGGAGCCACAAGGGCTGTGCATCACTGTATTCCCAAAGCAGTACTACGTGAAGGTCCATCTTCCTCCCCCAGACTCAAGTGAGACGAGAGCCCAACCCAACTTCACCGATCCACCAATCCACGGCCATATCTCCTTAGCGGACCCTCTTCTCGGAGGCTCCACTCTGGCAGGACACTTCCATTTTACCGCCAGGCTCGATTGAGGAGTTTCACCTGTGCCAGCCTCTTTGTGATCATGGTGGCAAAAACCAGGCCAAAAAGGACACTGCTGATTAGCACGTAGTCATAATCATCCTTCAGGACATCAAACTGCTTGGATGGGTAAACTCGAGTTTGGTAAATGTCCAAACCGTAGGCCACGACCTGAAAGATGGACAGAATGAGAACTGAGGTGGGGGGGTGGGGACAGCCAGTGAGCCATCGGCACCTCAGACTCAGTCAGGAAGGAGATGGCATCTCAGGGCACAAGCCACCACTGCAGGTGCCACATGGGAACACTCACCAAACAAGTGGACTCCAGGCCTGAGGGCGCTGTGTAGATGCCTCGCATACGAGAGACCGTCTGGTTATAGTTGATGAACCGCTCTGCATGGACCTGGACATCTGGAGAGTACGGGATCAGGTTCTCCTCTCTGCAAAACAAGGTGAGAGCAGGGACGCTACAAGCTCCTGCTGTAAAGGGATCTCTTTCCTGGCTGCCGTCCCAGAACATACATCAAACCTTGAATCTCCTGTGAGGCCTACTTGAGTCAGGCTGTCACAAACACAGCAGCTCAATGGGTAGTGAAGGGCAGTAAGGAGGAGAAGGTTGGAGAATAAGGTTAAGTGAAAGACTTCTAAGTTGTTCTAAACTTGGTAAGAACATGTAACAGCAGCCAGGCATGGGGTTCTATACCCAGAAATACCAGCCCTTGGGAAGCTGAGACAAGAGGACTGCCTCAAGTTCAAAGCCCAAGGCCAGCCTGTGCTACAGTGAGATCCTGGCTCAAAACCCAAACAAAGAGCACATCACATGCTGGCCAGCGCTGCACACCAGAAGAGGAAAGGCAGGCCATTTTCAAACCAGCACACTGAGCCACTGCCAACTCCTGCTCTTCACACAAGTGCCTCAGTCCTACTCATCCTCAAAAAGGGGCCAGGGTTCTTCTCGCTTCATCCACTTGCTCCCTTGCTCCTAGCCATACTCCTGCTCTTCCCACGCCCACCCTTCTGGGTGTCCCTAAGTGAAAAGGCTTTAGGCTCTAGGGGAGGAGACAGTAGACATGATAGCTGGAACATTCATGGGGTCGAGAGCATAGGCAACAAGCTCCAGGCTTCCCCACACGACCCGCCCCTTCCTCACCATCTTCCTTTCCTTTTTCCCCATCCCTCACCACTGCAGTTGCACCATCAGACTCAACAGGCAAGACTTCAGGGCCTTGGTGCTGTTTTCTCTGCCTGGAACATTCTCCCTCAGACACATATACAGCAAGAACCTACACCTACCACCTTCAGATCACCAGGGCCTGATCTCACATTCTCCCCCCCACACCCCTGACATCCTCACGGCTGTGCTGCCTCCTTCACATTTACCAGTAAATAACACCATTGGCTTTGCTTGTTACTTAATGTTTCCCACCCAAACAACCCAGGCTCCGGAGGCGGAAGCCCTGGCATGGCAGACTGAGCACTACCTTTGTTTTAAGTCCTGACAGTCAGAGCCTTCTGCCCACAGTGGTCTCACCTGCTTTGTTCTGTTGGGATCTCAGGGCGCCGGGGATCCAGCAAGGCCTTGGGGAGGGAAAGGATTGCTCCAGAAGGCAGCCCAACTGTACGGGAGAAGATGAAGGTTCACATTTATCCAATCCTGGATGAGAAGTTTACGATAAAGAGTTTAAAATAAACAAAGGGGGGGGGGTGAAGCTGGGCATGGTGGTGTACGCCTTTAATCCAGGACTCAGGAGGCAGAGGCAGGCAGATCTCTGTAGGTTTGAAGCCAGTCTGGTCTACAAAGCAAGTCTAGAAAAGCAAAGGCTACACAGAGAAACCCTGTCTCGAAAAAACAAAAAAAAACAGGTCATCAAGGTCCTGTTAAATAATCAAAGTGAAACCACTGCAAACAGCAAAACAATAATACACAAGGGTCTGAACGAAGGTGCCTAACATAAAGACGCTGGTTTCCTCACACATTCTTGTTAGCCTGAGGCCATGTGGGCTTCTGGGTAATGCAGCCAGGAATGCAGAGGACCAAGCATTAGACAGCAGCAGTTTCCTGATGGTGATCAAAGGTTCTATGATGCCCAGAGCTGGCTTCCTCCTACTGAAACAAGCAACACTCTGTGCCTGTCAGGGCTAAGAGTCCCAAACACCTTGGATAAAATGAGTAAGTACTATCACTGAGTCCTAATCTTAGACTATACCAAATGAGCTCTCTGGTTTCTACATGAGTCTGCAAAGACTGTCTTAAGAATGGCATGAGGAGCTGGGCAGAGGCAGAGGCAGGTGGATCACTATGAGTTCAAGGCCAGCCTGGTCTACAGAGCGAGTCCAGGACAGCCAAGGCTACACAGAGAAACCCTGTCTCAAAAACGAAAACGAAAACAAAACAAAAAACTAAACAAAAGAAAGAATGACATGGTGGGCAAGGGTTAAGTGCACTGCTGTCCTTCCAGGACCAGGTTCAATTCTCAACTCCCACATGGGCTCACAACTACACGTAACTACCTGTAACACCAGTTCCAGTGAATCCAAAGCCCTCTTCCAGCCTCTCTGAACACCAGGCACAGATGTAGTGCACACTTGTGTGTAAAACATCCACACACATAAAATAATCTTTTTTTAAATTTGAAAAAAAAAAAAAGACATTAGGGCCAGGCATGGTGATGCACACCCTGAATCCCAGCACTCGGAAGGCAGGCAAAAAATCTTTAGGTTTTGAGGCCAGCCTGGTCTACATAGTGAGTTCCAGGACAGCTAGGGCTCTGTAGAGAAACCCTGTCTCAAAAACAAACAATCAGAATGCTGGGCATTCAAGAGGTGGAGAAAGACTAGGAGTTCGAGGCCCCCTTGGGCAATGTAAGATCCAGTCTCAAACAACAAAGAATGGCATGAAGGGTCAGACACAGAAAGGCAAGCTCCGCACTTTCTCATATGCAGAAGGACGTGTGTGTGTGTGTGTGTGTGTGTGTGTGTGTGTGTGTGTGTGTGTG
>OU015754.1:72785486-72818406 GCA_907169655.1 Acomys percivali | reverse complement strand
TGTGTGTGTGTGTGTGTGTGTGTGTGTGTGTGTGTGTGTGTGTGTGTTGAGGTCAAAAGAGAAGTCCAGGCCACATGGAAGTAGAAGGAGGACTTTGTAGAGGGAGGGGAGGACCAGCAAAGGGAGGGGAAGACCAGCAGAGGGAAGGGAGGACCAGCAGAGGGGAGGGGAGGACCAGCAGAGGGGAGAGGGGAATGGAGGAAGGTCATAAATAAGAACAAAGAATAATGGCACAGCTATATGGAAATGCCTAAGGCAACCCCATTATTTCGTATGCTAACCTAAAAAAGTATATATAGCTAAAAATAAAGGACATTAGGGATGGGTTTCTGAGCTGGGAGAAAGCACCAAAGAAAGGGAGTGGTTCATGAGAATCAAGAACTGAGCAAAGGCAAAGCTGAACCAAGCAGACAGAAGCGGCACATCCTCACTCCAAAGCCCTCCTCCCGACACTCACTGAGCAAGTGCCGGCTGGTGATGCCCCGCTCGGTGATGGTGGCTTCCATGGCACTGATGGAGGAGGGGAAGATGTAGGACTGCTGGAGGACCTGGGGCAGCTGGGGACGGTCTAGGGAGCTGAAAGCAGTGGCATTGTACTGCTCAGTGCCCTCGTAGAGTTCCAGGGCCGTCAGCTCGTTGCGTCGAGCCTTAGAGTTCCAGTACTGGTACTGTGGGCAGAAGGGGAGGCAATTTGGGTTTAGTGCCAGATCAACTGGAAAGGGAAGGCCAGCTGCGTGATAGATGCATTCACAGCAGCTGCAGACCACGAAGGAAAAGGCCCATCTGGTCCCTGCTCTACTTCCTTGTTGCAGTTTTACTAACTTCCATGACAGCTTTGTCTAGGTTGTCCAAAGTTGTCCATGACACAGGAACTACCAATGCTCTCTGAAGTCGGAGTACCAGCAGCCAACCTCTGGGTGCTTATGAGATGCACTGTCCTGAGCTAGCCCCGAGGAGACCACCGCTGTACTTACTGCACAGTGCAACCAGAGAGCTCACGAGATCAGCTCAAGGACCTACAGTCAATTGGAAGAGCACAGCACTCCAAGCAGGCAGCCCTGCCGCCCAGGTCCCATCCCTGTCTGACCCTGTGCTGTCTCCCAGGGACTAGACTCTTAAGAAAGCAAAAAGGGAGCTGGAGAGATGGCTCAGAGGTTAAGAGCACTGACTGCTCCTCCAAAGGTCCTGAGTTCAATTCCCAGCAACCACATGGTGCCTCACAACCATCTATAATGAGATCTGATGCTCTCTTCTGGCCTGCAGGTGTACATGCAAATAGAGTGCTTATATACACAAGTAAATCTTAAAAAAGAAAGAAAGAAAGAAAGAAAGAAAGAAAGAAAGAAAGAAAGAAAGAAAGAAAGAAAGAAAGAAAGAAAGCACAAAGGCACTACTGTTTCTGGAAAGGACGAGTGACTCAGGGACCTCCTGGGCACTCTGTGTCTGGCAGTGACTCCTTACCACCACCCAGTTCTCTGAATGCACAAGGTGGACGGGGCCCCTGGCCTTCTTCTGCACAGAGGAGTGGATGATGCGGCCAGTGACACCATCAATGAGGAAGATGCCAATAAAGGTGCGCTCGTGGTGGACATCAGTGCTTTCTGTCACCACAGCCAGCAGGTTGGGGTTCAGACTCTGGGGAGAGAAACCACAATGACAAACTTTAGGAACCACAGCAGCATGCCACATGCTTGGCTTCCCTGTAAGCCCTGGCATCTGAGGCCAATATGGAGCTCAGCAGCCTGGCAGAAGAACCAGTACTGGTGAGCAAAACTGTGCCCCATGCAGTTTCTCAACTCAATGCTTGCTTTGAACATGCCCAGGACTGGGGCCACACCAAGTGCTAGCATGTCCCTTAATCCTCTCCAAAACCTATGACGCAGCCATCTTTCTCCCCTTCCACCACAGTGCGCTCTGAGGATCAAAGCCAGGTACAAGTGCCTTTGTCTGCTGAGCCGTCTAGCTCATCACCACCCGTTTTTTTAGTTTTTTTTGTTTGTTTTTTTTTTGAGACAGAGTATCACTATGTAATCTAAGCTGACCTTAAACTTACAGTCCTCCCACCTCAGCCTCCTGAGTGATGGAATTAAAAATGTGACCCTTCCTCAACGAAAATGTGAATGATGCCCCCTCCCTTTCTGTTTTCTTTTGAAAAATAATAAACAGATTTTTGTCATGGTGAAAAAAAAAATGTGACCCTTCCTGTAAAGTAGTTTACAAACCACAAATCACCTCTGTGAAATCAATCAATCTATCTATCTATCTTTCTTTCTTTCTTTTTCCTTCTTTCCTCCTCTTTTGGTTTTTTGAGACAGGGTTTCTCTGTATAGCCTTGACTGTCCTAGACTCACTTTGTAGACCAGGCTGGCCTCAAACTCACAGAGATCCCCCCACCTCTGCCTCCCCAGTGCTGGAATTACAGGTGTGTGCCACCACACCTGGCTTCTGATGAAATTTCTAATGGACTTTAGCCCCAGAAGACTGCAGTCATACCTGTGCTATTAACAAACCTATCACCTAACTGGGTGGACCACACAGCAAGTGCTAAGAAAGGGTGAGCAGCCAGAGGAAGATGTATTTGCACTAAGAGAGGGTGAACAGGCAGAGGAAGATGTATTTGCATAGGCTGGGCACACAGCTGCGTGGCAGAATACTCTTCCTAGCATGACAGAAGCCTTGAGTACATACATCCAAGGCATACACACACTTCACAGATAGCAAGTCAATATACACAGGAAACAAATGACTTGACTAGAATTTCAACACTTTGCCAATTCTAAAGCCTTACTTGGGCCAATGAAATGCCTCAGCAGGTAAAGACACCTGCCTCCAGGCCTCCTATCAAACTGAGTCCGATTCCTAGGACCCAGGAAAGAAGAGAGCCACTTCCCACAAGTTGTTCTCTGACCTCCACATACATGCCACCGTGCATGCCCCATTCCCACGTATACATAATAATGTGATAATATAATAAGTACTTAATAACACTACTAAGTATATGGTAGTACATAACTCTAATACCAACACTCAGGAGTCAGAAACAGGCAGATCTCTGTGAGTTCAAGGACAGCCTAGTCTACAAAGTGAGTTCCAGGCCAACCAGGGCTACATAATGAGACCATGTCTCATTAAAAACAGACAAAGAAACAAACAATGTTTTAATATATAAAGACCGGCCTTGTATTGCCAGGCCGCGGCATCATACCTTGTAGAGAACACTCCGATCCCCCATCACCCGGCCCTGGGAGTGCACGTGCTCACTGCTGCGCTTCCCCTTCACCTTGACGACCCGCTGCACTTCTGGGGGAATGGTCAGCTCCCAGCTCAGTTCTGTAGTGAGATCCTAGGGAGAGCAAGAGTACCTGGGATTAGGTGCTAGGCCAGGGCCTGTCAGTCAGAGGCATCCCACAGCTGACCCAGCCTGCAGTGCCGTATCTGAGGCCTGTGTACTCCAAGGACCAAGAACCAACTTGGCTGAGGCTGGATGGATAGATAAGGCAATGAAGTGCTTGCTGAGTGTGATTCCCAGACCCAGGTAAAGTTAATCTGGTGGTAGCTGTACTTGTAATCCCAGCACTGGGAGAATGGAGATAGAAGGGTCTCTGAGCTCACTGACTAGCCAGCCTAACTACCGGGTGAGCCCCAGCCCATTGATACCCCACAAAGTGAAAACAACAAGGTGGATGGCACTCTAGAAAGGACACCCGGAGATGTCCTCTAGCCACTATACATGTGCACTCACACCCTTGCACACATGTATACACGCACACAAAAACAAGGCTAGGGAAGAAGTTCAGAAGTCAGTTTAAGAAAGAAAGAGATAGCCTTAAGAAGGGACAGGGGGTGGGGGGACGGGGCACATGTGTCCATACAGCTAGGCTCACAGAGTTACCAACAGCTGGCAGAGACAGTGAGAATGGCATGCAGGGATGTTCACATTTTTCTCATTAGATTTTTTTTTTTTTTTTTGAGACAGGTTTCTCTACATAACCTGGCTGTCCTAGAACTTACTCTGTAGTCAGGGCTGGCCTTAAACACACAGAGCTCTCCCTGTCAGGGGAACTTTATACCAATGCAGTCTTTCACAATGCCAATGGGTTTATGTATTACTAGTTTTTTTTTTTTTTTTTTTTTACTATGCCCTTTATTTTTATTTTATATATATGGATGTTTTGCCTGCACATGTTTGTGTAACACGGGAGGTCAGAAAAGAGTGTTGGGTCCCCTGGGACTGGATTCACAGGTGGCTGAGCTGCTACGTGGGTGCTGGGAAACAAACCCAGTTCTACTTCAAGAGCATCCAGTGTTCTTCACCACTGAACTATCTCTTCCACCCCCTCTAATATTTCTAATAAAAACTAATGGGGGTCTAGAGAGATGGTTCAGTGGTGGACCTTTATTTGAACCAAGAGCACTGGCTGCTCCTCCAGAGGACCCAGGTTCGGCTCCTAATACCCATGTCAGGGTATTGCCTACTGTAATTGTAGCTCCCAGGGACTCAACATTCTCTTCCTGCTTCCACAAGCACCTACACACATGCACTCTTACACATATACACATCATTAAAAATAACAGTAAGAGCTAGCGAGGTGGCTCCATGGTTGAGAGCTCTAGTTGTTCTTCTAGAGGACCTGGGTTCATTTCTCATGGTGGCTCACAACAGTCTGCTCTGCTGTCACAAAGGCTCCAGTAACCTGTTCTGGCCTCTAAGGGCACCAGGCATGCATGTATGCAAAACATCCAAACACAAAGAATAAGATAAGTAAATCTTTACAACAATTGTTTCTCAGGCAAAGTATCATGTTGGTTGTCTGTTTTGTACATTTACTTATTTACCTATGTATTTATTTACATGTGTTATATGTAGGGGTCAGAGAAAAACTTGTGGGCATTAGTTTTCTCCTTCCAACATGCAGGTCAAGCTTGGCAGTGAGTGCCTTTACCTGCTGAGCCTCCTCACTAGCCTCATCATGAAAGCAGGGCTGCAGTCATAGTATGTTCTAGACCACAGTAAGCAGTAAAGCTGAGCCACTAACTCTGCAGCTGGGCCTAAACTGCTAATCTCTGTTCTTGCTTTACCTCTCAAAGCATAGTAAAGGACAGAAGAAGGGAGCTCTCTGGTGACAAGACACCACACAAAGTTCCCTCTAGATAGCCCTGCTACTAAGGCCAAGGCCAGCACTTTGTGAACTTCAGAGCCAGCATGCATGGGTACTGGCAAGGGCTGACCCCCTTCAGAGCCAGCCAATCCATTTCTGGAAGTAGAGGCCAAAGCACATGCTCTGCTGCAAGTCGGTCAACAGCATCACTTTTGTATAAATGCTCAACTCCACCCCCATTCCTGCCTCCCTCCTCAAAGCAGCATGACACATCCATCCTTCCTGGGCTGCAGCTGAGGGCCATGTCCACCTCACAGCAGCTGCCCACCCAGCATCACAATGGGTGACTCTGAATTGGGCATCAGGCCATTATTTGACCAAAAAAATCCCACAGCGCCCCAGACGGGCTGCTGGCTGCTTCTTCCCTACCTTCCGAAGCCGATATCCACCGAGCCTCCCCTGCTCTGCATCCACCAAGTAGAAGAAGATGGAGGGGGCAAGTTCATGCAGCTGTCGCAAGACATTCCGAGTAGCTGGGAAAGCTGTAACCTTGAAAAAGCCACATGGCCCAGGAGAGTTAAAGGCAAGTTCAGAAACCTCAAATCCCAGCTCTTAAGCACCATTAGTACTTAACCACTACAGAAAGCTTTAAGCATAAAACAGTAAATCATAAAACAAGGCACCAGATCTATTTAAGGCTTAAGTATGGCTGTTAAGAACCTCAGTGCTGGGGGCTGGAGAGGTGGCTCAGTGGTTAAGAACATGTACTGTTCTTCCAGAGGACATGAGTTCAATTCCTACTACCCACATGAGGCGACTTACAATCACCTATAACTCCAGCTCCAGGGGGATTTGATGCTCCTGGCCTTTGAGGATACCTGCACGTGATGTGCACATAGAAATGCATAATTCAACTAGTAAAAATAAAAAAACAAAAAACTGGCCAGATGTGTGGTGGTCTGCGTCTCATGAACCGAGGTGCTCACAGGGCAGCTGTGTTGCTGAGGGTGGCCTGACAACAATCATGAGCTGTCTGGTATGTGGGACACCTCAGTCCTAGCAGCTTTATCAGACTCCATTCCCACGGCCAGCTCCGCACTGCAGACTCCACCCCACCAAGACACCGTACCTTGTACTCATCATCCACCAGCAGCAACACTTTGGCATAGTCTTGATCCATAACTGGGAGAAGCAAGGACTGCAAGATGGGGCGCTTCAGCACTGGGGGGGCCACCTGGCTCCACTTGCCAAAAATGGGGTTAAAGACGAACAGAGAGCTCATTCCTGTTTCCTGCAATGGGCAGAAAGCAGTCAGTTTCCCACACAGAAGGGACACACATCTAGGTAAGTGGGATGCTGGGGCGTCAACTGGACCACGAAGAACTCCCTGCTTCTGCCATCTTTGTGGAAAGAAACCCTGGCTGAAGATGGCAGGTCCCCTGGGCTGATGTGAAAAGGGAGAAGGCTGGACGGCTTCCAGCTGCAAGTCTAGCTAAGAACGGGGCATGCTAAAGAGCAAACCAAAGTCGAGTGCCAGGCCAGGCATAGTGGTGCACACCTTTAATCCCAGCACTGTTAGCTCTCTGCAAGTTTGAAGTCGGCTTGATCTATATAGCTAGTTTCAAGCCAGTCAGGGCTACATGGTGAAACACTGTCCCCCCCAAAACAAGTCAAGAATAATTCAACAATCTCACAATTGCTGGATCCAAAAGAGGATCTACGAACTCCACCTCACAACACAGCTAGAATAACTCCATTTAAATTCTTTTTTTTTTTTTTTTGGTTTTTCGAGACAGGGTCTCTCTGTGTTAGCCTTGGCTGTCCTAGACTCACTTTGTAGACCAGGCTGGCCTCGAACTCACAGCGATCCGCCCACTTCTGCCTCCCGAGTGCTGGGATTAAAGGCATGTGCCACCACGCCCAGCTTCATTTAGATTCTTGACACAGGCCAGGAGGTGGTAGCACACCAGAGGCAGGCAGATCTCTGTGAGTTTGAGGCCAGCCTGGTCTATAGAGCGAGTTCCAGAACAGCCAGGGCTACACAGAGAAACCCTGTCTCAAACACAAACAAACACACACACAAAAAAGCACTGGCTGAAGGTGAATCTGGCTCCTAGTCAGTTCCACATCAAAGCTGGATGCTCCCTCCACCCAGGCCAAAGACTGCCAACCCGAAAGCTTCTCATGGAATGCCCACAGCACGGGGGAAACTTCAACTGTGAGACATGCAAAAGGCAACGCACTATGGCACAGTCGGTGTGGCTGGCCTCACCTTGTCCTTCACCAGCAGCGTGCACTGAGGGGGGTGGGGGAAATGAGCCGTAGTCCTCTGGACCATCAGCTTAAAGGAGGATTCTGGCTTAACATTGGGCAGATACTGTTTCCACAGGATGGTGCCAGAGCTGCTCTCGATGCCAAAGAGCTGCAAGATAAACAAATACTGACTTGAGATAAGAAAGAAACAGCTGAACTGACTCTATCCTTGTAAACTGGAACAAAGCGAGCCTGCTGCCTGTGCCTGTGCCTGCGCCTGCACCAGAGGTCTGCTTCCTGGGGCACACCTTGCCCGAGGCTGTCACCATCACCATCATCTTCTGCAGGTTGAATTCGTCTCTGGCCAACGTGTCGATGTTAATCTCATTCTTAATTTGGCTTCGGGGCTTCCGAGCATCGTAGAACATTTTCCAGAGGTGGGAAGTCCAGGCCTGGAGCAGGATGAGCTGAGACGACAGGCGTTTCAGAAACATCCCCAGCAAGCCATCTGGTGTCAGGGAAAAAGGAAGGTGCTCCCATCAGACTAGGAGTCCAGCAAGAAGGCATGTGCTCTCCCAGGAGGAACCTCTCCCTCTCCTGTAGAACCTTCCAGCCATTCACACTCCAGGCCACAAATTCAAGGGACGGTTTGTGTAAGATGCAGCAGTCCACACTCTGGTACAGCCAAGCAGCTTCCAAAACCTCCTTAGCTGGCTCAGAGGACTTCGCCTACCTAGAATCTTGTAACAGGAGACTAAGAGGAAAGAATCAGCCATGCACGATGCAGCCATGCTGGGGTGGCCAGGGACAGGCCTCTGGGTGCCACAACAAAGCCAGAGAAGTGTGGGTGTCAGGTGCAGCAGGAGCAGGTGTGTGCATGAATGATGCTTCCATCTCCTCCTACTTCATTCTACTTTGTTAACCTGCTCCCAGAATCCCTTCCTGCAATCTGTTCCTAAGGCGCCCTTGCTCCCCACTTGACTGGTGAAGCACTGCCTTAGAGGGGTGTCAAGAGCATGATACCCCGGTAAAGAGGGGGGGTCTCGGGAGTCTCACAGGCCTGAATTAAAATCCCAGTCTAGTTGCTACTGCTGTGTGGCCCTGAGAAATGTGCTTAACCTTTGTGCCTTTGGGCCCTCATGTAACCCAGAGGCCGTTACAAAGGCAGATCACATGACATCCACTAGGGGTTGGGTACAGTGCCGGTGCATAGGAAGTGCTCATTACGAGAATAATGTTTGCTCATCTCTTCTCCACCAACCTCAACTCAAGAGGAGGCAGAGGCAAGCCACAAGCAGAGCAGTCCACACATACGCAGTGTGTGTGTCTCACTGATGCAAGTCAGAGAAACAATTAACCAAAGGCTAGCCATGTGGGCAAGCGAGGCACAACGGGCAGCAAAAAGCAAGATTTACCTTGAATCGCTGGGTCCAGCAGCAGAAATAGATAGTAAAGTCAAATTAATTCTCAGTTTAAGAAAGCATACAACACCTAGTAGTGTACCTGACCCAGAAGACGCCCTCAACAGCAGCCTACTGGATAGCTAAAGGATGGATGGGGTGGGGAGGGCAGGACTGGACTGAGGCAAGTTCATCAGATGACACTGATGTGCCACTGCTCACTCAGAACACAGGGCTGCTTCCAATCATGTCTCTTTAGACACATGTGGTTGCTGCACTTGAGACACGGAACCTGACAACTTTAGGACACCTACAACTACACTCAGTTAAGAAAGTTTTGCTTCAGGATCGTTCACTAGAGGGACTCAGCAACAGTGGAGCTGCACAGACCACGGGGCGGCTGATGCATGCAGACTGCCCACAGGACTTCTTCAGAACATCAGGCTGAGCCCAGGTGCCAGAGTGCTGTGGTCCATAAACCCAGCTAACCCTCCCTGGAGTAGCCTCTCTGGGTTCATACCTGCCTTCTTGCCAAATTCTCCCTCCAGCTCAGCCTGTGCCCCAGTCAGGGGGAGGTCCACCATCTCCAGGCACACAACTTCTGCCAGGGACTCCTCTCGGCTCCATAACACCACCTTCCCAGCTACAGGAAAACAGTTGGGTTTTTGATTTTTGTTGTTGTTGTTGTTTTTGGTTTTTGTTTTTTGAGACAGGGTTTCTCTGTATAGCCTTGGCTTTCCTAGACTTGCTTCATAGACCAGGCTGGCCTCGAACTCACAGAGACCTGCCTGCCTCTGCCTCCCTGAGTGCTGGGATTACAGGCTGAGCCACCACGCCTGGCTAGGAAACCAGTTTGTAAAAGTTCAGCCAGGGTCAGGTGGTGGCGGTGCATGTCTTTAATCCCAGCACTTGGGAGGCAGAGGCAGGCGGACTGCTGTAAGTTCAAGGCCAGCCTGGTCTACAAAGTGATCCAGAACAGCCAAGGCTACACAGAAAACTCTGTCTCGAAAAACCAAAAAGAAAAAAAAAAAGTTCAGCCATGCCCCCCAACCCCGAGGAGACTCTCAGAGGTGGCTCAGAGTTCAAGTCTCATAAGCCTGAGGTCAATAGCCATGTGATGAAGCTTCTGTAGCTTACTTCGTGCTCTAGGGAACTGAGGAACAGAGAAAATTCTCAGGGTACACTCTGCTTGAACCTTCTCCAAGCCTGTGCACAAGTCCCCACCACCTCTACCACACGTGGCTGGAATTCAAAGCAGGCAGAAGCACAAAGGCTGCGTGTGGGACCCTTACCTAGCTGCTGCAGGAACAGCTGCAGATGGTCCTGTGTCTGCACCAAGGCCCGGTAGCCCACCGAGTCATCCTTCTTCAAGAACACCTGGATGTACAGCTAGAGTGGGGCAGGAAGAAGACGAATGGCTCCAAGACTCCAGACCCCAAGTTTCAAAGGGTCGGGCGTCGGCTGTGGCCCAGGGCATGGTGTGATGTCTACACAATACAGTGCTTATCTGGACATCAGCAAGAAAGTACACATTCTTTAGAGCCAACACAGCAATGAGCTGAGGCGCTCGTTGATTTGTCCATGAAGGGCAGCAAGTATTTGACGGGACTGTTACCCCTTCATGCCCCAGTTGGACCCCACAAGGTGAGCAGGAGGCCAGGCCAGGATTTTGCACTATAGGGATAAAGAAGACCCATCCCAGAAGCTGAGGGACACAATTCATTGTCCCCAGAATGACACGAGGTAAGATTAGTAGTACATCCAGAGAGCTGGTCGCAAGTCTGAATTCCAGCAACTAGCTCCATGGCTCAAAATGCCCTGGGCAATGGGCACACTCACAAACCAGGTCAGTAACAACCAGTCCACATGACTGCCAAGATGTCCTATGTATTAACACATAAACAAAAGCTAAGTGCAGGGCCTCGCACACACTTACAAGTGGGCAAAACAAAGCAGTGGGGTTGGAGAGTCAAAGCACTTGCTGCTCTTGCAGAATGCTCAGGTTTAATTCCTAGCACCCACATGGCAGCTCACAACCATCTGTAACTTCAGTCCCAGGGAATCAAATGTTCCATGTACCCATGTGGTGTACATATTACATACATGCAAGCAAAAGACCCACACACATAAAATAATAAATAAATCTAAAACAACAATAGAAACAACAGCATCAGGCAGCAGCTGTGGAAGAACTAGGAGCCTTGTTCAGAGAGCTAGGGCCACAGTTGAGGCCCACCAAACAGAGTGTGAAGGCCACAGCTGTCACTCACCCGCTCAGGTCGAGTGCCCTTCTGCTCCAGGCTGAAGGAAATCGCAGTGTCTAGGAGCCGCCGACCTGTTTCCACTAAGTAGAGGTTAATGGTGTAGGTCTGGTTGAAGCAAGCCAGAGGGTCCTAGAGGTACACATATGAGTCAACAATGAAGTCCCCTAAAGAGTCTCCAAGGACACTGCAAATCCCCAGAGAAGGAACCAGGTTAGAAGGGAAACACTTGCATAGGAAATAAGAAAGAAAAGAGAGCTAAATCCTATAGCGGAAACCAGGCTGCTGAGTTAACAAACGAGATCATAACTAGTGTGCATCTAAGAAGAGAGCCAGAAGCTCAGCAGTGGTATATGCCTTTAATCACAACACAGGCAGATCTCTGAGTTTGTGCCTGATCTGGTCTACAAAGTGAGTTCCAGGACAGGCAGGGCTACACAAAGAAACCCTGTCTTGAAAGGGAAAAAAAAAAAAAAAAAAAAAAGGAAATAAGAAAGCCAGGTGTGTACAACCTCTATGTGTGTTTGAGAAGGGAGCCAGTACCTAAGCACCAAGCTCATCCTGGAAGGGAGCCAGTGTACACAGAGACAGAGTTCCCAGATTGCCATGACTCTGGATGAAGAAAGAAAAGCAAAGCTTGGGATATGAGGCCACGTCCAAGGCTTGTGCCTCCTGTCAGGACCCCTCATTGCTACCCACTGCACTGCAGAACGCCATTGGGCTATGCCAGCTCTGGAGACCCCAGCGGAATGGGGAAACTGAGGCTCAGAAAAGGAAATAATGAGGAAGAGCAACCAGGAGTCTACCTCCTCATCTTGCCATGAGAAGGACAAGACACGCCATCTAACTGCCAGTACCTGGACCCTACCCGAAGCCAAGAAGTCAAGGGGACCTGTTAGCTCAGCTGATCTGAGCTTTCCTGAGTGGTCTCCTGTGTTCCCAGGCCTCCCACACCACCCAATGCCACAGCCTACCTGTGTACTGGATGTCTCAGGAAGGCTCGCCGCAGACCCATCCCCAGCACTGCCAGGCTTTTGCTAAAGGAACGAGATGGGAGAATATTCAGCCAAAGGGTTCCTTCCCAGAAACTTGTGCCTCAGAAGGCAAATCTGATTTTTTGTTTTGTTTTTGGGGTTTTTGGGGGAGGGGCTTTGGGTTTTTGAGACAGGGTTTCTCTGTGTAGCCTTGGCTGTCCTGGACTCCCTTTGTAGACCAGGCTGTCCTTGAACTCACAGAAATCTATCTGCCTCTGCCTCCCTGGTGCAGGGATCATGGGCATGGACTATTCTCACACCTCACCCCCTGACAAGCATAGGAACCCAGAGTTGTCTAGGGGGAGAGCAGGTAGCCTCATCGGGACCCCATTCCTGCGGAGGAAGAGACTATGTGGAAAGCTGTAGAGATGAGGAGGCAACTCATCTCTCTGCAGCTCCTACCCTGTGAACAGGTGGATGTACCCTGACTTCTGACTGTCATGGTTCCCAGCAGAGATAAAGAAGCCCACCTGCTAGCTGTCACTCATGAACTCACCACTTCAGTGCGACAGGTCATAACTGCAGCCACTGTCTTCTCCCCAGTGGTGGCGAAGCTGACAAGAGTGGCCTGTAAGGAAAGTGACACATCAGCTCCCAGACAGTGGGATTTAAGGCAAATGTGTCCAGGTTCAAAACCTCTGCCCCCACCACTTTGTCCTGGAAGACCTTTCTGGTCCCAACAACCGTCCTGCCTGCAGTTACCTGGGGAAAGTTTTTGAGCAGAGTCACGGCACCTTGGTGGTAGTGCAGCAGGGCATAGTGGCCTGGGGACAACTGTAGGAAGAACTGGGCCCGAGAAGGAGCCACTGGGCTGGGCTGTGTGGGCAGCACTCGGGGCTGGAATCCACTTCCAAATTCTAAGTCAGGAGACTAGGGGAGGCAAGAAGAAAGGTAAGAAGCTTAACCCATCCCATAATATCAAGACCATGGCTCTCTGCCCTGCTTTGTCAGGGAGCAGCACTAAACTAGGGCAGATGGCTCCAGAAGCTCCTATTCCGGGTCCCCAGGAGACCATGGCCTATATCCCCTGACAAGGTCAGCCAGTGTCCTAAGCTCTCCCCATGGCTATCACAGCTCAGGAAGGCAGCAGCAACCTCACAGGGAGATAACTGCTTACCCCTGGGCAATCATGCCAGGCCTTCTACGCCCTACAGGTGACATCTCAGACCAGGAGAACAGTCTCTCACCTGCAGGGGGATCTGTCGCAGTTCCCACTCCGTCTCCAGGGCCAAAGTGTGGAGGGAATGTGAGCTGGGGTCGGGGCATACCAGGACAGCCTCATCTACCACACCACAGGCCCCAGTGAGATGCTGCAGCCATGGAGTCCAAACCCTGACCTGTGGAGAGATCATCATGGGCCCTCTCGGACCAGAATCGCTGCTGGAACCCCACAAAGGCTCAAGCTCAAAATGCATGACTGGCTGAGCATGGTGGTACATGTTTTTAATCCCAGGACTTGGAGGGAGAAGCAGGCGGATCTCTGTGAGTTTGCAGCTAGCCTGGTCCACAGAGTGAGTCCCAGGAGCCAGAGCTACATAGAACCCTGTCTCAAAAACAAAAAAACAAAAAATGAAACAAGCAAACAATTAAAAAAAAAAAAAAAAAGGCTATTCCAAAGGGACTCTTCCTGTCCTCACCCACCTCCACCACCATCCTCCAAAAATGGAAGTACTCAGGATTTTCTTTTGGGTCACTGGGAAAATGCATCGATACCAGTAAGTGGCTGATGGCTCAAAGGCTTGTTCCATGCTATGCTCATCAGATGTGGCCTCTTGTTATCATTTCATACCTACCTTAGAAGCTCTTAAAGAGACAGTATCTAGATCTGAGTACCTTTTCAGCCAGCCCAGAAGAACACCATGTATTAACAAAGTGCTTTAAATACATGCTGAGGACAAGCCAGCAGTAACAGATGGGCATCAGGAACACAAGTGGCTTTTGCAGCTGCCCTGCCAAGTTCCTTGAACCCCCATGCAAAGAAGGCCTCTCCCACCCACGAGGAGCCAGATGCTTTCTCTACCTGCTGAACAATCTCTCCATCCTCCACGTTAAACTTGACGATGTTCACATGGCTGAAGGCAACGATGCCAAGGGCCCACACCACCCCGGAGCCATAGGAATACACCATCTGGTAGTGGATGCTGTCACTAAGAGAGGGACGAGAGGACAGGGCCACCAGCTTAGTCCTTAGACTTGAACTTTCCCAGGGGCTTCCAAAACCAAGCTGCCATTTCCTAGTGAGATATCACGAGCTGAAAACTCCCAAGTGGAGCTGGCTTGGCTCACGCAGGCTTAGCTTTAGATCCTTGGCTGCTGCTGTTTGCAGTGCTAGGGATGAAGGCCAGGGCCTCACGAATGCTAGGCAAGTGCTCCTCTACTCAGGCCCACCCCAGCCTTGCTTTTCTTTTTAAATTGAATTTTTTTTTCTTTTTTCTTTTTTAAAAAGATTTATTTATTTACTATGTATACAGTGCTCTGCCTGCTTGTACCCCTGAAGGCCAGAAGAGGGCACCAGATCACATTATAGATGGTTGTGAGCCACCATGTGGTTGCTGGGAATTGAACTCAGGACCTCTGAAAGAGCAGTCAGTGCTTTTAACCGCTGAGCCATCTCTCCAGATCTTAATTTGAATTTTTAAAAATCAACATCACATGTATAAAGCAGCTCTTCCTAAGTGACAGATGCAAAGTGCCTACACATACGCGGGGCACCCTACCAGCTGGCTGAGCAAGGCTGTGGAGTAGGCCAAGCATGCTGTAGTTGCCCTGTAGGCCCCATCAGGCCGGCCACACATGGGCGCTTTACTCTTAGTCCTCTGGGATATTGACTTTTGGGGGGTTTTGTTTGTATATTTTGCTTTCTTTCTTTTTAAAACAAAAACAAACAAGAAAACCAAGGTCTCACTACGTAGCCCAGGGTAGCCTTGCTCAACCAGCTAGGAATTTGACCTCCCTGCCCCCCCTGCCCCCCCGTAAGGCTAAAAATCAAGCCAAAGCACACATCTTTAGTCCCAGCATTTGGGCGGCAGAGGCGAGTGGATGGAACCCTGTGAGTTCAAGGCCAGCCTGGTCTACAACATGAGTTCCAGGACACAGAAACACTGTCTCAAAAAACTAAAAAGAAAAAAGAACCAAACACAAGGCCCTGTGCATGCCAGGAAGGCTCCACCACTAGGCCGTATCTCCAGCCTTAACTTTAGCAATTTAACCCCCCCCCCCAAGACAGGGTTTCTCTGTGTAGCCTTGGCTATCCTGGACAATTTAACTTTTGATCCCTACCCTAACCTTTTTGGGAATGGTTCCAAATGGCTGAAGCCAACCCTTGCCTGACCCTCTACCCACCCTGTTCTCTCCTGGCTTTTATGCTTCCAACCCCTAAGACCCCTGAAAACCATTTTAGGCCTCTCTCGGCCTCTTGGCCCCTCCCTGTAGTTCCAACTCTTACAGGGATGAAAGTTTCAGACTATTGTGAAAAAGCAGCTGATAGGCCCAGAGCACTGTGTATATACAAGAACAGCTCCCTGTATGGCAGCTCTAGTGCCCCAGGCTCCACCCCGCCAAGTACACTTTAAGGAAGTAGCCCCAGCCTTGCCACTCAGGCCCACATGCAGGAGAATACTACCCCCATGTGATGCCAACAGGCTGGCACCTGGCCAAGCACCCTCAGGACATAGAGTGCTATAGGGATAGGACAAGGTAGTCATCACTTGGGAGGAGACAGCCTTACCTTTCTGGAAGATGTTCCACCCACTTCAGGTGCCCACTGGAGAGGTGATACAGGGTGAGAGTTGTCTTCTTCAGAACTGCAATGTACCTCACTGACTCCTGTAGGCCCACGAGCCCAAGTGCCTGGAAACTGAGCACAGGTACGGGTGAGGACCTTCAGCCACAGTGGCTGCCCCACTACTCTTGCTGGTGCTGTTCGCTGATGTTTTCTGGGTCAAGAAACAAACACACCTCGATCCTAATGTTGGTTCTGCCTACTCCTGGCTCTACCGACTTGAGAATCTGCCTTGTAACCACTTAGGCACAGTGCCCTCCAGCCCCCAAATCTGCTATGGGTTACATCTTCCTTGCCCTGAGATTTCAGAGAATTCAGGTCAACCCTCTATGAGGCATGTTGGCTTATAACTATGTCCACAACTGGCCATGAGCTTCATGACAGAGTTGCCTCACATTCACAGTGTTCTCATCGCCTGGGGTCCACCAAGTGCCAATCAAGTGAACTGCTATTATAAGATTCATAAGCTAAAGCCAACAAGGCCACAGATCAGTCTTAGCAAAGACTGTGCAGCAGTCCAAGCTGTTCTCTGACAGAGAACTAAAATATGGAGTTTAAGCACGTTTTATAGCTCTGGATCCCAGCCCTTGCCAGGTAGAGGCTGAAGGCCAGGACTGTCAAGATGGCTTGGCAGAGAAATGCACTTGCTGAGCAAGGCTGACAACCCAAGCTTAATCTCCAGCACACACGCGCGCACACACACACACGCACATGATGACAGTAAACAAAATTATTTTGAAAGTCCAAGGTCAGCCTCATCTACATAGCTACTTTGAGGGCAGCCTGGTCTATATGAGACCTATCTCAAAGCAAAAAAAAAGAAGAAACATGGAAAGCTTTGTATTATATTCTACCTAGAACATGGCATGCAAAGCTCATATATTGTGGTAAGACTGGGTAGTGTTCAGGAACAGAATAAACATGTGGCTAGTACAGAGCTGTGTACATAAGGGGTATTCAATTAACAAAACCCACCTAATTCTCTTCCCACAACCTCATTTACTCATTGAATAAACACACATGTGCTAGAATAAACAAATCAAGACTGGGCATCTGAGCCAGGCATGGTGGCACACAAATCCCAGCACTCAAGAAGTAAAGGCAGAAGCATCTCTTTGAGTTCAAGGCCAGCCTGGACTACCTATTTCCAGGACAGCCAAGGCTATGCAGAGAGAACCTATCTTTAGAAAACTAAATAAATAAAAGCCATCTGGGGCTAGAGAGATGGCTCAGAGGTTAAAAGTTGCTCTTCCAGAGTACCTGGGTTCAAGTCCCAGCACCCACATGGTGGCTCACACGCGGCTGGGAATCCAGTTCTAAGGGATCCGACACTCTCTTCTGGCCTCCAAAGGGACTGCACTCCTGTGGTCCACAGACCTACAAGCTTGCAAAACACCCATACACATAAGAAGAAAAAAACATTTTAAAGGATGGACATCTGATGTGCTGTCTCTTCTGTGGTCCCCGAGGGAGGACAGAACAAAGCCCAATGGCTCAGATGGTCCTTGCAGATCACTTCATTCAGCCACGGTGAAGCACTGCCTCTTGCCTACCTGCCACTGTCCAGACTTATCTCCCAGTTCAGGCCTCCGATGTTAGTCTCCCAAGAACGCATGATGCGCCCTCCATTGGATACAGTGATTGCATCTGAAAGAGACAAAGACCACTGTCATTTCCCAAACTTGCTGTGTGTCATGACCCCACCTCTGGCCTACGGACGCAAACAGGTTTCAGCAGGTACCTGTCCTTCACTTTCAGAAGCACCCCTTTTCCATCAGACCCCTTACAAATCGAAGGAACCAAGAAACAGGAGATGGGGCTGATCCCACAATGGAGTCCAGGGTGGGCCTCTGCTTACCTTGCCCATGGACCAACATGGCATCCACTGCCCCTTCTGCTGTGCCCTTGTCGACATGGCGCCACACTGAAAGGTGAGAAAGCCAGACATTGCTATGAGTGACTGTGACCCAAGGAGACCAGGAGGGGCTGAGACTGTCATTTGTAAAGCATTATCCAACTTTAATTAGGAGATAAGGAGTACCACTAACTGCTATGCCCTAGACCCACTCCCTGGATAGTAAGGGAGGAGGAGGCTCAGGGCACATGGCTTTCCCTGCCGGGGCCCCCTCCCCTCCATCCCACTACCACCCCATCAAGCATATGCAGGAACAACAGTAAGATTAACAAAATCCACCCAGTTCATTAAAAAATAGTCTAGAAACCCTCTTGTCACAAACTAAGTTCCTACAAACAATGCTAGCAGCAGGGATAACTCAGGGGCAGTCATCCAAGCCTTTACTGCAAAACAGGATAGAAGGTAGTATTCGCAGTGTTATCTTAGTTCAGGGCCTTCAAGACTGCTGGCCTTTGCAGGGAATAAACTGCAAAGGCCAGCTACATGAACATACATATTGAGAGGTGACAAGACAAGAGAAGACAGCAAAGGCAAGCCACAGGTTGCTCAGATCCACAGCGCTCGGCTGCCCTCCCTGGAGCCTCCTGTCTCCACGGCTCGCTCACTCACAGATCTCTCCCGTCCGAGAATTTAAGGCTGCAATCACATTCTTCTCTGTGGCCACAACCAACTTCTTGGATCCAGGGGAAAATTCCAAGGAGGCAAACTTGAGCTTCCCAACATACTGCTGTCTCCTGTGGACGAGTGCAGGGGAGTGTCAGAGCAGGGTCATCACCACAAAAAGACAAATCGCCAGTTCACATCAGCATATCTCCTCATGACATGCAAGAAGTGTGTGCTGATGAAGAGCTCTGAATGCACACAAGATGTCTGTGTAATGCACTCAGAAGCAAAGGGAGATAATTATCAACAAATAAATGAGAAATAGTAATGGTCTTCCACTTAAATGTAACACCTACTTACTCAAGCAACATCCCAGAGTCCTCAGCCTAACTAATTTTCAGCTGCAACCAATAGACTTCCAGGTACATATCATATTTTTCCAGACTATAAGACGCACCTGATCATAAGACGTACCCAGTTTTTAGAGCAGTAAAACAAGAAAAACAGTAAAAACATCGATCAGACCATAAGGTGCACCCTAATCCCCCCCCATTTTGGGGGGGAGGAAGTGCGTTTTATGGTCTGAAAAATACAGTAGGCGCTTGCACACTGCTGCAATGAAGACATTCTGCTGTTTGAAGCACATTAAACAAACATGGCATTTAGACCGCATCCCTCATTTAGACTGGTGTTATTCGGTCTAGCTTGCTTCAAAGGAGCTAAGTTGGAAGTAGAGTCAAGTTTAGATTCAGGGACTTCTATGTGTTATTTTCAAGTGACCTTATTCTCTCTGTGTGTAGCCACCAAACAACCTTACCAAGTGCACAGGGCAAATGTTATTGCCCCATTTTCCAGGTGTGGAAACCAAAGTCCAGAAAGGCTAATGAGTGTTGGAACCAGGACCCCCAAATGAAGACCTTTTTAAAAATACTGTTGTTAGTTGTATGTCAACTGTGTGGACAATTGTTAAGTGGCCAAATAGTCGTTCAGTGTGAAATAAGCACGGTTTGAAGGAAGAGGTGAGTAAATGAATGTCAGGCTGGTAAGTTTGGAGAGGCCATGTTGCGTCCAGAGTGTCCCTCTGAGGGAAGAGGAGGACACACTTTAGAACTTGGAGGACACGAGGTCTGAGACACCAGCTAGTTCCAGGAGGACGAAAGTTCACTGGGGGCTAGTGACCTCGGACACCTAAGAAATCAGTGACCTCTAACCAAAACCCTACAGCATGTCTAGACTGCCACCTGCAGTGCAATCTGCACAGTCACAGACGGGTCGGCTTAGAATAGTTCCCTCGGTACTTAATGCTGTTGGGGCGACGCCTTCAAACTCTTCATGGCTGAAGAAGGGAAGCTCACGTTTTCATTCTGCACAGGGTGCAGAATTCATTCATTCACCTCTCTCTTAAAGGCCTTGCTCTAAATTACGTACTCAGTCCTGCTCCATGGCAGTCTCCCCCGTTCGCAGGAGGGAGACAGATGCTTGGAATGCAGACACCTGCTTCCTGGGGAAGCGACACCTGTACGCACCAGTCAAACTTGCCCACTTGGTCTTCGTAGACCGCGGCCGCAGGGACAAGCAGCAGAACCCAGAGGCAGAACCCGGACGCCATAGCAGCCACCATGATTGAAGCCCAAGCCCCGCCCGCCCCATCCCGTCATGCATCGGGCCTCAAGACCCTCCCACCGCCGGGCCATAGAAAGGAACCGGTTCGCGAGGCCCTCGGTGGATCCCTCAAGGATCGAGAGCCGCCAGAGTTGGAGGGACTGGAGGGATCTGGAACCTGGGCTAAGACGTAGCCGTCCAGGCACCCAGCAGAGCGCAGGCGGGGAGAGTGGAGCCGCCGCAATTCGGGTCAGGCACATACGTGGGCAGCCCCTAGCGCCGTCCCAGAAGCCCGTGCGCCTCCCCGGGTCCTGACGGGCCTCCGGGTCTTCCGCCGCACGTGTCTTCAGCGCGATGCCCAAATCCAAGCGAGACAAGAAAGGTAGGTTCGGGGACCTCCGTCATGGAGTACACGGGGACATGGATGAGGCATCAGGGCCTCTCTAAGGAGTCCGCCGGCCGGGATAGCGGGTTGGCGTCGGCAGGTCATCGAGAGAGGTGGAGCCTGGGCCGGGCCGACAGGCAGCTCCTGAAACAGTCCCAGGCTCGCCTCGAACTCGCCAACGAGGATAGTCTTTAACTGCTGCCTCTGCCTCCCGAGTGCTGAGATTACAGGCACACACCACTAAACCTATTTATGCTGAGCTAGGGTTGGAACACAGAACACTCAATGCTTAGGCAAGCACTACCCGCTGAGCACCGAGCTGCATCCCCTGGCGCGTACGCTCGCCTGTTTTGTGTTTGAGACAGGATCTTGCGATGTAGCTCAGATTTGCCGCGTAGACCAGGCAGGTCTCAAACTCAGGGGCTTCCAATTCACCTCAACTTCTCCAGAATGTAAGGATTTGGCAGGCGCGCTTCCGTGTACTGCATTTTAAGTTTGTTTTTTTAAATGCTGGCGCCTTGAACTCTTCCTCCATCTGTCTGGTGGCCCCCCGAATAACAGTATGGGCCACCACATCAGCTAGCCGACTGACACTTGTGGGTGTTACAAGACAAGACAGTTGAACGAAAAGGATCTGGCTCCAAGCTCACCGCTTTAGTCAAGTATGTGTGCCTCCTGTGCTCTTCTCAGGTAACTAGTTTGTCTGGTAGTCAAAGTGGAGTAAGTGCAGATGATACTGTTTTAATTTATTCATATTACACCTCAGTTGTTAGCCTATCCCTTGTAACCTCCCATTCCTCCCTCCCTCCTGCTTCCCCCCTATTCCCCTCCCCTACGTCTGTGGCTGAGGGGGATCTCCTCCCCTTGAATATGCTCATAGTGTATCAAGTCTCTTCTTGGTGACCTGTTATCCTTCCTCTGAGTGCCACCAGGCCTCCCCATCAAGGGGACGTGGTCAAAAATGGGGCACCAGAGTTTGTATGAAAGTCAGACCTCCCTCTCCACTCAACGGTGGAGAATGTCCTGCCCATTGGCCATGTCTGGGTAGGGGTTCAAAGTTTACTGCCTATATTTTCCTTGGCTGGTGCCATAGTTTGAGCAGGACCCCAGGACCCTGATCCGTCCGTCATAATGTTCTTGTAGGTTTCTAGGACCCTCTGGATCCTTCTATTTTGTTTTGTTTTTCAAGACAGGGTTTCTTTGTGTAGTCTTGGCTGTCCTCGACTCACAATTATAGATCAGGCTGTCTTAGAGTTCACAGAGATCCGCCTGCCTCTGTCTCCCCAAGTGCTGGGATTACAGGCTTGGGAGAAGGTTGTTTTGAATAGAGGGAACACAAAGTGAAAGGGGTCTGTAGTGTGGTTAACTTATTATGGGACAAGAGGCCAGTGTGGCTGGAGTAAAGTGAACAGAACAGGATTGAAGGGAAAGGAGCAGCCTTTGATGCGGGTTTACTTTGAAAGGATCACTTTGGCTCCTCTGATAGCCTGGAGAATACGAGGGCAGAGGTGGAAGCAGCAAGGTCAGCAACCACCCAGAGAATGCTAAGTTGTACCAGAATCCTAGCAGTTGAGAGTCTGGGGAGTGGCTGCCTCGGTGTGGTTGCCTTGGCCTGTGTGCCTTGTAAAGAGGGACTGTGAGTGGCAGGCAGAGTAGATAAAGGGCCACATCACCTTTGGGGGACACCCAGGGCTTTGTAGAAGTGTGACAAATAGGGCCTCAGTTACTTTTCAGTAGGTGCCCTTGTGCCCCCCACCTATCCGGCGTTACTGTCTTCATGGACCCAGATTACAAAATTGAGATGTGGGTATATAATGGAATAGAAAAAATAAGGTCCCAATAGGATGAGATAGCATATACCTGTAACCCCAACACTTAAGAAACAGAAACAAGGAAATATATCTTGAGTTCAAAGCCAGCCCAAGTAGCATTCTAGTCAATTTTGCCTTTAATTAATTAATTAAAATAAAAAAGAGATACTACCCCTATCATCCCATAGTTTATCCTAGCTATTGATGGCCTGTACGCTATGCCCTATAGCAGGGAAGGGTCCTGCCTTAGCCAGCAGATTAGGGCTGCCACTGAGCACTCTGTCAGCAGGAATGAGCCCTGCTACCACACTGCAGTAAATCCACCTGTCAGTCCATATGACTAAGGGCGCCTAGTTCGTGACAGGAGATGTATTTAGGGATCTCTAGGTCCAGGAATACTAGGTAAGCACTCTGCCAGCCTTGAAGACCCAGAATGACAGCGTCCATTGCTCACTCCTTCACACAGGCTTGGTTCAGCCAAGGCGCCAAAGAGGGAAGCGGACTCCTCCTCCAGAGCGGCCAGGTGGACCACTCACCACCATTTCTTTTTCTTGGTTTTAGTTTCCTTAACAAAAACAGCCAAGAAAGGCTTGGAACTGAAGCAGAACCTAATTGAAGAGGTGAGCACTTGCCCTTTCTTTTCCCTAGTGCAAGCGTGCTTGCATGCGTGTGTTTGGTTGATAGGGTTGGGATAGGGCTGTTAGCGGTGTTGTAAAAGCAGCAGCAGAGTTTCCAATCCAGCCCTCTTTTCTGCAGCAGTGCCACCGCTACTACTAAAAACTACTCACAGTTTCCTAGCTCTGATTGGGCTCCCACTGTGTGCCTTGCACAACAGTTGACGATTTATGTGTGTTTTCCACACTACCCACGCCATCCCTGTAACTCAGGGCCAGGTGATACGATTGCTGTTTTGGACTTGGGGTAACTGAAGCTTATTAGTAAGTTTGTAATACTGCTCAGTGTGAGAAGGCTGGAAGCCACCAGGTGTGGTTGGTGACTGTGGCCATCCATCTGCAACTGACCCGCTGGCCGGGGAAACAGTCTCCTGGTGTACACAGATTCCCTTTTCTTTAGAAATGGAGCTTTACCACAGAGAGGCTCAGTCAGCAGCCTGACTGGGACAATGTCAGTCCTTGTTGATAAAGGATGAGTAGCCTTGTGTTTTGATCAGCAGGGCCTCCCTGGGGCAGGTAGATGTTTCTAGATTGACTTAAGTAGACAAAGGAAGCGGGGTGACCGGTCCACATTGGTCCTAGAAAGACCGTGGGGTTTGGGTCCCTGCTCTCCTCCTGTAGTAGGTGACCCTAGTGTCAGTCATGTCAGATTAAAGGCTTAAAGCCGGTTCTTCTGCATGAGGCCAGAGTTGCCCGACCCATGCTGCCCCTTCAACTCCTCATGATTGTCCCACAGCTTCGGAAATGTGTGGACACCTACAAGTACCTCTTCATCTTCTCTGTGGCCAACATGAGGAACAACAAGCTAAAGGACATCCGGAATGCATGGAAGCACAGCCGGTGAGTGAGGCGAGGGCCCTGGGCAGGAGTGGTGCTGAAGAGCATGATTTACCTTAGGCTTGGGCTTTCCCTGAGCTGCTGGGGGACAGGACTTGGTGGTCACTTGGGATGTTTCAAGATTGGTTCGTCAGGAAAGTGGCCCCCGGAGTGTGCCATAGTGGTTTAAGAGTGTTGGCAGGCACATCTGACGCAAAGCAGGCCGCGGGAGCCAGTGGGTTGTAGTGCTGGGGCAGGTGGCTCTGGGGTCACTGCACTGCTGAGTCCTGGGTGGGCTGCACAGAGAACAGAGCCTCTGGACACACCTCCTGTTGCCTGGCTCTGGGCTCCCTGAACTCCTAGGCATTGGCTCACAGCCCCCTTTTTCTTGATGTAGGATGTTCTTTGGCAAAAACAAGGTGATGATGGTGGCCTTGGGGCGAAGCCCTTCTGACGAGTACAAAGACAACCTGCATCAGGTAGGCCACGTGCCCTCGCTGCGCAAGGCTGACGTCCAGCTGCCTCTCCTGGGCTTCCCTTTTGCCACCACAGCCATGTGACTGGCCCGTGGGCTCAGGGGACAGAAGCTCGGCTAAGCCTGTGTCCTTACTCTCCAGACCCATGGGCTATGGCCTCCTGCCCTACCTACTAGGAGTTGTACCAATCAGAGAAGTTTTTAGATGGTCCTCAATGTCTCCTGTGGATAAATTGCCCCTAGTGAAGAAGCAGTGATGTTCACTTTTGTTTTTCAGGTCAGCAGGAAGTTGAGAGGTGAAGTTGGCCTCCTTTTTACCAACCGCACAAAGGAGGAGGTGAATCAGTGAGTGTCTGAGGGATGGAGGGAGGGAAGCTGCGGGTCAGGAAAGGTTGAAGGGATGGTCCAGGTGATAACATCAAATCAGAGCTGGCTCCTGGAAGCCTCCTACAGAAACTGGTTTTGTTTTATTTTGGTTTTTGGTTTTTCGAGACAAGGTTTCTCTGTATAGCCTTGGCTGTCCTGGACTAACTTTGTAGACCAAGACAGCCTCGAACTCACAGCGATCCGCCTGCCTCTGCCTCGCGAGTGCTGGAATTTGTAACGTGGTTCTTTTATTGTCTCTGGCTGGTCCTCACTGCTGGCTGCCAGTCCACAGCCAGGATGGACAGGGACAGGAGGCTCCAGACGGAGTGCGCTCAAAGGTGGCCTGGACTGAGCTGGATGGCGACACTTGGAGAGCTCTACCCTCACCCTTCTCTTCCTTAGGTGGTTCACAAAGTATGCAGAAATGGATTTTGCTCGAGCTGGGAACAAAGCAACTTTAACTGTGAGCCTGGATCCGGGACCCCTGAAACAGTTCCCTCACTCCATGGAGCCACAGCTGAGGCAGCTGGGCCTGCCCACTGCCCTCAAGAAAGGTAGGAGGCTAGAGAAGTGGCTTAGGGTTAGAGTACTGTCTGCTCCTCCAGGGGACATGGGTTTGATTCCCAGGGCCCTCATCTGGCCTCCACAGGCACAAGTTTTCACGAGGTACCACAGGCATACCTGCAGGCAAAACAACTGTCCAGAAGGGAAAGCGGCTGCTTCAGCTTCTCCTGTAAAGGCAGAGCTGAGGACTCACCCACCGCCAGTAGACATGGAGGAGGCAGCCGCTGTCCATCTGGGTGCTGAGCTGCAGGGAAGATGACTCAGTGCTGCCCACCCACAGGTGTGGTGACCCTGCTGTCTGACTATGAAGTTTGCAAGGAAGGTGATGTGCTGACCCCAGAGCAGGCCCGTGTCCTGGTGAGTCTGAGCCTCCAACCTGGGAGAGATTGTAACCTCCTGCTGGGACTTGCTCTGTGCTGATCACAGCTGCTGCTCCTCACTGTTTCCTCTGTCTCTTACAGAAACTTTTTGGGTATGAGATGGCTGAATTCAAAGTGACCATCAAATACATGTGGGATGCCCAGTCGGGAAGATTCCAGCAGATGGATGATGACCTGCCCGAGAGCGCACCTGAGTCTGAGGGAGAGTCTGAGGAGGAGGATGACATCTGACTGTCGGCCATCCAGAAAGTTCATTTCCACTGGAACATCCAGGACTGCTGTCACCCCTCCGCAGGGGCGGCTATTTATTTTGCTATAGATAAACATAAGGGGGGATGCTAGGGAGGGGCTTTGTTTCTATAAAGAATAAAATGTTGTCCACAGGGTGTTCCCTGTAGACAGCAGGAGACTCTTTTTAGTAAAAAGGCCCTCAGTTTTCTCCTTCTACTTGGAGCCAGGGCTGGGCAGCACAGCGCCACAGAGAGCTGACAGTAGCTCCCGGAGTTGGTGTCCCCTCTAGCATTTGCCTGGAATGGGTTTGCTGAGGAAAGTTAATACTTTGGTAGCTTCATCACTCACACATAAAGGTACGCAAACCAGGGCTAAGACTGACATGCCTGGAACAAGGGGAAAGCTGCTGCTGGAGTAGGGAGCAAACAGTTTCTGAATCCATCTCTCACTGTAGCACAGGCTGGTCTTGAACTTAAAGCAATCCTCTGGCCTCTGCCCCTTAAATGCTAAGATTGCAGGTGTGTGCTACCACACCTGACTGGCTAGGAGCTGTTGCACAGGAGGGCTAGAGCTGTAGAACTCAGTGGTAAAGCATTTGCCTGAAGCCCACAGGTTCCCTCCTTAGCAGCACTACAATGAAGATTGTTAGGCTTCCTCAGAGTTCCAGACCTCTGTGTCAAAGGAGGGAAGTCCAGAGAGAACAGCAAGACCGAATAAGATGGGCCTTAGGTCTTCACAGTCTTGCCTATAAACCCCAGTACAAGCCAATACGATTGTGCCTGTAATTGAGCACCTCAGGAGGCTAAGGCAGGGTTGAAAGTTTGAGCCAGACGTGATAGATAGCACATCCTTTAGTCTTACTGCGGGGGCGCTAGAGACAGATCTCTGAATTGGAGGCCAGCTATAGAGCCTGTTTGAAGAAAGTTGATGACAGATGTGAGGCTGACAAAAAGGTGGTGGTATACACAGCGCCTGCAGGGTGGAGACAAGGAGCTCTGACACATAGCAAATTCAAGGCCGGCCTAGGCTGTGTGAGATCCTGCCGTAAGAAGAAAAGGCCAAGGAGTGGGAGCTCGGGCCTTTAATCCCAGCACTCGGGAGGCAGAGGCAGGTGGATCCCTCGATCTCTGTGAGTTCGAGGACAGCCTGGTCTACAAAGTGAGTCCAGGACAACCAAGGCTGCACAGAGAAACCGTGTCTCGAAAAAAGAAAAGGCCAGGCAGGGGGTGGTGGCTCAAGCCTTTAATCCCAGCGTTTAGGAAACAGTTAAGGACACCCAGGGCTACACAAAGAAACATCTCAAAAAGACCAGAGAGAGGGTTCAGCACATAGAAACACTTGCCACCAAGCCTGACAACACTGCTCAGTACTCACGCCCCCACCCTGTCTTTGGAATCTGTTTTTACTTAGGCCAAGGCCCTCTCGTTGGGTTGAGCTGAGCCTGGGTTGACCAGGTAGCCTTTAAACTGCTTGTTGCCTGTCCTCTGCACACAGGATGGTTGTGGAAATTACACAGCCTTCTGTTTCATTGGGGCAGGTCGCACCTAGCTGCTGTCCACTGCTGTGGTACTCCGTGGTAGGGCTGGAAAGCACACTTCTGGTGCCAGAAGGAACCTGGCAATTTTTCTGAGGGAAGCACTGGACTCCTGCTGTGAGGTCCAGCCTCCTTGGTGCCTCTGCCCTCTGAAGACCAGGGGCACTCCTGCCCACTTCACTGAGCCCTCAGAAGGACAGCAAGAAGCAAGCTTCAGGCACTTGCAGCCTGGACTCCGGCCATGACAGGTAGTAGCTTATTCAACAGGAAGTATTGGGGGCAGAGCTCAGCCATCTCTCATGCTCAGTGTATAGGAGGTCAGTAGAAAAACCAACAAGAACAGTAACCTGGATGAAGAGAGAAGAGCTGAATCAGCTCAGGGCCCAGGCTGGCCAGAATAGAGGACAAAGTGGCAGGTGGTAACCTCAGCGCTTCCTCAAGTCAGATCCAGCTTAGCGGAAGTAGTTGGGACAATCATGGGCAGTCAGGTCCCAGGCTTGGTCGAAGGCTTCCACGACAGCTGGCTCCAGGGGCCCCTCCTCAATCAAGGCCAAGTTCTGCTGTAATTGCTCCAGACTGGACATGCCCAGGATGACTGCATCGCCACGGGCGCCCTGCAGGGGAGATAACCAGCTTTTAGCATGCCTGCCACCCAATGGCTTCCTGCCTATCCCTTGCTAAGATTTGGCATGTTTTTATTTAAGCCTGTGTTCCTTCTAGGAGAAATGACTACTGCTTCCAAACAGCCAAGGCCTCCCAGGCTCCTCTGCCCTGCAGGACAGTTTGAGAATCACTAAGCCCACACTGAAGAAGGGTTTAGAGAGTGGAAGCTGCGACAGTAGACAGATGTTCCCGAGGGACACAGAGTTGAGTTCTTTCTCCAGGGAGTGCTGGAAGGGTGGAATAAATTTTTTTAAAGTACTTCTCAGAGTCGGGTCTGTGTTTATTTTCTGCCACATGGAGCTATGTAGCTGTGGGACTTTATCACTAAACTGGCCTCTCTGAACCAATTTCTCCATATGGAAATTGAGATCATTAGAGCTGGAGTGGTGGCTCAACCATTAGAAGCAGTTTCTGCTCTTGCGGAGGACCTGGATTCAGGCACGAGCTCATGACCACCTTTTAACTACAATTCCAGGGGACATGCCACCCTCTTCTGGCTTCTGCAGGCACTGCATGCATATGGCACCCATCAGGCAAAGCACTCATACAGACAAAATAAGAATAACTAGATCTTTGCGAGAGAGAAAAAAAGATGACTAGGCTTCACAGAGCCATTAAAGCCTAGGTAGGTAAGCTAGGGCTCACATGGGTCACCTTCCTGGGAGAAGAAGCTGACCCCAAGAAGACCTAGCCTCAGCTCTAGGCCTCTATCACTTCTATGCCTCCACCTCCCCCATCTGACTTCACAGCGGAGGCTGAGCAGCCAGGACCAGCTGGGCTACCTGGAGCTGTGAATGGTGATACATCCAGCGCAGGGCAGCCGAGGTCATGCTGGGGGCACCAGTGCCATAGGTGGCCTTCAGGGCCTTCTCCACCAAGGCGATGCCTTTGAAGTGTTCCTCCTTCCAGTAGCTGAGTGAGTGGGGAAGGTGACACGGGGAGGGGTGGGGGAAGTCATTATCTTGGGGGTCACTAAAGAATGGCCTCTAACCCCTGTACCCCTGAGGTGGCCTATGTCCTCAGGCAGAGACTTACACCCTAAGCATCAGAACACACAGGTCTCCAGGTCCAGGAAGGACACAGAGGACAAGAATCCTGGTATTTTACAGTAACAATACAGCTCCCGGGCCTGGACAGATGGCTTAGCAGTTAACACAACTGGCTGCTCTTCCAGAGGTCCTGAGTTCAATTCCCAGCAACCATGTGGTGTCTCACAGCCACCTATTATGGGATCCGATGCCCTCTTCTGGTCTAGAGGTGTACATGCAGATAGAGCACTCATATACATAAAGAAATAAATCTTTTTAAAAATTATAGCAGGCATGGTGGCACACACCTGTAATCCCAGCACTCTGGGAGGCAGGTGGGTTGCTGTGAGTTCGAGGCCAGCTTGGTCTACAGAGTGAGTCTAGGACAGCTAGGGCTACACAGAGAAACCCTGCTAACGGAACCATACCTGTGAGTCCTGGGTCACACAAAAGCCCGGTGCAAGCCCTGAGCACCAGTGCAGCTATGTGGCCTTGCCTGAGCCACCTCCCCTTCCTGCACTCACTGGTCTACTTACTAGGGAGGGAAACACTCTCCCGGCCAGGCTGTATCAGCAACTTCAAGCTGCAGAGATTAAAGGAGGTGACCAAGGTAAAGGCCACCAGGCCTTGATTCTCCAGAAGAGAGCCCTGGGCTCCAGCAGTGTGTGAAAATGACTTCAGAAGCACTGCTCAGGGCCATGGTTTCTACACCCACTAAGAAAAAAAGACTCACTGGGTGGTGGTGGCGCACACCTTTAATTCCAACACTCGGGAGACAGAGGCAGGTGGATCACTGTGAGTTCAAGGCCAGCCTGGTCTACAAAGCCAGTCCAGGACAGCCAAGGCTACACAGAGAAACCCTGTCTCAAAAAAAAAAAAAGAAAGAAAGAAAGAAAGAAAGAAAGAAAGAAAGAAAGAAAGAAAGAAAGACTTAGTCAGGCATGGTAGCACACGCCTTTAATCCCAGCACTTGGGAGGCAGAGGCAGGCGGATTGCTGCCAGTTTGAAGCCAGCCTGGTCTACAAAGTGAGTCCAAAACAGCCAAGGCTACACAGAGAAACCCTGTCTGGAAAAAAACAAAATAAGGAAAAAGAAAAAAGACTTATCAGGGTGTGATAGGACACATCTTTAATCCCAGCACTCAAGGAGGCAGAGGCAGGTGGATTTTTGTGAGTTCGAGGCCAGCCTGGTCTTCAGAGTGAGTTCCAGGCCACACAAGGCTACAAAGAGAAACCCTATCTCAAAAAAAAAAAAAAAAATTTGATTTTTTTGTAGTACTGGGAATTGGACACAGAGTGTTGAGCATTCCATCCCCACGCTATAGGCAGGCCTCATACTTGTAATCCTTCTGCCTCAGCTTCCCCAGTCAGATCAAATTTTTAGATACTTAAAATTTGGACCAGGCTATAGTGACAGTCACTAGTAATCCTAGCTCTTTTGCCATGTGGTAGTGGCCCAGGCATCTTTGATCCCAGCATCTCTGAGTTTGAGGGCAGCCTGGTCTACAGAGCAAGTTCCAGGACAGCCAGGGCTACACAGACAAACCCTATCTGAACAAACAAACAAACAAAACAAAAAGAAAAAAAAACAAAAACTAGCTCTTCAGACCTGAGGGCAGAAGACTCAGGAGTTTACAGTCATCCTCAGCTACAAAGCAAGTTTGAGGCCAGCCCAGGATACAAGAGATCCTGACTCAAGAAAGAAAAGAAAAAAAAGGAAGAAAGAAAGAAAGAAAGAAAGAAAGAAAGAAAGAAAGAAAGAAAGAGCTGGGCCGTGGTGGCACACGCCTTTAATCCCAGCACTTGGGAGGCAGAGGTAGGTGGATCTCCATGAGTTCAAGGCCAGCCTGGACTACAGAGGGAGTTCCAGGACAGCCAGAGCTGCTGCTGTTATACAGAGAAACCATGTCTCGAAAAACCAAACCAGAACAAAACAAAACAAAAAAAAAAACAGTCATAGGGGAGGGGAATAAGGGGAAAATGGGAGGGAGGGAAGAATGGGAGGATACAAGGGATGGGATAACCATTGAGATGTAACAAGAATAAATTAATAAAATTTAAAAATTAAAAATTAAAAAAAAGAAAGAAAAATAAATAAATAAATAAATAAATAAAAAGAAAAGAAAGAAAGAAAGAAAGAAAGAAAGAAAGAAAGAGAAAAGGAAAAAAAAAGAAGGAAAGGGGAGGAGTTTTGGTCCCAACAGCTGTCCAACTATGAGTACCTAAGACAATGCTGACAATTTTACTACCAAGATTTTACAGGACATAGACTGATGGAGTTAACACCAAGCTCCACACTCCCACAAGTCCATCTGTTGCCCTCTTACTGTTGGCAGTGGACAAGCTCCTCCCAAGAAAGGCACACAGGGCAACAAAAGTACAGAAGTCAAGAGATCCATACGACAGACCAAGAACATCCCTCAAGTGCCCAGGACAGCTAACGTCCAGAGTCTTAGGTCTGAATACCACAGGAGGGCAGACCCCCAGGGAAGCAAGCTCGAGGATCCTACTACCTCCATCTCAGGTAACCTTCTTCCTCAGACGCAGCCCCCGCCACAGCTCACCGGTCCATGTTTATCTGAGAAAACTGATTCCCAAAGAATCGACTCTCAGGCTGCTCTGTGTCCTTGTCTCGGTATTTATATCTGCCAGTCAGTAGGCCCCCTGCAGGAAAACAGCAGTCAGACCCTGGTCCAGACTCTTCCCCGAGATAGCCACATCATTCCCTGCTAGGAATGGCAGAGAAGGGGGCCTGAAAAGAAGGGGACCCAGGCACCCCCTTTCTCAAAGCTCCCCAATTTCCAGGGCCCGGACTGAGCATCTACCACGGCAATACTCCATAAAGTTGGGCCAGGCATGCCCACCCACCCACACAGCCTGTCCCCATGGCAACCCATACCAGCCAAAGGGTTGAAGGCGTAGAACCTCAGTCCAAAGTGTCTGAGGCAGGGGAGGAGCTCCTTCTCCACCAGCCTGGTGGTGGCGTTGTACATGCCCTGCAGGGAGACATATGGAAAGGGAAGGAGGGACGTGTGTCAAGAAAAGAGACCCCAAATGTACCTTCGTAGAGCCCCTCAGTTTAGGGGGTTGGAGAGATAACTTAGAGATTAAGTAAACTAACTTGTCTTCTGGAAATCCTGAGTTCAATTCCCAGCAACCACATGGTGGCTCACAACCATCTATAATGTGATCTGATGCTCTCTTCTGGCCTGCAGGTGCACATAGAGGCAGAGCACTGTATACATACCAAATAAGTAATTCTTTTTTTTTTTTTTAAGTTCCTCAGTTTAGTCCTTAACAATCTTGGACCTTCACAATCAGGGCATAGACCTAGTGATGGGGAGTTTGTGGTTTATAACCGCCTAGTCTGTGGTTATGCCCAAAGATCCAGGATCAGCAGAACCTTGGACCCCAAAGTCTGATTGATCCCAGCACACTAGATTCCTCTCACCTGGTACACAGTTGGCATGATCCAGCCATTTTTCTTGCACAGGGTACAGATCTCAGCCACTTCCCAGGAGGCATAGTTGGACAGGCCAAACTCCACAAACTTGCCCTATAGGAGAGAGCCTTTATCACAGCCCAGCTCAGCCCAGGAGACCAGGAAGGAGAGACTGACAGAGTGCGGAGCCTGCAGTGAGGTCTGTGCCCAGCTCTGCTGTGTGCTGCCAGCACTCACTCTCCTGGCAGGGGAAAGATGAAAGGGTCAGAGGGCTCAGGGGCCACCCTCACCTCCTGATGCAGCTGGTTGCAGACCTGCAGTGTCTCCTCTATGGGAGTGCTGTGGTCTGGTATGTGTAAGTAGAAGAGGTCCACCCGGGGACACTGCAGCCGCTTCAGTGACGTCTCCAGCTGGAACCGGATATTGTCAAGATGGTTTGAAGTCCCAACAGTGGGAACAGTCTTTGTGGCAATTTTCACTGTGTGTGGGGGGAAACAATAGAAGTTAAGAGCTGGGTGGGGGCAGTTTCATGTGTAAAGTGCTCACTATGCAAGGAAGAGACAAAATGAGAAAGCAGGGCTTGGCAGGGCTGTCTTAAAACTCC